>CAWUFW010001554.1:600000-772500 GCA_963921515.1 Calotriton arnoldi
GGAGATTAAGTGAATCACAGGATGTTGAGCTAATGCCAAAATGTGAACCTGGATCCCCAGCTCCCAAGTCAGCAGTTCTGGCCATGCACCTGCTTTGTCTCGCATCATCTGGTTTTACACCCTCTCATGAACTATTTTTAGGTGCTTCCACATAGAACATGTCCCATGTGAATATTTCTTTGCAGTGCCTCTGGATAACTGCTTGCCACAAATTGTGCAATTGACATATTTTCCCCAGAAGGTATAGTAAAGGGCTTCCACACATCACTTTCTTTTCTGCAAGGTGGTGTGTCTTCTTCTTCATCCTCAAGAGGTTGTGGATCCTCATCTTGAATGGACAATGTAGCTTCAGTCATTGTCTAAAAGCACAGCACTGCTGCTTCTCAATTCTCCTTCTAGAGACTTCACTGGAGAATTAATAGAGAGAACTTCGGCATTCAGGAAGCTACCTTATTGCAATAGACAATTTTTCTGTTGGAGGCATTTTTTAATGAAGTAAGCTTAAAGCATTCCTCTCCTGTCAGATTGGGACGCTGATTACCACCATTTTTGTTAGCACACTAGTCTCCTGGCAGACTACTTAATGCTGAGGCTGAGTTGTCCCGCAGCTAATAGAGAGAACTGCAGCAAGCAGGACGCTACCTTATTGCACTAGACTATTTGCACTTTGAGGGACAGCTTTGAATTTTTTAGGGCTGTTTTACTGCTGGGGGCATTTTTTAATGAAGTAAGCTTAAAGCGTTGCTCACCTATCAGAGATGGACTTTGATAACCACAATTTTTGTTAGCGCACTATTCTCTTGGCAGACTACTTAATGCTGAGGCTGATGCATCCATCCGGATACCATCTGCGCTCAGCACCAGCCATGCTGCCGGTGGCACCATGGAGGCAAATGGGCTTACTGTCACGAACTCAAAATCTAGGATCCGCTATTCCAGGAAGAAATTGCTGGCTATCCATAAGCAGTGTGGACCACTTCAGGCTATCCTTTTCCCCTCAATCAGGCACTAGTGTGGCAGTGTGTGACTTGCCCTCACACCCACATAGTCATAACCACATAACTCTAAAGTATGGACTGATTAATGCTAGATCATTAGTGAAGCATGCCACTGAAATTAAAGTACTGTTGGAAACAGGTGAGTGGGATATATTTTTCTTCATGAAGACCTGGACCTCATCTGAATCTGTGATAGACCTTGGTCTGTCATGTCCAGTGGGCTTCAAGGCAAGCCATAAACCAGTCCCAACAGAAGGGGAGATGGAGTTGGGATTATCCATAAGGAGAAATGGAACTTCTCCTCTCTCCCCCCTAGATGAGGCTGGAGATGTTGAGGATTAAGGCTTCACTTTGAAAAATGACAAAGGCAGTGCGTTCTCAGAAATCCTCCAGGTAATCCTACGTCTCATGTTTTATAGAAGTCCTTCCGAATATGGCACTCACACATTCTAATTTTGTTATCCTAAAGGACTTTAATCTTTGGCTGAGGGAAACGTATCCTCCCCTTTTAAAGAACTACAGGACTCTTGTGAAATTATGGGGCTACAACAATGTGTATCTGGCCCAACTCATCAGGCGGGACATACTCTGGACTTGATTTATGCCCCAAAAGGACTGGTCTATCTGAAACAGATTTTACACCTACATTGGACTGATCATGCATTGTTTGCCTTTGATCTGATGGTGAATGATCTTGATTACCAAAAATGGCTGAGGCATGGCAATAGGAATGCTAGGCCTTGGCATAAGCTGAAGCGGGATAAGTCATTGTCAAGACCAATCTTTAATCTCTCCAAAACTTTTGACCCTGCAATGTCAGTCGAGACCAATTTTATTGCTTACGAAAAGAAGATCTCAGACACATTGGACAGAATTATCCCATTTACCAATTTGAAATGCCGTCGTAAACCTTCGGCATCTTGGTATATAGATTCATTAAAAACTTTAAAATGTGCATGTAAGAAATTAGAATCCACATGGTGTAGCGAGTATAATGAAGGTGAGAAGGAATGTCTAAAAAAGCCACTCCACGAGTTTAAAACTGAGGTCAGGAGAGTCAAAGTGAAATGCAATGCTAATACTATTCTTTCTGCAACAAATGGCACAAAAAAGGTATTTGAGGTCCTGCGGGCATTAACCAATCCTGAATGTGCCAAACAGAGAGTTCCCCCTTTGCAGCAGCTCTGTGAAGATCTTGCTGAGTTCTTTGAAAATAAGATCTGCAACATCTTAGAGGACGCTAGTGATCAGTCCTAGATAAAAGTTTCTCTCTTGACCTCTTTAAATCTTGCTAAGCATTCTACCTTGTATAAGGCAAGTAATCTTCAATCAGATGTCTTTGTATCCAGATTTAATATGTTTTAAACTGGTCTGACTGCTCAGGAAGATCAGGAAAAAAATTCTGAGGTATTAGAACCCCTTCCAGAGGATCACTTTCCATCCATTGCTGGAACAACCTCATCTGGTTCCCCCTTGGATCATGTACCCCCCAGAAATTTGAAAGATTTAGGAGATGAGCTTATTTCTCTAATGCTGCAGGTATGTAACCAGTCCTAGGAGACGGTGGAGGTTCTCCCTCAGTGTGGAAAAAGGCTACTGTTACACCCCCTTCTAAAGAAACCCACAGCAGAACCTATGACGCTGAGTAATTTCAGGCCTATATTGCTCCTCCCTTTCCCTGTGAACATTTTAGAGTGCTATGTGAGCAAGAAGCTCTCACAATACCTGGAAACACAATACCTCTTGGAAGATGAACAATTTGGGTATAGACCAGGACATGGCACCAAGACTGTCCTACTCATTACCATGGACGAATTACGTATGAGAGTAGGCAAGGGTCAGCTGACAGTCTTAGTTATGCTAGACTTGTTGGCTGCTTTTGACATGGTCAATCATAAAATTCTCCTGGAAAGGCTAGCTTAAATCGGTATAGGAGAACTGGTGTTGAGGTGGATGAAATCTATCTGGAATCTATCTGACCGATCTCAGGCTGTTGCCTTGGCCCCTTAATGTTCAGACTTCAAAAGCTTATGTTCTGGGGTCCCACAGGGCTCAACTCTGAGTCCAGTCTTTTTTAATATCTATATGAGGCCACTGATCTCTTTGATAAAGGCTCATGGCATCATGCTAGTTAACTTTGTGGATGAGACAGCTTTGTCTCTGAGTCATGAACAAAAAGAGCCGGTGGTGATCTTTCAAAACTGTACCTTAGATGTCGTCTATTGGATGAATTCAAACTCCCTTAAGCTTAATGGGACAAAACTGAATTTCTTTGTTGTTCGGCTAAAAGAATTCCTATGGAACTCCTCCTCCCAAATCTATGGCCTCTACTGACAAAATAAGAATTGCATCCTTCCAGTGCAGTCTGTAATCTGGGGTTTCTATTTGATGATAAACAATCCTTGGAAGGGCACGTCACCAATTTTGCAGGCACCTGTTTTGTTCTCCTAAGGGATCATAAGGTGCTACCACTCCTACCTACCTATGTGTAGTGTCATACTGAGCAGGTTGGATTACTGCAATGCCCTCCTATTTAGTGCTCCAGACTCCCTGATCAGCAGAATGCTGATCAATCCAAGTGGCAGCTGCCAAACTACACCTTAACAGATCCCACAAGTCATCGGCGACTAAGGACTTGAGGGACCTACATTGGCTCCCAATCAAACAGAGGATTACATTCAAGGCCATGTGTATTGTGTTCAAAGCTCTACATGGATATGGTTTGTTACCATTATAACATAGACTGAAGTGCTATACTACTAGGCGATGTCTTCGCTCAAGCACTGCTAACTTAGTTACCATAAAAGATCAGGCAAGGTGGACGTGCCTTCATAATTAATTCAGCTCAGACTGGAATAAAGTGCCTCTTAATCTCACTGAATTATTATCTTTCAGGAAGGCTCTAAAGACCTGACTCTTTCCAAGCTAACGTCATTGTCAGGGTTTCTCACTTCCTCATTTGGAGCACTCTTTTCTGATGTCCACATGTTTGAATCTCTATTTGCTCTCAGCACGCATATGCCATTTTTGGCAACAGTTGCGCTCTATAAATTATATAAATAAAATAAAAATAAGTAACTGCCTTTGGGTGTGGTTTTCCATATGCAAGGGTGGGGTCCTCATGTATCCAATCAGAAAGCAAGGTTTGGGTATGTTTTCACGTGAATTAGCGAATCCGGTCCGTAAATTCGCAGATTTGCAAAACTGGTAAAATGGGTAAATGTTTTGAAAAACTGATAAGGTAGTTTATATATATTTGTAAATATGTTGACTCTGATGTTATTAATAACAATGGGGAGATATATGTATGCGCAGTAATCTATAAACGTTTCGTCAAATCCACTGTTTCGGACTCGCAGATTAGTTCTGATTACGTGATCCGGAGCAAAAACTATAAAGTAGCAGCCCGTCTATATTTCTGGACCTGCGAAGGTACCGCGGTACATCAAAAATATTTTTGGGAAAATAAAAATTATTTAATTGCATTAAAAAGACTTCTTTAACTTTATATTAAGTACATATGTGATTTTTATATTGTACAATGTATAAAAAGTTTATTTGTAAAAACGGAATATTTACAATACAAAAAAAGTAATCAATTAAAATCTTTTACATAATTTGTAATAGACAGTATTAAAAATAAATTCTACAAATTAACTAAAAAAGTAAACATTAGAAGGAAATAATATTTTAGAAATGCAATTTGAAAAACCTTTGAAATTCACTGAAAAAAGCATAGGTTACAGAGACGTAATAGTTAGGAAATAGAATTAAAAAAATTGAAATTCATTGAAAAAAACAAAGGTTACAGGGATGTTATAGTTAGGAAATAGAATTAAAAAAACCTTAGAAATTCACTGAAAAACCAAAAGATACAGGGATGTTATAGTTAGGCTCAGATTTCAATCACACAAAACCATAGACATTCAGCAGTTATAGTTACCTGAGCTAACTAAAACGTACGCCCCGCAACTGCTTATGACCTCACATATTACATCACTCATGACATGGTCAGTGATATCACTCATGACATCTCAACTGACATTACTGATGACATCATCCACAGAACCACTCACATACACAGTCACACCCCCATACAACCTCTCATGTACCCACTCACACACCCACACAACCACTCACATACCTATTCACAGACCCATACAACTACTGACACACACCAACTCACTCACTCATACAGCCACTCACACAACCACTCACTCACCCATGTAGCTACTCACTCACCCATACAGCCACTCACACATCCATTCATTGATCCACAAAAACCACTTACACACCCATTTACAATTCGATACAAGTACTCACACAACTACTCACTCACCTATACGGCCACTCACACAGATACTTATTGTGCAAAACACCCACTCACACACCCACTTACTAACCCATACACCCATTCAGCCACTCACTTACAAAAACACCCACTTACACACCCAGTCACTCACCCATAGGGTCATTCACACAGCCACTCAGTCACCCATGCACCCACTCACACACACACTCACACACTCATAGAGCTACTCACACAGGCATTCAGTCACCCATACAGCCACTTATATATATACTCACCCACATCCACTTATACAGCCACTCACCCACCTATACAGCTACACACACACTCATTCACTCACCAATACAGCCACTCACACAATCACTCAATTACCCATACAGCTACTCACACATCCACTTATTCACCCATACAGCCACTTACACACCCACTCCCACACTGATAAGAACAGTCACTCAGATGACATATGTTAGAAACAGTATCATTCATTAGTAGTAGAAAAAGAATAGTAATTTAACTTAAGCAGTAGCTTAGTATATATCCTTAAGTCTTAGAAACTTTTATCAAACACTTACACTCACTGGATGATGTAATCAGTGCTGTCATCAGTAATGTCACTGACCCTTGGCATGAGTGATGTAATATGTGAGGTCATAAGCAGTGCATTGTGGGGGCGTAAGTTATAGTTAGCTCAGGTAACTATAACTGCTAAATTTCTATGGTTTTGTATGAGTGAAATCTGAGCCTTACTATAACTAGGCCTGGACGGTGAACTTCGCTCCGTTCGCAGAGTTTGCGGAGTTTTCTGCACTCCGCACTCCGCTTCGCGATGTGCAGCGGAGTTTTTTCCCCGTTCGCGATCGCGAACAGTAAGTTCGCGAGTGCGAGCTGCCGCTCGGGTAGAATTTCCACCCGAGCGGCAGGAATATCAGCACAAACTGCAGTTCGCACTGCACTCTGCCACTCGCGGAACTTCATGGAGTTTTTATGTAACTTCGCGGAGTTTCGCGTAGCAAAACTCCGCGAACTACGCCCAGACCTAACTATAACGTCAGAACAGGAGAAATTATGAAAACTATTTGAATATCATTTCCTATGTTTTTTTAGATTGGGATTTCCTCGATTTGATAATTGGATGAATTCTACTATATGTATTCATTGCAATGATTTGCACATTGTATATAATTAGGTATATGTAAGGAAATGGCACTTAGCACTATTCACTTTTAAGTGGTGATGGCAGCCTGACTCTGAGTGGCTAGAAACCAAGTGATAAAATGGAAAATCCCCATCCAGATTTGATCAGAGAGTGGGTAGAATCTAATTCTGAGAGCTCACAGAGAATGATTACCCTACTAATTAAATATGCCGCAATCGACAGAGAAAACATTTTGATACAAATAAAGGAATAAACTAACCAACTACAAAGTATGGATGAGAAAGATACGGTATCTACATTTTTGAAAGATATGAAAGGCAAAATGAAGAAACATGAAGAGATAATAACAGCAAGAAAAGCATATAAATTTCAAAGAGACCGCAAAGATTATGAAAATGGTAGAATTTACACCTTCTCCAGGAAGTTTGACAACATCAAGAGAGAAAGACTTGAGACATGAGACGACCAACAGAGCTCAGCAAGAGACCACAATCAGTGACATAAGTTCTGATACAGGCACAGAATAAGATCGAGATGCCTCTCTAGACAGATGTGGACCAATAACAACAGTACACGATGAGTTCCGTTTTTTTACGATTGGGCAGATTGGCAAACCACCAACCACAACAACAACGCAAAAAAGGAAGAGGCAGCAAAGGCATGGGGGACAATGGAGATGGAGATACGACAGGAGTGACAACGAGAAGCCACAGCAAGAAATAACCAATCAAAACATGGTACTTTATCTCTATAAAGAGATTTTGACCGATGAAGACAAAGAGATTCTGGGGCTAGGTTTATCATATTGTCCCAGTGCACCCTTTAATTATGAACAAAGCCGCATAGATCTACATCTGTTCATACGTAAACTAAAACTCAAAAAAGTTTTCAAGGTACAACACAAAAATTGCCACTAAATCATCAGAGATGACAATTCGCAGCAATCTCTCAGTAGCAGATATTGATCTTATTAGAGAACTCAGAGCTCTAGAATCTGAAACTACTGGAGGGCAGAGACATATCTTTGAGGTTGAACTCATATCTGACCAGAATTTATCATGCGGGGATAGGATGGTGACTCCATTTAAACCTAAGTCTAAGTTAAATCCAAGTATGCCGCATGACAGCATAGATGCCTTCTGTGATTTTAGTAATTTTAGATTTAAAAAAATGAGAAAACAGCAAATCTGCAAACATAAATACAATACTCCTTGGAATCAGAAGTTCAAGAGAGGAATGAAAAAATAATCAGATAGCGAAAAGTATGTTATTTGTGGTTCTGATAAGGGCGGCTATAATTGGTAAAGGAACACCTGGGCAAGGTAGATAACAGCTAATGCGGGCAAAACAATTTCAAATCAATCAGCAAACAATGATACAACATATGTTCAAAAATAAATATTTATTAAATAGAGTCATATATAAAAATATTTTTTCTAATTTTCTTTGATATATATATATATCAAAGAAAATTAGAAAAAAATATTTTTATATATGACAATTATTGTCTATTCCCTGTCAGGGCACATTTATCCTGCAGACGGGGGCCCCGGCTCTTTCCGAAAAATCTGATAAGGGCGGCAACATAGTCATCTGGCCCAAAGAAATGTACTTAAAAGAAGCCTAGGCTCAATTAAATTACCACAATTGTTATCGTAAAATCTTAAAGGGTGGAGAGAAGCAAATCTACTCAGTCTTGACAAGTTTAATTTTTTGCGAGTTATACATCCAAAATTGGCCACATTGTATCTTTTACCAAAGATACACAAAAACAAGGAATGTCCTCCTGGTAGACCAATTATTTCGGCTATCGGTAGCCTATTGGAAAATGTCTCCAAATTTGTAGACTATTTTTTGCAAGCTTTTGTGCTAGATCGACCCTCTTACATTAGGGATAGCACTGATATTTTTTAAACAAATCTTTGATGTACACTGGGAATCTGACTATCTGATGGTATGTCTAGATGTGAGTTCTCTCTACACCAGCAATAGACATACTGATGGGATGAATGCAGTACGACGTTTCTTGAAAACAAGACTGATACAATACTATAAACATAATGAAATCTTTTTGAGCATGATTGAATGGTGTTTGAAAAGCAGTATATTTGTTTTTAATAATGATCTATTTCAGCACCTACAAGGAACAGCAATGGGCACCTGCTTCACCCCCAGTTATGCGAATTTGCATGTGAGCTGGTGGGAGGAGCAGGAGCTCCTCAATATGGGAACACATGATTGGTCATCAAACATCATTATATGGCTCAGGTATATTGATGACCTCTTTGCATTATGGAAAGGTGATTACAGTTCTGTTTCTGAATTTGTCAGGGAGATCAACAACAATGATTTAAATCTATATTTCACAAGCCGTGTAAGTGACTTCTTGAATGTCAGACTAGAGGTAGTAGACTGTACTATTACATCAAGAATATATAAAAAGGAAACGGCTGGCAATGCAACACTACCTGCATCAAGTTTTCACCCAGGTGCACTTAAGAAAAATATTCCATAACGGGAATTACTAAGAGCAAAGAGAATATGCATTACACAGAGCCTTTTCAACCAGACAGCAGATGAGATGTCAAAGAGATTGAGTGAGAGGGAATATAGTGAATTTGATCTAAGACACGCAAAACAACACATGGCCACAAAAACTAGGACAGATCTGTAGTTCAAGAAATCAGATTTGAGGGAAGTAGATACAACAGATAAAACAATACAGTTAAAAAAAATGTACATCAAGAGTGTAGATTTATCATGACATACAACAGAGCACATGGTAAAGTGAGACAAACCTTACAAAAACACTGGCATCTAATTCAACAAGATCCAGAGGTGGGGAGAGATTTTGAGAAGAGGCCCTTGATCACTTACAAGAAGTCACTGTCGATTAAGGATACTTTAGTTAAGAACCAGACTACAAGCCACAGCATTTGGCTCAAACCAGTATATGGGTTCAAAAAATGCAGTAGATGCAAAGCATGCTTACAAGGAGTGAACATCACAGAGATTTATAATGATTTGGGAGAAAAAATAGTAATCAAAAAATCCCTTAATTGTAAATCAGATTTTGTGATCTATGTGTTATCTTGTCCCTGCAAAATATTGTACATAGGGAGTACTATCCTACAAGCACATAAACACATCTTGCCACATACACGGGCAATAAGAAATGTGGATGAGACATACTCTGTAGCAAGACACTTCCAACACCATAAATGTAACCCACAGCATTTGACCTACAGTGTGATTGATCAAATAGAAAAATCACCACGGGGAGGAGACAGAGAAAAGAAATTGAGGCAGTTAGAAAGCAGAAAAGAACAAAAGAACCGATAGGCCTGAATGCAGATGAAGAGTTGTATACATATGTATAATAAGGAGTTGAATAATCAGCCTTTGATCTCTTTGATATCAATGATGTTGTTCTTTTTAAATCTGCACAGTGAGAACATGCACTAAGGAATATGGGTGGAAAATGTTCAGCATTTATGCTATGTATCTTTCATTCAATAATGTAAAGTTGATTTTTGTCTATTTGTTTACAGGGACACTATTTACAAACACGATGTTTTGGAGTGTGGACTTTTTCGACTACACAAGACTGGTGCCATTTGAACGCAAATGAGCTAAGATATCAAATTTTATTTATTTTAGTTTTTTGTTTATTTCTGAGTATGATGTTTGTATCAGTCAAATCTCATGCTTATTAGTCACCCAATTGGGCGGGATTGAATTTCTCCCAAAATAGACCGTTCTCTTGAAAACATTTTTGACAACAACTTTATGGTAGTAATATCATTTGAGTATCCTATTAAGTATATAGTTCCATACCCCTTGTTCGCCCAATGGGGCACAATTACGACTGCTTATGAACTTAATGCCTGACATTTAGTGTGCAAGCCCAATTGAGGAAAAAGACACAGGTTTATCATTTATGCCGTTTTCAGCATTCATATTAATTTCTAAAATTATTTCCAATTTTAAATGTCTTTTATTGAAAAGAGTCTTACACATGTTGTACAAGAAGGTTGCAAAGTTTATAATTATATTATCTGCAGTCAACATAGGAATACCAATATGTTGCAAAGAGAATGCGAAAAGGTAAAAAGCATACTACAAAATGGCCGCTGTAAAATTTGTATTGTCCGTTTTCAATTTTCTTTGTGCATGAGGTTATATGTGTAGTGCTTACTGTGTCATGGCGACGTGAGAAAGGCTATCCCCTGAAAAGCATCTGACGCTTCTTTAATTTCTGTCTGCCAACCTGAAATAAACTAAAACTTTGAAACAGCTACTTGGAGTGCTGTTCCGTTACTTACTGTGACTGGAGGATTAAATACACCCAGGCGCGGGCGTTCCCATGCACCCCCAGCATTCTGGTTGCACACCGCACCATCGCAGAATCAAAAACAGTAATTTGAGATGCCATCAGTGATGCCATCAGTGATGTCACTGACCATGTCATGAGGGATGTAATATGTCAGGTCATAAGCAGTGCATTGCGGGGGCGCAAGTTATAGTTAGCTATAACGGCTGAATTTCTCTGGTTTTGTACGAGTAAAATGTCAGCCTAACTATAACGTTCCTGAAACCTGTGGTTTTTTCAGTGAATTTTTAAGGTTTTTTAAATGCTAATTCCTAACTATAATGTCCCTGAAACCTGTGTTTTTTTCAGTGAATTTCTAAGGTTTTTTAAATGCTAATTTCTAACTATGCCTACATAGGTAGGACATGTGTAGAGGAGGAAGAAAGGTGCAGAAAGAAGCAAGAGAAGTGCAGAAAGAAGCAAGAGAGGTACAGAAAGAACTGACAGAAGTATAGAAAGAAGCAAGAGAGGTGCAGAAAGAAGTAAGAGAGGTGCAGAAAGAAGCAAGAGAGGTGCAGAAATAAGCAAGAGAAGTGCAGAAAGAAGCAACAGAGGTGCAGAAAGAGGCACGAGGGTTGCAGAAAGGCAAGAAAAGTGCAGACAGAAGCAACAGAAATGTAGAAAGAGGCAAGAGAAGTGCAGAAAGAAGCAACAGAAATGCAGAAAGAGGCAAGAGAAGTACAGAAAGAAGCAACAGAGGTGCAGAAAGAGGCAAGAGGGGTGCAGGAAGAGGCAAGAGAAGTGCAGAAAGAAGCAACAGAGGTGCAGAAAGAGGCAAGAGAGTTGCAGAAAGAGGCTAGAAAAGTGCAGACAGAAGCAACAGAAATGTAGAAAGAGGCAAGAGAAGTGCAGAAAGAAGCAACAGAAATGCAGAAAGAGGCAAGAGAAGTACAGAAAGAAGCAACAGAGGTGCAGAACGAGGCAAGAGGGGTGCAGAACGAGGCAAGAGGGGTGCAGAAAGAGGCAAGAGAAGTGCAGAAAGAAGCAACAGAGATGCATAAAGAGGCAAGATAAGTGCAGAAAGAGGCAAGAAAGGTACAGAAACAGGCAAGAGAGGTGCAGAAAGAGGGAACAGGGGTGCAGAAAGAGACAAGAGAGATGCGAAAAGAGGGAAGAGGGTGCAGAAAGAGGCAAGAGGGGTACAGAAAGAAGCAACAGAGGTGCAGAAAGAAGCAAGAGAAGTGAAGAAAGAGACAAGAGAGTTGCAGAAACAGGCAAGAAAAGTGCAGAAAGAGGCAAGAGAAGTATTGAAAGAAGCAACAGAGTTGCAGAAAGAAAAAAGAAAGGTGCAGAAAAAAGCAAGAGAAGTGCAGAAATAGGCAAGTGAGGTGCAGAAACAGGCAAGAGAGGTGCAGGAAGAGGCAAGTGAGGTGCAGAAACAGGCAAGAGGGGTGCAGAAAGAGGCAAAAGGGGTGCAGAAAGACGCAACAGAAATGCAGAAAGAGGCAAGGGAAGTGCAGAAAGAGGCAAGAGAAGTGCAGAAAGGGGTAAGAGAGGTGCAGAAACAGGCAACAGAGGTACAGAAAGAGGGAAGAGGGGTGCAGAAAGAGGGAAGAGGGATGCAGAAAGAAGCAAGAGACGTACAGAAAGAAGCAACAGAGGTGCAGAAAGAGGCAAGAGAACTGCAGAAAGAGGCAAGAGAGGTGCAGAAATAGGCAAGAGAGATGCAGAAACAGGGAAGAGGGGTGCAGAAAGAGGCAAGATGGGTGCAGAAAGAGGCAAGAGGAATGCAGAAAGAAGCAATAGAGGTGAAAAGAGGCAAGAGAAGTGCAGAAAGAAGCAACAGAGGTGCAAAAAGAGGCAAGAGAGGTGCAGAAAGAGGCAAGAGAGTTGCAGAAACAGGCAAGAAAGGTGCAGAAAGAGGAAATAGGGATGCAGAAAGAGGCAGGAGGGGTACGGAAAGAAGCAAGAGAGGTGCGGGAAAAAAGGAAGAGAAGTGCAGAAAGAACCAACAGAGGTACAGAGAGAGGCAAGATGGGTGCAGAAAGAGGCAAGAGAATCGCTGTAAGAAGAAACAGAGGTGCAGAAAGAGGCAAGAGAACTGTAGAAAGAGGCAAGAGAGGTGTAGAAAGAGGCAAGAGATGTGCAGAAAGAGGGGTGCAGAAAAAGGCAAGATGGGTGCAGAAAGAGGGAAGAGGGATGCAGAAAGAAGCAATAGAGGTGCAGCAAGAAGCAAGAGAAGTGCAGAAAGAAGCAACAGGTGCAAAAAGAGGCAAGAGGGGTGCAGAAAGAGGCAAGAGAAGTGCAGAAAGAAGCAACAGAAATGCAGAAAGAGGCAAGAGGCAAGGGGTGTGCAGAGAGAGGCAAGAGAAGTGCAGAAAGAGGCAAGAGAGGTGCAGAAACAGGCAACAGAGGTGCAGGAAGAGGGGTGCAGAAAGAAGGAAGAGGGGTGCAGAAAGAAGCAAGAGAGGTGCAGAAAGAAGCAACAGAGGTGCAGAAAGAGGCAAAAGATGTGCAGAAAGAAGCAAGAGAAGTGCAGAGAGAAGCAAGGGAGTGCAGAAAGAAGCAAGTGAGGTGAAGAAAGAGGCAAGAGAAGTGCATAAAGAGGCAAGAGAGGTACAGAAATAGGCAAGAGAGGTGCAGAAAGAGGGAAGAAGGTGCAGAAAGAGGCAAGAGAAGTGCAGAAAGAAGCAACAGAGGTGCAGAAAGAGGCAATAGAGGTGCAGAAGAAAAAAGCAAGAGAGGTGCAGAAAGAAGCAAGAGAGGTGCAGAAAGCGGAAGAGATGTGCAGAAAGAGACAAGAGAAGTGCAGAAAAAGGAAGAAAGGTGCAGAAAGAAGCAAGAGAGATGCAGAAAGAGGCAAGAGAGGCGCAGAAAGAGGCAAGAGAGGTGCAGAAACAGGCAACAGAGGTGCAGGAAGAGGGGTGCAGAAAGAAGGAAGATGGGTGCAGAAAGAAGCAAGAGAGGTGCAGAAAGAAGCAAGAGAAGTGCAGAAAGAAGCAACAGAGGTACAGAAAGAGGCAAAAGGGGTGCAGAAAGAAGCAAGAGAGGTGCAGAAAGAAGCAAGGGAGTGCAGAAAGAAGCAAGTGAGGTGCAGAAAGAGGCAAGAGAAGTGCATAAAGAGGCAAGAGAGGTACAGAAATAGGCAAGAGAGGTGCAGAAAGAGGGAAGAAGGTGCAGAAAGAGGTAAGAGAAGTGCAGAACGAAGCAACAGAGGTGCAGAAAGAGGCAATAGAGGTGCAGAAGAAAGAAGCAAGAGAGGTGCAGAAAGAAGCAAGAAAGGTGCAGAAAGAAGGGAGGTGCAGAAAGCGGAAGAGATGTGCAGAAAGAGGCAAGAGAAGTGCAGAAAAAGGAAGAAAGGTGCAGAAAGAAGCAAGAGAGATGCAGAAAGAGGCAAGAGAGGCGCAGAAAGAAGCAAGAGTGGTTTGCACACCATTAGTACCAATTTAACACCCACATTTAGCAATAAGTAACAGGTGACCAATCCAGCTTTGCAAAGGGCCTTCCACCATGCTGTAACACTTGTCGCTGCATTTTTGGTAACGTTTGAGCCGTTTGAGCTAGAAAGAAGTTTTTTTTGTTCAAATCTGCAGATTATGCAGCAGATGATGGATTATGTGGCAAATGCGGAAAATGTATAATTATGCGATAATCGGAGCAGCCGAACAGTCGTATAATTCCAGTGGCCTTGCTCTTACCTCTGACTAGGTCCAGAAGTGCTCTTCAGTGGTTCCTTCTTTTTTTGTCCCAATGAGTTTATAGTTTAGCTTCAATGGAAACGAGGAAGACTAAACCTGAGGTTACCACTCTACAACACAGACTACCATACCACATAATTACTCTCCATAACACATAATCCCACTCTACATAATTCCTATACACTAAATACCACATACTTTCTATCCACATAATTTCACTGCACAACATACCACATAATTCCACTACACACAACGTACATATACTCCACTCCAAAAAACATTAGTAAAAAACTTTTACATTTACAATGCCAATAGCTCTAACTCTCGCAAATGCAAGACCTTTTACATTGCAAATGCTTCTTTAAATAGTAGTCACGTTTGCAGAGTGGTGGAAAAAGGGGTCAGGGCCTCCGACCAGCGCTCAGGAATTCCGCTGCGTAGGACTTACAGGAAGTACCAGGAGGGCTTCTTGGCCCCCAAAGTCCCGCTGGAGTAAAGTGAACTTCATCCCCCAACCAGTAGTGTGCCAGGAGGTGCGTTTGCAGAGTGGTGGAGAAAGGGGTTGTGGCCTCCGAAGACCTCTTACCAAGCCCACTGTGTGGGACTTACTGGAGGTAACAGGAGGGGTAGTTGGCCCCCAAGGACATCCTTGGGGGCCAACTACCCCCTCCTGTTACCTCCAGTAAGTCCCACACAGCAGGATTGCTAAGGTCTCATAGCAGGCCACACCCCCTTTGCCCACCACTCTGCAAACGCGCTCCCTAATGTGCTCTTGGATGGGGATTGAAGTCCCCTTCACTGCTGGGGGTCCTTAGGGGCCAACAAGCCAACCTATTACCTCCAGTAAACCCTACACAGTGGGATTGCTGAGAGGTGGACACAGGCCATGCCCCCTTTCTCAACTACTCTGCAAACGCGCCTCCTGGCACGCTCTTGTTTGGGGGATGAAGTCCCCTTCCTTCCCGAGGCTCCCTGGGGGCCAACTAGCCCTCCTGTTACCTCTAGTAAGCCCCACACAGCTGGATTGCTGAGAGTGGTCAGAGGCCACACCTCCTTTTTACACCACTCTGCTTGGGGGATGAAGTCCACTTCAGTCCTGAGGTCCTCAGGACACAAGGGGACCTCATCGCCCCACCACCAGTGGGCAAAGGGGCACGTTTGCAGAGTGCTGTAAAAAGGGGCATAGCCTCAGACCACCTCTCAGCAATCCCACTGTGTGGGGCTTACTGGCGGTACCTGGTGGGCTAGTTGGCCCCTAAGGACCCTCACAAGTGAAGGGGTCTTCATCCCCCAACCCAGAGCGCGCCAGGAGGCGGGTTTGCAGAGTGGTGCAGGGAGGGGGCGGGGCCTCCGGCAAGTTGCCGGTTTCTTCTTTTTTTCTTTAGGAAGGGGGCTGTGTGGTCCCCCTCCCCCTGACCCTTTTGGGCCCCAGGGACCCCATCCCCCGGGGCCTGAGCCATTTAAAAAAAAATTGAAAATTGAAAAGGGAGGGGGGCGTGAGGCTCCCCTCCTGATGCAGATTACGGTCTCAGGGACCCCATCCCCAGGGCTAGGCCTTTGCCTTTTGGGGTTTTTTTTAAAGGGGAGGGGGGCCATGCGGCCCCCCTCCTGAGGCCATTTTCGGCCCCAGGGACCCTATCCCCCGGGGCTTGGCCATTTTTAAAATTATTTTTCTTCTAAAGGAGGGGGACCGTGCGGACCCGCTCCCCAGGCAGATTTCGGCCCCGGGACCCCATCATCCAGGGCCCAGCCATCCCATTTCTTTTAAATAAAGGGAGGGGGCAGAGTGGCCCCCCTCCTGGGCCATAAGGTTGCTGACATGCAGCTCCCTTTGCCGAAAAACAATTCTGCTTGGCTTCATGGAAGCAAGAGCAGTTTTCCTGCTCTCGCTGCCATGAAGCAAAGCAGAAGTTTGCTATGGCATGGTGGGAGCAGTGCTCCTGCCATGCCATAGCAAACTGTAATGTCCCGGGGGTGGGCACCCCGGGACATTGCTGGAGCTGGCCCTGGGGGCCGGCTCCAGCAAATTTGCAGCTCCCCTTGTCCAAAAGCAATGCCGGCTCCTGCAGGAGGCGGGAAGCCGGCTGGGACCGCAGGGGCAATGGGGCTCCCCCCGCGGTCCCCAATGTGAGAGCATGCCCTGGGGTTGGGGTCCCCAGGGCGGATACCAAATAATGGAAGTGGTTTTTTTTTTTTCTTTGGATTTTGGAGTCGCGACTCCCTCGCGGCTCTCAGCGCGGCCCCCCGTGTAACGTCGCAGTGGATTCGCGGAGCCACCTCAAATAAATAGTTTAGTAGTATATAATTTAGTAGGTAGTGTTGAATTTGTGAAGTTGCTTTATAGAGGTAGTGTGATTGAAGTTAATAATAATATTAAATTTGATAGAGTTAGTAAAAATATATAAAATTAAAAATTAAAAGTTAAACCTGAAAAGTGTATTGTATTGTAGTACATTGACTTCATGCGTTTGCAGATTCGCGACAGGTGCACAAATCCACAAAAAATTAAAAAAGAGTCTGTATGTGTAAAAAAAATATAGATTCACTATTGTGTTATAGGGTGGCTCTAAAAAGAGCCCTTGTTTTCATTATGAGTTTGTTGTAGCTACATGTAAGTGCGGCTGCAGAGCTTTAGGTTGTTGAGAAAGACTCTGTTCCCTTGATCTGTGAAGTGTACTCCATCACTTCTGTAGATGTAATCCATATCAAAACGTAGATTGTTGTTATAGATGGAGCCCATTCTATGGAAAGCAGAAACAGCTTTATTGACATTCTTTCTAGCTTTCTTAATCTGTGGACAGAATTGATTTGACCACTTCCATTTCTGTCTTTGGCATATATTAGAGTATACAAAGACAATTTGGGGGAAAACCAACATTAATTGTGCAAAGGTATCCTTCATGAGCATTTCCAGTCCTACTCCAGTCAATGTGCCTAGGTCATTGCCACCACAGTGCACAATCATGAGGTCAGGGGGTTGGAGATGCAAAAAGGTTTTAACCAAATGCATCAATTGGTGCCACTTTAATCCTCTCTCTGCAATCCATTTAATATCCACATTTTGCAAAGCTAGGTCTTTGTTAATACCTCTGTGTTTAGCATACCTTTTGCACCAGAAAACATTGCTGTGGAAAGGTACACTTTAAATATACTGCATAACTTTCAGTGTGTGCTTGAAATGTTAAGCGCAGTCTGTCTCATTTTAAGGCCTTCCTGGTCTTGTGACTGAGGTATGTCTCTTACAGATGTATTCTCATATGTGTTATGCATCTGAAGATGCTATACGTTTAAAACACAGGTATACATCTGTTTGTATATTTCTTTTATATATGATGTTTGTAGCAAAAGGTACAGACATATGCATGCATGCTTTCAGGAATATGGTGAGACTTACAGCTGTGACATCTGATGGGTTGCTGCTTTATATTTGGCTAGGCCTAACACTCTAAGTAGTTGCAGAATGGTGAGGTGCAGCACAAAAGTGAGGTTTAAGACTTGTTAGGAGAGGGATTAGTGATTAGGCTACATTGTAAGAGTGTGTGGAAAGGTACACTTTAAATATACAGCATAATTTTCAGTGTGTGCTTGAAATGTGATGTGCAGTCTGTTACATTTTAAGGCCTTCCTGGTCTTGTGACTGAGGTTTGTCTCTACTTGCAGATGTATTCTGATATGTGTTATGCATCTGATGATGCTAGACGTTTAAAACACAGGTATACATCTATTTATATATTTCTTTTATATATGATGCTGCTAGCAAAAGGTACAGAGATATGCATGCCTGCTTTCAGGAATATGGTGAGATTTACAGCTGTGACATGTGATGGGTTGCTGCTTTATATTTGGCTAGGCCCAACATTCTAAGTAGTCGCAGAATGGTGAGGTGCAACACAAAAGTGAGGTTTACGATATGTTGGCAGAGGGAATAGTGATTAGGCTACTTTGTATGAGTCTGGGGAAATGTACACTTGAAGTGCACCGCATAAATGTAGGTGTCTGTTTCAAATGTAAAGTGCAGTTTGTCAAGTTTTAAGTTTAAGGTCTGCATGGTATCATAATTGATGTATGTCTGTACTTGTATATGTATTCTCATATGTGTTATGCATCTGAAGATGCTAGACGTATAAAACATAGATATATCTCTATTTGTATGTTTCTTTTATATATGGTAATACTAGTAACAGGTACAGACACATGCATACATGCTTTCAGGAATATGGTGAGATTTATAACAGACTTATGTGAAGGTTTGGTGTTTTATAATTGGGTAGGCCCAACACTCTGAGCAGTCGCAGAATGGTGAAGCTGTAGCACAAAAGTGTACACCATGTCGTAAACCTCACTTTTGTGCTGCAATTTTACTATTCTGCAACTATTCAGGATGTTGGGCCTAGCCAAATATAAAGCAGCAATCATCTCATGTTTCAGCTGTAAGTCTCACCATATTCCTGAAAGCATGTATACATGTCTTTTCCTTTTGCTAGCAGCACCATATATAAAACAAATATACAAATAGATGTTTACCTGTGTTTTATACGTCTATCAACTTCACATGCATAATATGTATTAGAATACATGTGCAAGTAGAGAAATACCTCAGTTACAAGACCATCCATATCTTAAAACTTGACAGACTGCACTTCACATTTCAAATAGACACCTAGATTTATGTGGCATACTTCAAGGGGACTTTTCCACAGAGTCTTACAAAGTACCATAATCACTAATTTCTTACCTAACATATCTTAAACATCACTTTTCTGCTGCTCCTGTTTCACCATTGTACTACTACTCAGGTATTGAGCATAGCTAAGAACAAAGCAGCCACCCTTCACATGACTCTGCTGTAAGTCTCCCCATATTTCTAAAAGTATGCATGCATGTGTCTGTACCTTTTGCTAGTGACACCATATGTAAAAGAATCATAGAAATGGATGTACACCTGTGTTTTACATGTCTTGCATCTTCAGATGGATAACACATATCAGAATACATGTGTAAACAGAGATATACTTGAGGCAGAAGAGCATGGAGACCTTAAAACTTGAGAGACTGCACTTCATATTTCAAACAGACACCTACATTTATGCGGCATACTTTAAGTGTACCTTTCCACACACTCATACAAACTAGCCTAATCACTAATCCGTTTTCTAACATGTCTTAAACCTCACTTTTGTGCTGGAGGTTCACCATTCTGTAACTACTTATGGTGTTGGGCCTAGCCAAATACAAAGCAGCAATGTATCACATGACTCAGCTGTAAGTCTCTCCATATTCCTGAAAGCATGCATGCATATGTCTGTAGCTTTTGCTAGCAGCATCATATATAAAAGAAATATCCAAATAGATGTATACTTGTATTTTATACGTCTAGCATCTTCAGATGCATAATATGTATCAGAATACATGTGCAAGTAGAGACATATCTCAGTCCCAACACCATAAAGGTCTTAAAACTTGACAGATTGCACTTCACATTTCAAGCAGACACTGAAAATTATGCGGTATATTTGAAGTGTAGCTTTCCACAGACTCATACAAAGTAGCGTAATAACTAATCCATCTCCTAACATGCCTTAAACTTCACTTTTGTGCTGCAGCTTCACCATTCTATGACTACTTAGGGTGTTGGGCCTAGCGAAATATAAAGCAGCAATCCTTCACATGTCTCTGCTGTAAGTCTCAGTATTTTCCTGAAAGCATGCATGCATACGTCTGTACCTTTTGCTAGTAGCATCATATATCAAAGAAACATACAAATAAATGTATACCTGTGGTTTATACGTCTAGCATCTTCAGATACATAACAGATATCACAATACATGTGCAAGTACACACATACCTCAATCACAAGACCATGAAGACCTTAAAACTTGACAGACTGCACTTCACATTTCAAACAGACACCTAGATTTATGCGGCGTACTTCAAATAAACCTTTTCTCAGACTCATACAAAGTAGCCTAATCACTAATTTCTCACCCGACATATCTTAAACATCACTTTTCTGCTGCTGCTGCTTCACCATTGTTGGAAGCCGGAGTCCCCGTCCCGCACCACTGTCAACAAATGCGAGACCCGGGACTCCTCACTCAACGTTAGGCCAAGTAAGGACACCGTTTGAGATAGCCCTGCTCACCCCCTTAGTAGCTTGGCACGAGCAGCCAGGCCTATCTCCAAGGCACGAGTGTACAGTATGTGCAACCACACTCACAACAACCCACTGGTGACACCACAAATGGACTCCACACAAGTTTGATAAAAACGAGTATAAACTTTATGTAAAAAGATATACGATCAGACCACACGATACATAAGCCAACATGTAATAAAGGGTAATATTCGTTCCGGCTGGTTGGTAGGTTGAAATCCCAACCACCACTTTCAAAATGCTATGCTGGTCGCAACGCTAGAATCACACACGTTGCAATGGACAAACAATAGTGCGCTGCGTAACAATACAATCCTGTGCTGGGCAAAGGAGAAATAATACAATGCGTAACGATACACCCCGGTACCTGGCAATGGGAGAAATAATGCAATGCGTACCGCTACAATCATGTACTTTGCAATGAAGAAATAATGCAATGCGCGCCGCTACAATCATGTACTTTGCAATGAAGGAATAATGCAATGCGTAGCTACAATCATGTACTTTGCAATGAAGAAATAATGCAATGCGGGCCGCTACAATCGTGTACTTTGCAATGGAGAAATAATGCAATGCGTAGCGCTACAATTGTGTACTTCGTTATGCAGAAATAATGTCAGGCGTCATAAGACAGTCCGGCAGTTCGTTAGCAGCAATATTGGCAATGTGTATTACGACAGTCAGCCTCTTCGATAACAGTTGCCCCCCACACGTATCAACGATGACATAAAGTACAGCTTCTCACTCTGGCCCCAGTACTGCCACTCCTGAACGCAGTACGGGCCCCAATCTGAGCTGAAGCAAAGGCTCCGATCGCCAGAAGGACTGAGAGGCCGAGAGAGTGTCCCTCCAAGCCCGCACCCCGCCCAGGCAGTGATCCACGTTACCTGAGGGCGCGACCCCACTCTCCTCTCCTCCTTCAGCGAACTGGGCCTTCCGTGTAGAACTTTCTCAATGGACCTCAGCGGCTCGGCCTGGCAGCTCAGCTCCTCCGGGGCTGCCGGTCCAGGCCGTGACTGTTAGGAAGGTCTCAGGCGGCCGCAGGGCACACGTACTCCATGCCCCGGAGATTACGTTACTCCGGGTGCACGTTCACCACAGTACCCTCCGGGTCTGAGCATAGCTAAATACAAAGCAGCAACCCTTCACATGTCTCTGTTGTAAGTCTCCCCATATTTCTAAAAGCATGTATGCCTGTGTCTGTACCTTTTGCTAGTGCCACCATATATAAAAGAAGCATACAAATAGATGTATACTTGTGTTTTACACATGTAGTATCTTCAGATGGATAACACATATCAAAATTCATCAGTAAGTAGAGACATATGTACATAGAGACCTACATTTATGTGATGTAGAAACGTATGTATGCATGATTTGAGGAAGGTGGTGAGACTTACAGCATAGACATGTGATGGGTTGCTGCTTTATATTTGGCTAGGCCCATCTCTCTAAGTAGTTGCAGAATGGTGAAGCTGCAGCAGCACAAAAGTGAGGTTTAAGACATGTTAGGAGATGGATTAGTGATTAGGCTACTTTGTATGAGTCTGTCGAAAGGTACATTTAAAGTTTGCTACATAAATGTAGGTGTCTAAGTAGATATATTTCTACTTACTCATGTATTCTGATATGTGTTATCTATTTGAAGATGCTACATTTGTAAAACACAAGTATACATCTATTTGTATGCCTCTTTTATATATGGTGGTACTAGTAATAGGTACAGACACATGCATGCATGGTTTTAGGAATATGGTGAGATTTACAGCAGAGACGTGATAGGTTGCTGCTTTCTATTTGACTAGGCCCAACATCCTGAGTAGTCGTAGAATGGTGAAGTAGCAGCACAAAAGTGAGGTTTAAGAGATGTTGGCAGAGGGATTAGTGATTAGGCTACTTTCTATGAATCTGGGGAAATGTACGCTTGAAGCACACCGCATAAATGTAGGTGTCTCTTTCAAATGTAAAGTGCAGTCTGTCAAGTTTTAAGTTTAAGGTCTGCATGGTCTTGTGATTGATGTATGTGTCTACTTGCACATGAATTCTCATATGTGCTATGCATCTGAAGATACTAGATGTATAAAGTATAGGTATACCTCTATTTGTATGTTTCTTTTATATATGATAGTACTAGTAAAAGGTACAGACACATGCATACATACCTTTAGGAATATGGTGATATTTACAACAGACTCATGTGAAGGCTTGCTGCTTTATATTTGGGTAGGCCCAACACCTTGAGTAGTCGCAAAATGGTGAAGCTGCAGCACAAAAGTATGGTTAAAGACATGTTAACAGATGGTTTAGTGATTAGGTACTTTGTATGAGTCTGTGAAAAAATACAGGTATAGAACTATTTGTATATTTGTTTTATATATGGTGTCACTAGCAAAAGGTACAAACACATGTATGGATGCTTTCAGGAATATGGTGAGACTTAGAATAGAGACATGTGAAGGGCTGCTGTTTTATATTTGGGTAAACTCAACACTTTAGATGTTATTTTGAATTGGGAGCACCAGTCTGTGAAGTTTAAGGGACTTTATGGTGTTGTGAATGACGTATGTGTCTACTTATACATCTATTGTGTGATGTATTATACATGTGAACCTGATTGGTTTGGGTAGTAGTAGAGAAATCCTTTAGTTGTGCTCTCTCATTCTGTTGCAGAGGTTGTGATGTCTTCTAAATGAAGGATTTGTGCAGTGTCTAACATAGCTTTGCAATGCAATTGAAAGTATTTGTTTATTTATAGATTATAATATTTGTATATAATTATTTTAATAATATAAAATTATTTTTAATAACTTTAACTTTTCTTTTTTTTCAGATATTCACCATTATTAGTAAGAAAGATTGAGTATGACAAGAAAAGTTCAAAAGAAAAGACAAGAAAACAACTGTACTATTTAAAGGAGAGAGAAAAGCAGAAATTAGATGAAGTTCAAAATGTGACATTGAAGAAAAAGACTTCTGGTAAGAGAACTAAAAAAGTTGTAATAAGACTTTTAAAGAATGTAATGAATTTTCAAAATGTGGAAAAGAGAAAGAAAATTTGTATACCATTCAGAAGTAAACGAAATAAGGAGATATTAATGGAAAATCAAGTTATGGGAAAACAATCCATGTTGAAAGAAGGATGAAAGAATATAAAGACATTAGGAAGAGAATGTATAAAAGTAGAGTACTACAATATTTATTGAAAGCTTGTAAAAAATATAAAAGATCAGCAGCTTACAAGAAAAAGGAACAGATTGAAAGTGTAGTAGAAAAAGCTTTTGAATTGAAACGAAAATTATTTATATTGGTATTGAAGAGAATGAAAACATTGAATAAAACAATGCACTTTATGAACGAGAAAAGAAAAAAAAAAGACTGGTTAATAGAAGTAACTTTTGCAAAAAAATTCTGGTGAATGGAAGCACACTTCTAGTACTGAGCCTTTTTTAATGAAGAAAGCTATTTTCAACAAAATACATTAGTTCATGCGGTTGATACCAGTGGTCGTTGTTAAGAGATAAAAGATGGTTGTCCAATTGAAAAAGAAAAGATGGTTCCTAGAAATGTGGAAGAAGTAATAACTGAAGAAGTTCAAGGGAGACGTACACAAGCTCCAGTGTATAAGTGGGATAGTAGTAGTATTTGTAGTATTCGACAGGAATCTATTGATATATTACGAATTTTCTTACGAGAATATGCAAAAAAAGTGTTAAACAGAAGATTAAGATGTTGCAAGAACTAGATCCTTGTAAAGTGAGAAAATATACTAAGTTGCAGGGTCATTCTCTAGCTTTTCTTTCTAGAAAAGTGTGTCGAAGTACTTTTCATCATTTAAGAATGTTAGCAGTACATCACTCAGAAATGCGGAAGTTAGTAAGGAGATTGTACTACGTAAAAAGTCCTGCATTATCTTTAAGTGAAATGAACACAGCTCTTCTGCATGGTTCAGTATCGGATGTAAAAAAAGTTTGTGATGATGCACAGTTTCATGATTTTGGTTCACAAGAGGAGTGTAGCGAAAGTGAGAGCTTGATAAGTGTAGGTGTTGAAGAACAGGTGGAAGATATTAGTACTGAGAAGTTTGCAGAAGAAATTACAAAGTTTAAGATACTTTCATGTGAAAAACCAAACTATGTTTGTATTTGTTGTCGACGTACTCACTATAGAAGTCAAACTAGGAATGTTGATGTGTATTTAAAAAGTGAAAAGGAAAACAATGATAAGTGGGAGCAATTTGGTGCTTATTTGTTGGTGGAAGGTCATTTTGAGTTGGGTACTGATCAACATATTTGTAAATATTGTTACAACAAATTAGAAGAGCACAAAATGCCAGCTAGAGCAGTACATAACAACTTAGAGTTGGTAGCTATTCCTCCAGAACTGGCCGATTTAAATACATATGAGTCCATTCTAATTCAATCTGTGCACCCGTTTCAGGCTATAGTTCGTATGGAGCCTAAAACAGGTAAGCTGCCTCCAACAGATTTACAAAGAGGTTTGAAAGGAAGAGTTGTGTACTTACCTTTAGATTTTAAGAAAAATATTGAAACTGTTGGTATAGAGAGAGAGGAAAGTGAGGCTGTAGTTATTCTAGTTAATGGTGTACCAACAAAGAGTCGGAAAATATGGCAAGAGTTAGTAGATGTCACCAAACTTCAAAAGGCTACATTATATCTTGTAGAGAACAATATTTATTATAAAACTGTAAATGTGGAAGAACAGGAAATATGTTTAGAAGATGAAACAGAAATTTCAATTGGCCAAATAGAAAAAGTGGACAAGTCCAGGAGTGAAGAGATTTACGAACATTACAGTATACATCCTCTACATTCAAAAGAAGTGATTGGAAACACTATTTCATTATTTCAAATGAAGAAAGTAAAGAGAACTCCCATGAGTGTATGGGAAACAAGTTTAGAAGCTCGTTGTTTTCCACAGCTGTTCCCCACTGGAGAAGGTGGACGATATGATGAACAAGCAGTACAGATTCCAGCTTCAGAATACCGCCCGACAAGATTGTTCTCAGAAGATCCAAGATTTCGAAAGTGCATTCCATATATATTTCATCCTCTGTTTGAAAGTGACTTGTCTGGACTTTCATATGCAGTGAAGCACATATTAAAAACCGGAGTTCATCTTACACATGTTTCTGCAAAGGAATTTATGGACAAAGTTCAACCAAGAGACGATCATTTAGAATCTCAGTTAATTAATTTGATGGCATGTCAACGTGGTACTGATGAGTATTGGTATCATCGTCATGGCGAACTTAAATGTATGTTGAGAAACTTAGGTACCCCTACGTAGTTTCTAACACTTAGCTGTGCTGAAAATGCGTGGGACGATTTACTTGAATATCTACGACAAGCAAATTCAAATGTCAAAAACAATTAATTGAAGACAGCTGGAGAACTGTGTTCCTTGGATCCTTTGAATGTGTGCAGATATTTTAATCATAGTTTTAAAGCTATGATGTATTTTACACCTCTTGGAGAAGTTACTGATTTCTTTTGGAGAAAGTAGTACCAAGCCAGAGGTGCTCCTCATATACACATGCTATTATGGATCAAGAATGCACCAAAATTTGGAACTGATACTGATGAAAGTGTTTTGTCTTTCATCGAAGAGTATGTTACCTGTGCCATTACAAAAAAAGGAGGAGAAAACAGCTTGAGACAACAAGTTTTACGGTTTCAAAGTCATCGATGTGGAAACTATTGTCGACGAAAATACAAGTCAAAGGGAAAATTTTATACAAGATGTGGTTTTGGATTCCCACGTCCAACAATTTGAAAAGGAAGAGTCAATAGTTTTATGTCAGCAGTAAGGCATACTATAACTCAAAAATTTCCAAAGAATACATACAACTTAAAAAGAATTGAAGATTCAAAGTACATTAATGACTACAATCCAGTGATTTTGACAATGTGGAATGCAAACATGGCTATCCAGTATGTTGCAGATAATTCAATTGCTGTTGCTCGCTATGTTACATCATATATAACCAAATCTGAAAAGACAGATCTGAAAGAAATGTGGGAAGAAATTTCACAAGAGAAGAATCTTATTAAGAAATCGTACAGCTTTAGCTTGAAAATGCTTTCCCATCGAGAGATTGGATCCTATGAATGTTAGGATCGGTTGAGCTCTGCCAGTTTATATTCAAAGTCAAGAGGAATCGTTTGGGTAAGTCAAGGTCTTTCCGCCACACGAAATAGAGTATTGAAATCTCTACAAGCAATTGAATACTTAACATTGAATGAACCAGAAAGTACAGATATTGTTAATACTAATATGTTGGATACATACTATCCCAAAAGGAGTCCACATCTGGAAAACCTATGTCTCTATGAAGTACTGCAACATTACAGCTTTAAGAGAAATGTTACAGAAAATATAAATGAAGAAAAATATGCAGTAATTGGATGTGACGGATGTTTGGTAAAACATGCCAAAGGAAATCTCATTAACCACAGAAAACTCAGTTGCGAAACTCCTGATAAAAGAGAATTTTTCTATTTAGCACTTCTGCAACTCTTCAAGCCTTGGCGTAGTGAAATGGAGTTACTTGGAGCTTTCGACTGCTATGAAGATTCTTTTAATGTATGTAAAGATAGCATTCAATGCACAATTTTCCCAATGTATCTACAAATGTTAAATGATGAGATTGAACAAGAAACTACTATTGCAGCTGGAATAGCTAGAGACAGTTCTCAAGATAGTCAAAGTTCTGCTCCACTACGTCAAGATCCACTAAGACAACCAATTATTGAAAATGAAGCAGCAATAGCCATGAATGAAGTAGAAACGGCAATGCAACAAACACAACAGGATATTATTCAGTTGGGAAACTTGGAAGAAGAACTAAATTTTGAACAAAAAGAAATATATCAGCAAGTGACAGGACAGATGTTTTGCTGCAAGAAAAAAAAGAATGCCAATGCACATCATTTAAACCTATTCTAATGTACATCAGTGGTCAAGCTGGAACAGGAAAAAGTTTCTTAATTAAAGTTTTGACCAGTTATCTACACAAAACTACTGAATCACATTTATCTTGTGTTGTAACAGCTCCAACTGGATTAGCAGCACACAACATTAAAGGGATTACTTTACATTGATTACTTATGCTACCAGTTAAACATGAAAATAAATTGGAATATCAGAAGCTATCTGGAGAAGCTTGTTATGAAGTTTCAAGAGTACTGAAGAAAATGAAACTTCTAATCATTGATGAGGTGAGCATGGTCTCCAACTTAATGCTTGCCTTTGTACATTTAAGAATGCAACAGATTTTAAAAACAGATTATGATGTTCTGTTTAGAGGAAAACATGTAATTGTATTCGGCGATCTACTACAACTTACTCCTGTAAAAGGGCAACCAGTTTTTAAAACACTTGTCCATGAAGACACTAGGAAATCTTTGGGAAGTATTGGAAATGTGAATATTTGGTTACATTTTGAATATAAAGAACTTATTAAGAATATGCGACAAGCAAGTGATGAAGATTATGGAAATATTCTTAAAGATATAAGAATTAGTTTTTTGACAAAACATGGTAAACAAGCTTTACAAAGTCGGCTACTAAAGAACTTGTTTACAACCGAAAACACAGCACCTGAAATAATGTACAAAACAATTGGAGAAAAGAAGTCTATAGTTTGCCTAACGCCTACACTGCAAGAGTGTTCTACATTCAATCAAGACCTTTTGAAACTGGAAAAACAACCAATAGTGAAAATGGAAGCTATTGATAAAATGGAACACCAAGGAGTGACTATTCTTCTCTCAGAGAAATTACAGTCAAAATTGGATTCTTTGGAACAGTCTGTATCTAAGACTGCAGGTTTAGAAAAGACTTTACATGTATGTATAAACTGTCGGGTAATTTTACTTTGTAATTTGAATGTAGAAGAAGGTTTAGTAAATGGAGTAATGGGAAAAGTTGTTGATTTTGTAAATTTTCAGAACAGAGATGGAATTGAATTTTTGAAGATTAAATTTGATCAGATTGAAGAGGTAAGACAGAGTGGGCGTTGTGCTGTTCGTTTTTTGCTTGTAAAAGACTTGTATGTTCGTAGAAAACAGTTTCCTCTGTCTTTAGCATATGCAGTAACTATTCATAAATCTCAAGGTTTAAGTGTAGAATGTGCTTTGGTAAATATTGGAAGTACAGTGTTTAAAGAGGGAATGACATACGTTGCATTGTCTCGAGTAAGAACATTATCTGGTTTGTATTTGATTGATTTTGATGAGAAAAAGATTAGTGCTGATGCAAATTGTGTAAGAGAGTACAATCGGTTAAGAAGACTTTAGGTGAATATCCCATATATGAGAAACGTGTAGTGTGTCCAAAACAGAAATATGACAAACATTCTACAGAGATTCAAAAAAAGAAAACAATTGAAGAGAATCGTGAAGGTGCAAAGAAAATGAAAAGGGACACTGTTGATGATATTGTAGGATACCAGTTAGAAAATAGTTCAGGTATCAACTGCTATGCTAATGTAATTGTGAATGGTGTGTTTTATCTAGAAGATCTTCATCATGAAATTATGGAAATTTGAGAAAAAAGACTTTGTTCTTTACTACATTATGTTTTTCAAAAGTTGGTAACTGACAGAAGTAAAATCCATGCTGCTTCTGGCATTCGGCATCTTTTGGATATATGTACTGGTTCTTTGAAATTTACACTCAATATACAACAAGATGCACAAGAATTTCTAATCCTTATGCTTGGTGTATTGGAAGATGAAGGAATAGAAATTGAAAATTTATTTGAACTAAGTTACAGATGGGATCATAAATGTGAAGAGTGTTCATTTTCTTCAACCACTAAAATAGACACTGAACGATTCATATACTTGACGATACCATATTGTAAATTAGTATCTTTTAACAAATTAGTAAAAACAGCTAATCAGGATATGAAATGTTCTCATTGTAAATCAAAATGTTGTCAACATTATATATAGAAAGATTTGGAAAATATGTCATTTTAATGCTACAACGTTGTAGAGCAAATGGAAGAGAATTGGAAACCAAAATTAAAAATTTTGTGGCAAGTCAAGTATCAATTTCAGGAAGAACGTTTAAAGCAGTGGCTATTATTTTCCATGATGGACCTACTACAACATCTGGACACTATACTGTGTATTTAAAGTGCAATAAAGGATGGACACATTGCAATGATGCCTATTTGGAATTCAAATCTAGATTGCCTTACGAATGACTAAATTCATATCTGATATTTTTGATGCCAAAGATTTGAATACATCATTCGGCCTATTGGGAAGATGTGAACACAAATTAACGAGTTTATTTTGGATATTTTCAATGCAAAAGTTTCGTAAACATTATTCGGCCTATTGGGAAGATGTGAACAATTAGTGTATGGATTATTGTTTGTGCTAATTCATATTGTATTTGGAAAATTGTGTTTAGAAACAAATAGTTTATATATTTGTTGTCTATATTATTAGAGATGTAAATGAGAATGTACATTTTACAAAATGTACTTCAGAGAAATAAATAACTTAATGTAGTTGAAGAATGTAATTAAGAAACTGTAGATAGGTAAACACATAGCTACACATATTCTAAATAATGCTCAACGCTGATATTTTTTTTTTTTTTTACAATCTCGTTGATTGTTTTTTCCCCCGCTGTTGTGTGATGATACTACATTGAAATCACTGTGTATGGTGAAATTCAGTAGAATCTGAGAACATCAAAAAAGGGAAAGTGAAAATGTTATGTAATTCTAAAATTATGTTGTGTTCTTAAAAGTATAATATTATATTCGATTACAATTTTTCTTCTTCTTTTTTCCAGAAGGTAATGGTGAAGTTTGAAAAGATTTTAAATTCAGTTTACAACAAAACTACTCTAAAATAGTTCCACTGAGTTTTGTATCTACATTAGTTAAAAAGGTAAGAACAAATAATGTAATATGCATGATAATGTGAAATAATGTTTAGAGCCACTTTTACAGCACTCATCCATTCCCTCAAACACTACCCATGCACTCATCTATGCCCTCAGGCACTACTCCTGCACTCATTCAATTTACCCAGGCACTACCCAAGTACTGGTACAATCACCCAGGTACTACCTATGCACTCATGAAATCACTCACACACTATCCATGTACTTATCCATGCACTCAGGCACTACCTCTGCACTCATGCAATCACCCAGGCACTACCCATGCACTCATCCATGTACTCAAAGACTACCCCTGCACTAATACAATCACTCAGGCAGTACACATGCACTCCTCCAATCAACCAGGCACTACCCATGTACTCATGCAATCACCCAGGCACTACCCATGCACTCAGGCACTACCTGTGCACTTCTCCAATCACCCAGGCACTACGCATGCACTCATCCATGCACTCAGGCACTACCCATGCACTCCTCCAATCACCCAGGCACTACCCATGCACTCATGTAATCACTCAGGCACTACCCATGCACTCATCCATGCACTCAGGCACTACCCCTGCACTTATGCAATCACCCAACCACTACCTATGCACTCATCCAATCACCTAGGCACTATGCATGCACTCATGCAATCTCACAGGCACTACCCATGCACTCCTACAATCACTCAGGCAGTACACAATGACTCCTCCAATCACCCAGGCACTACCCATGCATTCATACAATCACTCAGGCACTACCTATGCACTCATTCATGCACTCAGGGACTACTCCTGCACTCTTGCAATCACCTAAGCAGTATACATGCACTCCTCCAATCACCCAGACACTACCCATGCACTCATGCAATCACCCAGGAACTACCCATGCACTCATCCATGTACTCAAGCACTACCCCTACACTCATACAATCACTCAGGCAGTACACATGCACTACTCCAATCAACCAGGCACTAATCATGCACTCATGCAATCACCCAGGCACTACCCATGCACTCACCCATGCACTCAGGCACTACCTGTGCACTTCTCTAATCACCCAAGCACTACCCATGACCTCCTCCAATCACCCAGGCATTACCCATGCACTCATGCAATCACTTAGGCACTACCCATGCACTCATCCATGCACTCGGGCACTACCACTGCACTCATGCAATCACCTAAGCAGTACACATGCAGTCCTCCAATCACCCAGGCACTACCCATGCACTCATGTAATCACTTAGGCACTACCCATGCACTCATCCATGCACTCACGCACTACCCCTGCAGTCATACAATCACCCAAGCAGTACAGATGCACTCCTCCAATCATCCAGGCACTACCCATGCACTTATGCAATCACCCAGGCAGTACCCATGCACTCATCCATGCACTCAGGCACTACATATGCACTCATGCAATCTCACAGGCACTACCCATGCACTCCTCCAATCACTCAGGCAGTACATATGCACTCCTCCAATCACCGTGGCACTACCCATGCACTCATAAAAATCACTCAGGGACTTCTCAAGCACTCATCCATGCACTCAGGCACTACCCCTGCTCTCTTGCAATCACTCAGGCAGTATACATGCACTCGTCCAATCACCCAGGCAATAGCCATGCACTCTTGCAATCACCTAGGTACTACCCAGGCACTCATCCATATGCTCAAGCACTACCCCTGCACTCTTGCAATCACCCAGGCACTACTCATCCAATTAACCCGGCACTACCCATGCACTCATGCAATCACCCAGACACTACCTATGCCCTCATCCATGCACTGAGGCACCACCCCTGCACTCTTGCATTCACTCAGGCAGTACACATGCACTCCTCCAATCACCCAGGCAGTAGCCATGCACTCATGCAATCACCCAGGCACTACCCATGCACTCATCCATTCTCTCAAATACTACCCATGAACTCATGCATGCCCTCAGGTACTACCCCCGCACTGTTGAAATCACACAGGCACTCCCCGTGCACTCCTTCAATCACCCAGGCACTACCCATGCACTCCTTCAATCACCCAAGCACTACCCATGCATTCATGCAATCATTTAGGAACTACCCACGCACTCATCCATGTACTCAAGCACTACCCCTACGCTCATACAATCACTCAGGCAGTACACATGCACTGCTCCAATCAACCAGGCATTACCCATGCACTCATGCAATCACCCAGGCACTATCCATGCACTCATCCATGCACTCAGGCACTACCATGCACTTCTCCAATCACCCAGGCACTACCCATGCACTCATGGAATCACTCAGGCACTACCCATGCACTCATCCATGCAATCAGGCACTACTCATGCAATCACCCAAGCAGTACACATGCAGTCCTCGAAATCACCCAGGCACTACCCATGCACTCATAACATCACTCAGGCACTTCTCATGCACTTATCCATGCACTGAGGCACTAACCCTGCACTCTTGCAATCACTCAGGCAGTACACATGCACTCCTCCAATCACCCAGGCAGTAGTCATGCACTCATGCAATCATCCAGGCACTACCCATGCACTCATCTATTATCTAAAATACTACCCATGCACTCATGCATGCCCTCAGGTACTACCCCTGCACTGATGCAATCATACAGGCACTACCCATGCACTCCTTCAATCACCCAGGCACTACCCAAGCACTCCTTCAATCACCCAAGCACTACCCATGCATTCATGCAATCACTTAGGCACTACCCACGCACTCATCCATGCACCCAGGCACTATCCTTGCACTCCTGCAATCACCCAAGCAGTACACATGCACTCCTCCAATCGCCCAGACACTACCCATGCACTCATGCAATCACCCAGGAACTACCCATGCACTCATCCATGTACTCAAGCACTACCCCTACGCTCATACAATCACTCAGGCAGTACACATGCACTGCTCCAATCAACCAGGCACTACCCATGCACTCATGCAATCACCCAGGCACTATCCATGCACTCATCCATGCACTCAGGCACTACCATACACTTCTCCAATCACCCAGACACTACCCATGCACTCATGGAATCACTCAGGCACTACCCATGCACTCATCCATGCAATCAGGCACCATCCCTGCACTCATGCAATCACCCAAGCAGTACACATGTAGTCTTCCTATCACCCAGGCACTACCCATGCACTCATAAAATCACTCAGGCACTTCTCATGCACTTACCATTCACTGAGGCACTAACCCTGCACTCTTGCAATCACTCAGGCAGTACACATGCACTCCTCCAATCACCCAGGCAGTAGTCATGCACTCATGCAATCACCCAGGCACTACCCATTCACTCATCTATTCTCTCAAATACTACCCATGCACTCATCCAATTAACCAGGCACTACCCATGCACTCATGCAATCACCCAGACGCTACCTATGCCCTCATCCATGCACTGAGGCACTACCCCTGCACTCTTGCATTCACTCAGGCAGTACACATGCACTCCTCCAATCACCCAGGCAGTAGCCATGCACTCATGCAATCACACAGGCACTACCCATGCACTCATCCATTCTCTCAAATACTACCCATGCACTCATCCATGTCCTCAGGTACTACCCCTGCACTGATGCAATCACACAGGCACTACCCATGCACCCCTTCAATCACCCAGGCACTACCCATGCACTCCTTCAATCACCCAAGCACTAACCATGCATTCATACAATCACTTAGGTACTACCCCTGCACTCATCCATGCACCCAGGCACTATCCTTGCACTCTTGAAATCACCCAAGCAGTACACATGCACTCCTCCAATCGCCCAGACACTACCCATGCACTTATGCAATCACCCAGGAACTACCCATGCACTCATACATGTACTCAAGCACTACCCCTATGCTCATACAATCACTCAGGCAGTACACATGCACTGCTCCAATCAACCAGGCACTACCCATGCACTCATGCAATCACCCAGGCACTATCCATGCACTCATCCATGCACTCAGGCACTACCATGCACTTCTCCAATCACCCAGGCACTACCCATGCACTCATGAAATCACTCAGGCACTACCCATGCACTCATCCATGCAATCAGGCACTACCCCTGCACTCATGCAATCACCCAAGCAGTACACATGCAGTCCTCCAATCACCCAGGCACTACCCATGCACTCATAAAATCACTCAGGCACTTCTCATGCACTTAACCATGCACTGAGGCACTAACCCTGCACTCTTGCAATCACTCAGGCAGTACACATGCACTCCTCCAATCACCCAGGCAGTAGTCATGCACTCATGCAATCACCCAGGCACTACCCATGCACTCATCTATTCTCTCAAATACTACCCATGCACTCATCCAATTAACCAGGCACTACCCATGCACTCATGCAATCACCCAGACGCTACCTATGTGCTCATCCATGCACTGAGGCACTACCCCTGCACTCTTGCATTCACTCAGGCAGTACACATGCACTCCTCCAATCACCCAGGCAGTAGCCATGCACTCATGCAATTACCCAGGCACTACCCATGCACTCATCCATTCTCTCAAATACTACCCATGCACTCATCCATGCCCTCAGGTACTACCCCTGCACTGATGCAATCACACGGGCACTACACATGCACCTCTTCAATCACCCAGGCACTACCCAAGCACTCCTTCAATCACCCAAGCCCTACCCATGCATTTATGCAATCACTTAGGCACTACCCATGCACTCATCCATGCACCCAGGCACTATCCTTGCACTCTTGCAATCACCCAAGCAGTACACATGCACTCCTCCAATCGCCCAGACACTACCCATGCACTCATGCAATCACCCAGGAACTACCCATGCACTCATCCATGTACTCAAGCACTACCCCTACACTCATACAATCACTCAGGCAGTACACATGCACTGCTCCAATCAACCAGGCACTACCCATGCACTCATGCAATCACCCAGGCACTATCCATGCACTCATCCATGCACTCAGGCACTACCCGTGCACTTCTCTAATCACGCAGGCACTACCCATGCACTCATGGAATCACTCAGGCACTACCCATGCACTCATCCATGCAATCAGGCACTACCCCTGCACTCATGCAATCACCCAAGCAGTACACATTCAGTCCTCCAATCACCCAGGCACTACCCATGCACTCATAAAATCACTCAGGCACTTCTCATTCACTTATCCATGCATTGAGGCACTAACCCTGTACTTTTGCAATCACTCAGGCAGTACACATGCACTCCTCCAATCACCCAGGCAGTAGTCATGCACTCATGCAATCACCCAGGCACTACCCATGCACTCATCTATTCTCTCAAATACTACTCATGCACTCATACAATTAACCAGGCACTACCCATGCACTCATGCAATCACCCAGACACTACCTATGCCCTCATCCATGCACTGAGGCACTACCCCTGCACTCTTGCATTCACTCAGGCAGTAGCCATGCACTCATGCAATCACCCAGGCAGGAGCCATGCACTCATGCAATCACCCAGGCACTACCCATGCACTCATCCATTCTCTCAAATACTACCCATGCACTCATCCATGCCCTCAGGTACTACCCCTGCACTGATGCAATCACACAGGCACTACCCATGCACCCCTTCAATGACCCAGGCACTACCCATGCACTCCTTCAATCACCCAAGCACTACCCATGCATTCATGCAATCACTTAGGCACTACCCATGCACTCATCCATGCACCCAGACACTACCCATGCACTCATGCAATCACCCAGGAACTACCCATGCACTCATCCATGTACTCAAGCACTACCCCTACACTCATACAATCACTCAGGCAGTACACATGCACTGCTCCAATCAACCAGGCACTACCCATGCACTCATGCAATCACCCAGGCACTATCCATGCACTCATCCATGCACTCAGGCACTACCCGTGCACTTCTCCAATCACCCAGTCACTACCCATGCACTCATGGAATCACCCAGGCACTACCCCTGCACCCATGAAATCACCCAAGCAGTACACATGCAGTCCTCCAATCACCCAGGCTCGACCCATGCACTCATAAAATCACTCAGGCACTTCTCATGCACTTATCCATGCACTGAGGCACTAACCCTGCACTCTTGCAATCACTCAGGCAGTACACATGCACTCCTCTAATCACCCAGGCAGTAGTCATGCACTCATGCAATCACCCAGGCACCAACCATGCACTCATCTATTCTCTCAAATACTACTGATGCACTCATCCATGCCCTCAGGTGCTAACCCTGCACTCATGCAATCACAAAGGCACTCCGCATGCACTCCTTCAATCACCCAGACACTACCCATGCACTCCTCCAATCACCCAAGCACTACCCATGCATTCATGGAATCACTTAGGCACTACCCATGCACTCATCCATGTACTCAGGCACTATCCCTGCACTCATGCAATCACCCAAGCAGTACACATGCACTCCTCCAATTACCCAGACACTACCCATGCACTCATGCAATTACCCAGGAACTACCCATGCACTCATCCATGTGCTCAAATACTACCCCTGTACACTTGTGATCAGCCAGAGTGTACCCTTGCACTCATCCAATCAACCAGGCACTACCCATGCACTCATGCAATCACCCAGGCAGTACCCATGCACTCATCCATGTACTCAAGCACTACCCTCACACTCATACAATCACTCAGGCAGTACACATGCACTACTCCAATCAACCAGGCACTACCCATGCACTCATGCAATCACCCAGGCACTACCCATGCACTCATCCATGCCCTCAGGCACTACCTCTGCACTCATGCAATCACACAGGCATTACCCATGCACTCCTTCAATCACCCAGGCACTACCCATGCACTCATGCAATCACTCAGGCACTACCCATGCACTCATGCAATCAGCCAGGCACTACCCATGCACTCATGCAATCACTCAGGCACTACCCATGCACTCTTGCAATCACCCAGGCAGTACCCATGCACTCCTCCAGTTAACCAGGCACTACCCATGCACTCATGCAATCACTCAGGCACTATCCATGCATTCATCCATGTACTCGGGCACTACCCGTACACTTATCCAATCACCCAGGCACTACCCAGGCACTCCTTCATTCACCCAGACACTATCCATGCACTCATCCGTGCACTCAGGCACTACCTCTGCACTCATGCAATCACCCAAGTAGTACACATGCACTCCTTCAATCACCCAAGCACTACCCATGCCTTATGCAATCACCCAGGCAGTACCCATGCACTCATCCAATCATCCAGGCACTATACATGCACTCATGCAATCTCACAGGCACTAACAAAAACAAATATTTAAAATTTCTACAATGATATTTCATACTTTTGGAATTACGCCGGAGTCGCGACTCCTGCGCGATTCCGGAACTACGCGTCAGCAAGGATCGCGCACCCTCAATCCGTGCACCCATAGTGTAGGTGCGCGTAGGGTACGCAACTGCTTTGTAAAAACTTTTTTAAAAATAGCATAACAATACAATAAAACAACTTTCACAGTATTAAAAGCATTATCTCAAGTAAATATAAATTTAAATTGTTCACATAAATAACAGAATACATTTTTAGTAGAGTATGATATATGTATTTTAAAAGAGTGATTTTAATTGTTAAAGAAGATTATAGAAAAAATATGAATAATTTTAAAAAGAAAAGTTTAAAAATATACTTCCAATCATTTTTAAATAAAAGGAATTCTATAAAACACTTAGAAATACCGTAAAAAAAGGTAAGATTACAATAATTTTATACTTAAAATTTAGCATTTAAAAAACCTTAGAAATTCACTGAAAAAACCATAGGTTGCAGGGACGTTTTAGTTAGGAATTAGCATTTGAAAAACCTTTGAAATTCACTGAAAAAATCACAGGTTTCAGGGACATTATAGTTAGGTTGACATTTCGCTCATACAAAACCAGAGAAATTCGGCCGTTATAGTTAGCTGAGCTAACTATAACTCACGCCCCGCAATTCACTGCTGATGACGTCACATATTACATCACTCATGACATGGTCAGTGACATCACTGATGACATCACTGATGACATCTCAAATGACATCACTGATGACCTCATCCATTGACTGAGTGTTTCTAAAAAGTTTAAGGATGTTATATATATATGCCAAGGTGTATTGAAGAATGAGTGGGTGTATGAGTGTCTGAATGGATGATTTAGTGGGTGTGTGACTGACTGTATAAGTGAGTGATTAAACGTGTCTTAGTGAATGCATGGGTGAATGATTTGAATCACCTTGTACAACGCAGTTACTAGACTCTTAAAGTGGTTAAATCCGTTTCTGGTTCAGATTGAATCACCTTGTACAGCTCAGTTACTAGACTCTTAAAGTGGTTAAATCCGTTTCTGGTTCAGATTAAATCATCTTGTACAGCGCAGTTACTAGACTCTTAAAGTGGTTAAATCCGTTTCTGGTTCAGATTGAATCACCTTGTACAGTGCAGTTACTAGACTCTTAAAGTGGATAAATCCGTTTCTGGTTCAGATTGAATCACCTTGTACAGCGCAGTTACTAGACTCTTAAAGTGGTTAAATCCATTTCTGGTTCAGATTGAATCACCTTGTACAGTGCAGTTACTAGACTCTTAAAGTGGATAAAAACGTGTCTGGTTCAGATTGAATCACCTTGTACAGCTCAGTTATTAGGCTCTTTTTTAGTTTATTAAGAACAACATGAAAAACAAATGGAACAGCAATACAATGAATTATAATAAATCCTATTTAACATAAAGATTATAGGAAAAACAAGAATATATGAAAATTATAACTATCACGCTGTGTGCAAGAGAAATATAAACAATATAAACAATAAAGGGGGAGGGGCAAAAAAGTGGGGAGGGAACAGTATACAATTACTTTATAATGTTAAGAGTAAAAAGAGATGGTAATAATTAAACACTGTAAGCATAATAATAAGCATATGAAAGGACAAAGTATAAATCCAATAGCATAAATAAATATCTAATGATCTATGGAAAAGACAACAAGGTGAAATTAAGGAGGCTTCCGTTCATCATCTGATACATTAGTAACTTTAGGATCAGAGGAAGCGGACAATGATAAATACGTAGTTAATGTTAGCCATAGGAGATCCCTCTTGATCGGCATAGATATTGGAGAAACATAATTAGTGTCTAATCTATGATGAAAACACACAGCATTCCACCAGGATCTAAAAATGACTTTATCTGCTTGTTTCCAGTTAGAGGTTATTACGTGAAAAGCAACAGCTAACAATAAATCTAACAACTTAAAATTCGATGGTGACTGATGCCATTGGGGTGATAGAGTACCTAAGAATATGTTGATTATGGAAAAAGGGACCTTAACCCTGAAAATCTTCCGATTTGGGTCCAAACCTGCTACCAGAACAAATGGATAGGAGGGCACTCAAATAACATGTGTTTTAAACTGGCATTAGAGTAGGAACATGACCAACATGTGGAAGACATGTTTGATGAAAAAGATGCTAAAGTCGCCGGAGAAAATAACAAACGTTGATAAACAAAATAAAGGGTCTGAGTGGTATTTGCAGCTCGAGAGGTTTTGTGAAGTTGATGCCATAGTTTATCCCATGTACTAGTTGGCCAACATTGCAATAAGTCTTTTTCCCATGCTAACCTAGTCTTCGTTTTAAGTCTATCTGAGGGTAATTGTAAGTCTTTGTATAAAGTGGATGCGGATGGGGAAGTGTCTAATAGTGGAGAAAGCGTAGTATACTTTGGAGGGAGTTGGAAGAGAGTGGTAAAACAAGAAGATATTGGGTGAGAGAGAGGCGTAAAAGAGCATATTGTGAATTAAAGGTTGCTGGTAAAGAAAAGTTTTGGGAGATCAATAAATGATAAGGGTTGATCGTCAGCTAGAAGTTAAAGATATCCAACGCAAACCTTTAGATTGCCAAGTCTTCCAGTATATGGTACTATTCTTAATTCTTAATAATTTATTATGCCAAATGGGTTGTTGTTGATAAGAAGAAACTGAGGGATAAGATGATGGTAAAACAGGAGCTAACAGTTTACGTGAGTGGGAGATGATGGGAGAACGTAATAATGAGATATTCGTAGAAAAAGCAAGAATGTCTTGAAAGTCAAAAGGGGAAATAAGAAATTGCACTATCTTAATCCACAATGGAGGATGTAAGGGGAGTTCAGAAGAGAGCCAACGGACAGCCTGTTTTAGTGAAAAGGCGGTGTGATAGGTTTTAAAGTCAGGAAACATAAGTCCTCCGTTGGGTTTATCCTTTTTTAATGAGGACAAAGCTATACGAGGGGGCTTGTCTTTCCAAAGAAATTTTGTTAAGAGAGAGTCAATTTTCTTGAAGTAATACCCAGAGATGTGTACATGAATCATGGAAATAATATATAATATCAGGGGGTGAGCATCATTTTAATCGAATCAATTTGGCCCCACCAAGAGAGGAAGAGAGGATGCCAGCGTGCAATAGTATCATTTAATGTTTTGGTTATGTGGTCAAAATTTAATTTTAATGTCTCAGGAATCGTCGGAGAAAACCATAAACCCTTTATGTTAGTTTAGAGGGTTGCCCTGAAAAACCCGTGTGAACAAAAAGATGCTTATGACATACAACATTTAAATGCAAGACTTCACACTTATCGGTATTAAGTCTATATCCTGATAATTGAGAATATATATCAACTTGTTGAAGAAAATGAGGGAGAGAGGTTATAGGGTTAGAACAATACAGGAGAATGTCATCAGCGTAAACAGACATTTTAACCTGATGAGGACCAAATTTGAAGCCTGAGATACGAGCATCCTGTCTGATTTTAGTGAGAAAAGGTTTCAAAGCAATGACAAACAATAGAGGAGATAAAGGGCACCCTTGTCGTACCCCTCTAAGTAAAGGAAAATAATCTGAGATTTTACCATTAACAAAAATCGAGGCTTTGGGACCAGAATACAATAGAGAAATCAAAGCAATCAATTTAGGAGGAAACCAATCCCTCTTAATGCATGAAACATAAAATCCCATCCAATCCTATCAAAAGCTTTTTCTGCGTCCAAAGCAATAGCAGCAATAGGATGGTCTAAAGATGAGGCCTTGCTGACGACATTAAAAAAGACTCGAGAGTTGTCAGATGCTAGACGTCCCTTAAGAAATCCGGATTGTTCAGGGCCTATAAGATCAGGCAAAACGGGGTCAATGCGTAATGCCAAAATCTTAGCAAAAACCTTGTAGTCAGTATTGACTGAGGAGATGGGGCGGTAGTTCTTACATAAGGAAAGGTTTTTATTATCTTTTGGAATTAAGCAGATCATGACTTCTTGGAAAGTGTCCTGAGAAATACCTTTATTAATGAAGGAATTAAATAAAAGTAAAAGTTTGGGAAGGAGGAGATTTGCAAAATGGTCATAAAATTCGACAGTGAAGCCATCAGGCCCAGGAGCCTTCCCTCGCCGTAGTACCGAGACTGCATGAGTGATTTTCACTAAGGAAATATCAGCTCCCAATGAGTCAAAATCAATAAGTTGGGAGGAAGGAGAAGCAATGGATTGGAAATAAGAGGATAGATCTGATTGCTCTGCTTGTATTTCTGGGGAATATAAATTTCTATAAAAAAAGAAACAAATTAATTTAAAATATCATTGTCTTTAAAAAGAGGAATCCCAGCGGGACCTTGTAAGGATTCTATTCTAGTTCTGTCCTTTCTAATTTTTACATAATTAGCTAATAATTTCCCCATTTTATTCTGGCCTCCATAAAAACGAGTACTACTTTTCAGTAAACAAGAAGAAGCAGCATCCGTAGATAATCTATTAAAAGTGAGTTTAGCATCAATAAGATTTTTCAGGGAAGATTCATCATTAGAGTGATAGTAAGTAAATTCTAACTGTTTGATTTTATTAAGTAATTGAGTCGATTGGGCATCTATAGATTTTTTCTTTTGCGAAACAAAGTTCATTATAAAACCCCTAGCGGCTGCCTTAAAGGAATCCCAAATCATTGTGAAAGAAGAGTCTGGGGTTGAATTGATGGTGAAGAATTCAGAGGCGAAAGAACTGAATTGGTCGGTAAATTTAGGGTCTAAAAGTGAGGAATTATTAAAGCGCCATCTACCTGAGTGTGGTGAGAAGGGTATAAGATCAAGGTCAACAGGAACTGGAGCGTGATCTGATATTAAAATCGAACATATTTCAGACTGAAGAACGTGTTGAGCCAGGGACTTACTGAGAAAGAGGTAGTCAATACGGGATTGTGAATGGTGTGGAGCTGAATAAAAACTGTATTCGCGGAGGTCTGGATGGAAAAGTCGCCAAATATCAACTAACGATTTACGCTTTATTGTGGAAACAAAATCTGAGTGCATTCTAGTATGGACAAACTTAACTGTTGAGTGCCTGTCTAATATGGGATCGTGGATTTGATTACATTCACCACCAAATATAATATAATCATCATCATATAAAAGCAGTTTATCAGAGATTTTTGTCCAGAAAACCTTATCAACAGAGACTGGACCATAGACATTAAAGATTACTAACGGTATACCATCAATAAGGAGTTTAACAATAACCCAACGGCCTTCAGGATCTGATTCCTGATGAACAACTGAAACATATAATTTTTTATGACAGAGAATCAGAACCCCATTTTTCTTCCCTAAAGAAAATACATTACCTACCCAACATTTCTTCAATTTGGAAGCTTCAGGCTCAGAGAGGTGCAATTCCTGAATCAATGCAATATCAGTTGTAAGTTTAGCTAAATGGGATAACACCTGTTGTCTTTTAATAGGGTTACCTAACCCTTTAATATTCCAAGTAGTAACCCAGAATGTAACATTAAAAGAATAACATGAACAATCAATATGCCTACAGTAGCAAAGTTAAGAACAGGATGAAACAAATATGAAAAGGAAAAGGAAAAGGGATAGAAATAGTGGTTCTGTTTGATAAGAAGAGGAAGGAAAAGGGGAATGATAACATAGGTAATAAGAAGGAGAAAAAGGTAGAAAAGAGCCATGTAAAGAAATACCAAGAATGGGGAATCAAAATAAAAGACAAAAAGACAGTACAAGTCATACAAATGACGACTGAAAAACATACCTACAAAATACAAAAACGAAATGAGGGTGGTGACACCAGAAGATGACGACGACAGCACTCAAACTCCACCCAACGTCAGGGCAGCCTTGAATTGGATATGGACATCAACATACAGAGGAGACCATATGGGAAACATGAAGCAAGCGAGAAACACATATATGTGAGGAAGAAAAGAGAAATATAAATACAAAACACTTAAAAAATTTAAACAAGAGCGAGACAAACATTCAGTAAATTATACAGTAATTAGAGCAGCCAGAAAAAACAAAATAACAATTAAGTAGACTTTGAAGTACCCATGACATCTACTCCGAGTTGCTGAAGAAAATCCTGTAATGCAGCCGGCTCCTCATATGTGGTCGTCTATTCTTTGTAAGTAACCTTAAAAAGGCATGGGTGGATTAGACCATATCTAGCATTTATAGTTCTTAATTGAGGACGGAGATCAAGGAATTTTTTACGGCAATCCGCAGTGGTTTTAGTGACATCCTGAGAGAAGAACAAATGATGACCTTCCCAAAAGATTTAGTTTTTTAGATTTGACAGCTGACATGACTTGTAGCAGGTCAGTATATTGCAGGAAAAATATGATTCCACGTGGTTTAGTTCAGACTTTGGGACCAAGTCTATGAGCCCGTTGAATGTTTAGTGGAGCAGTATTAGACATATCCAAAATCTTAGGCAAAAAAGTTTGAAAACATGTTGGCGGATTAGAACCCTCTATATTTTCAGGAAGTCCGTAAATACGGAGGTTGTTCCTGCGGTTTCGGTTTTCCAAATCCTCAGTGTGTTTTTGGAGAAGAGATATTTCTGATTCCAAAAAGGAAATACGAGAGCAGGCAGACTGCAAGGAATCTGTTTTTTGTTCCACAATGAGCACACGTGATTCCAGAGAAGACCATTTGTCATCCAGTTGTTGCAAAGTCTTATTGGTTTCCTCCCTGAAGGGTTTTAAAGCGCGAATCTCCTCAAGAATCATATCCCTGGAGACTGAGGAAGAGTGCACTGGAGAGGGTTTTTTTTTTGGGTCTTTTAGTGGATCCCACTAGCATCTTGCTTGAGAGTTGCGTTTTTGGAATAGCGCCTGGTAAAGGTTCAGTTTTGTGATGATTATTATCTTCCATGTCATTGTAAATAGATTCTGAGAGTACAGTATGCTTGGCGGAAGTCGAGAGCTTAAGATTCTTTAATCTCCCCATATTAGAGAAAGAGCGGTCATGTAGAACACTGTATACGTTGCACATAAAAAGTAGGACCTTCAAAGATGCAAGGCAGTGTCAGTTGCACAATGAGGAGTAGTAAACACAGCTCTAGAGACTAAAGCGCACAAGTATAAACTCTCAGATAGAATAGATGAGGAAGTCCCTGACAAAACTTAGTGAGACCTTGTTGATATAGGAAGAGTTCTTAGTGATGGAACACAAAAGTGTTAGGACAACACACTGAAGGCATAGCTCATCACCACAGGAGAAACTAGTGAAATTGGACCACAGTTGAGGAGGGTATTTGAAACCAGTGAATATAAGTCTTACATAGGGCACCCAAAGACTTAAAACTTAATAGCAAGGCTGGTACAGTCACTGTATACGCAGGGCCAGCATAAAGACAAGTCCACTCTAACTCTGGGTCATAAGAAAGTAATGCTTATGAGGCCAATATGTAAATATGGTAGGTGAAAGCCACTGCCATTACATCCAGAATTATTTGACACAGCAGGCCAACCCAGAGAGCTTCGGAGCATACATAGGGAATGGGTGAGGGCAGTAACAGCAGGTCACATTGTGCCTAATAGAAACGTGAAGAAAGTGCTTCTTGATGCTGTATGGAGCGGCGAATAGTTCATGAAGCACAGGATCTTCAGAGCATAGGTATCCCAGCAATACGGGTCGTTGAGATCAAATGTGGAGCACAGCACTCATTATGACAGAGATGAACGCCGTCATTTTGCATAAGCATACACAAATAGAAGAAAATGAAAAGTCGCTCTTGGAGACCTTTTAGGTATTCGCAGGTACTCCAGCACATCAGTGTACCCTTCGCTGCCATGGAACAACCTTAAAAATTGCAGGAAATTAATTGGGCCAAGGGTACCTCAGGAATGTAGATGCGGTGCGTTGCTCCTGTCAGGAGAAGATCAAGTGCCACCATTTTGTTTAAGCAGGTCGCCAGAATAAAGAAGCCTCCGTGGTCGCTCTCGGTCCCGTAACAAGGTGCCGCAGTCACACCATCAGGAACTATGCACCTTTAGCCACTTGAATAAGGTTAGAACAGGTACATACAGTCACCCGTTCCAGTCGGCATGCCAGAGGCTCTACGGAGCTCAAAGCCCAGCCGCCATCTTGTCCGCGCATCGAGCCACAACGTTACTAGACTCTTAAAGTGGTTATATCCATTTCTGGTTCAGATTGAATCACCTTGTACAGCGCAGTTACTAGACTCTTAAAGTGGATAAAAATGTTTCTGGTTCAGATTGAATCACCTTGTACAGCGCAGTTACTAGACTCAAAGCGGATAAAAACGTTTCTGGTTCAGATTGAATCACCTTGTACAGCGCAGTTACTAAACTCTTAAAGTGGTTAAATCCGATTTGAGTTCTGCTTGAATCCCCTTGTATAGGGCAGTTAGTAAGCCCCCCCCCCCTGAATCGTCAGGGCCTGCACCAATACTGAAATGATCTTGGGCCACTCCACCTGTGTGTTAGTATTGTAGCTCTTTGTTATCAGCTGCTTTGAATTATCTGTGTTTTCAGATTATCATTGTATAATTTACTAATGTTAAACACTAAAATCAACATTTTATGTCTTATCAGTGTATTAGTGTTATCAGCGGCTCTCTGTTATCAGTGAATGAGTGCAGTCAGAGACTCACCGTTATCAGAGGCTCTGTATCACCAGTTGTTAAGTACAAAGGGTATCAGTAGCACCCTCTTACCTTCACCAAACCAACATTATCACCAGTCAAAAACGATAATGCCCACCAGTGACGCAGCACGATTCACTGCGTATGCGTTATTGGGGCTGCCCTTTAAATGAGATATTGAGTTGTGCAAATGTCCGCACCTGTCTAATGATGCTGTCTCTCAAGCTACAGGACTGGGAAAAAGATTGTTTATCTAGGAATTAGTCTGGAATGATGAGAGCATAATGGAGACAGAGGGACGAACTGTGGTGAAGGCGTGAGAGAGGAGCCTCCAGCTAGGGGACAAGATCACATGCTATGGAATACTGAAGTCAGCAGGCCCTCTCATCCTTTTCAATTAGTGACAGCAGACAGAGAATGTCCAGTCTACCTAAAATAGCTGCAAAGAAATACCGGAGACAACATTGTCAGTATTTTTTATTTTTTGACACGCGCCTACCCGCAGTCATAAAATACCACAGCCCCTAGCACGTTACATGTTATCCGGATTAACAAAGCAGAACCTTCACCTAACAATAGCATCTGTGCAGTAGGCAAAGCACTTCAGAAAGTTGTCTCTACTAGCTGCATGTAGTTCATTTGTGCACTAGAATAATGCCGCTTGTACCCCAACTCAAGACCAGCGTAGCAGCTGCCACAACCCAGGGGCATCGCAAGCCAAGGTTCATAGCAACTAACCGCATATCTGTGATTGCATCACTGTCATTGTCTACTGCAAACGGTTATCCTATGTTTATCCCGTCTTAGCACCATCCCCTTCCGACTGAATATATACTATCTGCTACACTACTGCACTTGTTTGTGGTAAAGTTGTAATCGTATGTTTATCCCATTTCAGCACTCATCCTCGCCCTCCCTAATCAAATGTAAACTTTGTGGCTGCACCATTGTGATGCCTTTCTATGAATGCTCATTGGATATTGATAAGTTTTAATGAATGTGTAGCATCTAGAATTTTAACAGCTGTCTTTTGTTTTTGTAATGATTTTTAAAAATTGTGCAATTGCTCAGTACATCTACATCTTCAGAAATGTGCACAGTTTCATGCATGCCTGGCTGGGATACCGTTGTGGAATTTGCATCTGGCAGTGTATCAGATGGACTTTCAGCAAAAGTGCATGCTGGGCAGAATGCCATTTTGTTGCAGTCCACTCCATATTCTTTTTGCTTTTCAGAAATAAATCCCCAAAACAGGATTTTGTTTCCTGATGAATGAAAAAGAATGGTCAGGGTGTACAGGGAGGTTTTTTCCCTGCGCCTGGGGGTCATTGTGATTTCACCTGCCCTGGACTGCCAGGCTTCGCTTAGTGAGCGGAGGCAGAACACATCTGGGTCAGGAGGACTGTCGTTTATGGAGTGTACCTCACAATGTGCTAAAGGCAGCGGCCCTTTGGAGGACCGGGTGCTCTCACCATTTCTGAACACCTCTTTGGTTATTTGTTCTCCAGACCCAGTTCAGATGTAAAATCACTTCTGTGGAAACGTGCTAGCCATAAAGATATCGCAAAGGCACTAGAGTGGGCGAACTACTGAAGGTCATGTTCGGTTCAGTTTAGACTCTCTTGTAACCACGAGCCAAAAACGAGCTCAGCCTTCAGCTGGTTTCTACCACCCACTCACATCAATCACCACTTTTGAGAAAGTCTTCTTGTTTCAACTTGATTTAACATATATCCCTGTATTTATTTCACACTGTGTAGTGATGTGATTTAGCCCCTCAAAAATTAAAGACAGACCATGAACCTTTGGTGTAAAGGCGAGGGAGCAGCCAGGGATACCCTGAGGCTTATTTGCACAACCAGGAAACCTGTGATCAATTCCAGTTTCCTGTTTGACCAAATTCGGTAATCCAAAGCACTTACCTTATTTCACTCCTCTTCCTTTATCATCAGGTTTGAGAGCAACTTGAAATACTGTCAGTTCAGGATGTGCGCTGTATAAAACCTCTTGTGTGTTTTTTAGTAGACTTGAATATTGCTTCATGTAGAATAGCAACTTATGCCACATATAGGGTACACGTGACAGGTGACGTGCCCCTTGGAGCGCCGTTTTTAAAGGGTGGTGGGTGAAAGGGTAGGAGAGGGTATGAATGTGGATGTAGAGAGGAGCCGCCGACTTTGGAACTGGCGACACCTTCGGGTCGAGTTAGGGTTTTATAAAAGTGCAAAAAAATGTTTCTAAGGTCAAGTTCAGAAACTATTGTTTCTATAAATGCCACTTAACACAGTGATACAACATAACGCTTTAAAATAAAACGCTTCCACATGTTAAAGAAATACACTTTTTTGAATTTCGACATCTTTATCATACTTTTGCATGGAGCGTCGCACAATTTCCATGCAAAATACGTCGTCTTCTCAGCTCATGTTATTTATCCTAGAGCCAGGTCAGACCCTCGGCTCAGCTGTGGCTCAGCTGTCTCTGTTAATCTGCTTGGCCTCCCGCTTCTAAGTGGTACCAGTTTAACGTTCAGTGCAGGTCAAAAAAGTTGGAACGATCTCAAACGAAAGTCTTTGGGCACTATTCACAAAGGTAAACTTACCTTTTCTGTAAGTTTACTACTTTTAGGTATTCACAAACTACACGCAGAGTTTACGACTCCCCACCAGAGGTGGCTCCCTCGCTATGGTGGAGGAGCGTCGCCCCCCACAAAAACGGCAGGAAAGGGAAAAAAACGAGGCTCGTTTTATTTTTCCTTTCCTGACGAATCTTGGGGGCAGTGTCTGGGGGTGACAGGCACTGAGGGGAGTGGTAGTGCACTTCCTTCACTGTGCATTGATGGTTTGGACGGATGTCTCACGCCGGCCAAACCATCATGCGCAGTGAAACCTTTCTCCAACCCATCAACGCAGCTGGGTTGGAGAGAGCAGGCACAGACTCCCAGCACAAATCGAGGGCACTCAGGCCAATCCTGAAGCTGCTCTCATACGTGAGAGCAGCTTCAGGATTGGCAGCAGGGCATTCTGGGAGCCTGTGCCTTCCTGCAGTGAAGAGCAGCAGAAGAACGCGACAGGGACTGCTGCGGGTAAGTTTAAAACATTTTTTTTATCCCCCCTACACACCTATGACTTTTTCCCTCGCCCACCCCGCCACTCGTACAGCATACCGGTCGCTCCTGCTCCGCACTCCCTATACATGTGTGCGGAGAACACCTTATGGACTGCATGGCAACTTATAGAGGACCGCGAATGGCCATCACCTGATCTAATAATAGAACCATGGAAAAAGACGTCACACCATAAAAGATACGGTCGCCATTACCGGCTTGGAAGCACTGTGAATGGCAGCCAGGGGAGGAGCAGCCCGGTTCGTATTACCTTTGTGTACTTCTTATCATAGTCTACAAATGAACATGTAAATGAAATCAATATGAATGTCAAAATATTGGTAAAATAGCACGTATATTAAATTTTTATACTATAAGCATATTATACATAATGTAAAAATACATTTAATTTATATATAATTGAATGAAAAATATAAATATGTAGTATATAACAAAGACATAAGACAACTGTTATTTATTTATATATGATATCAAATTATAATGTACATTATATTATATTATGCTAGTTGTAAATTATATATCAAATTATGGTAAATATTTGATTTTATATATTTATATGCAAAATCACTTTAGCTCATGTACAGTCATTACATTATTCGCGCCTGCCATGCACTCTTTCTTCACATGGCTGGCATACGGATACCTTGCCAATGGGGACCTGGTGAAAATATGAGGGAAACTGAAATCAGGCAGCAGGACATTTAGCCTCTTTTCTGCATGTTTGCACATTTATCCAAAGTCTAAACTAGAGTACTTTTCTGAAAGAGGTGAGAGGCCGAACCTTGCATAGACATTTGTAAAAATCCTAGAGCTTGTTGCCCAGATTAAATAGCGACCACCTAAATGTGCTTGTGTGGTTTTGAGAGTTTTAAGCAGAAAGTGATGGCCACAGCTACTGGGAATATGTTTCCGTAATTTATAAGTGAGAAGAAAAAGGTCCAAATAAACCTAGCCAATACCCTGTACAATTCTCGCCTTCCCTCCTCCTACTTTCTCATCTTCTATCCGGTAGCCGGCCCCCTGCCATCCTGTATTGTGGACCTATCTCTTGTTCAGCGCTGAAGTGCTTTATGGCTGGGTTTACTCTATATAAATCAGAAACATCCATCCATAGAACACCAAGTACACATTGAACTTTATTTGAAATGCTACTGGAAGCTATCAGAGGGCTCGTAGGCAGCTCTAGATGAGATAAAGCAGGGTGAAATGAGACGTGTGTATGCTGCCACAGATTCCTCAAGTTGGATTCGTTTGTGGTCATGCTTACGAGCAGATGTGCTTATCTATAAAAAAAAAAATTGATAGGAGGCCATGGAGAAAAATTAGCACAGAGATAAGGGGGCTGACAAATTAATTCCTGGAAAGTTAGAAAATGCAGTATGGTCAGAATGCATAAAAGGACCAACTGGGAAATCATGCCAGAGAAAGGGAGCAGCAGTGGCGAGTCATATTTAGAAATAAACAAGTGGAGTTTCACGGAGCTTGCAAAGCTAGCAAGCCCACCATCCCCACCATCCCCCATGGTAGATCGCCATAGGGAGAGTTCTCCCTCCACCCTCAAGAACATTTTGGAATTGTGTATTTTATTTTAGAGTACAATTTTCAAACTGGTGAAAAGCCATCCATTGCATGGGCAGCCCTGAAGAGCACTCCTGGAGTTTTCCAATATTCTCATAGTCTTTGCTCGTGAGAATGTTTGAACCTCCCGGATGCGTTTGGGGCTTCATCCCCCATTCCCAAACCAAGAAAATAAGTTGAAATTAAGGCAAATTAGTGACTTTTTCTTCCAATTTCCGTATAAACTGACCAAAAGTTATATATTTTATAGGTAGTTCAAGTAATCCAGCTTGTGCTACTATCATTTTGCTAGTTACAAATAGTACATTTCCTCAGTTACGGCTTCCAGATACTTTTTATATCCTGGACCCTCCAAGTGGATTCACTGTCACATTTTATGACTGATAATCTGCTTTTAGATGACATAGTAGGAAAATGAAAAGATACACTGATATCCTAAAACCAGTCAGTAGAAAGGGGAGCTATCCCTCAAGCAGGACCGATCTTATTGGCTCAGGCACTAGAGCTATTGTTGAAGTTAGACACATTGTAGTTTTGCAAAACAAACATATCCATAAGGTTACACTAGTTTTTCAGACTGTGATCTCAGTCAGCAGTAATGATAATGTAATAAGAACATTTTCGGTATAGATGATGAAATGCAATATAGGCCCTGTCTTTGAGCCATTCTTCTGTCCAAAAGTTGGTGTTCTGAGGCCACAGGTTGACCTGGTGCAACTGGTTTTGGCTCAGCTCCACAGCAACAAAGGATCCTCCCTGAACCTTTGTCCAGGATGATCGTTCAAGCCAGACAGTTGCATTTGGCTCTACCAAGCATTCTAGAGGGAGGAGTAATCTGAGCTGCAAATTATGGGGACACGTAGGGAGAGAGGGAGACTGCAGCACTGACTACCCATGGAGCACCCTACAACTTCCGAGCTTCATGTATTCAGGTGGTATTTCATTGTGCCCCGCCTTTCATGTACGCAAGAACTCTCAGGCACAATTCACATACAATCAGGGGGATGAGTTGTGCCCAGTCATTATTTCTTAAATGAATTTACAAGGAAGAGGCAGTAGGCAATCTTCTCACCGCTTTCTGGTAAAAAGGGCTGAAATCTATTGCAATTGGCTGTCACCACCTGCTAGTAGAATTATGGTCTGATCATTGGTACTGTAACCACTCAAATCAAAAGGAGTACCATTTTATGTGGACCACATCCACCTAATGGAGTCTAGCGCTGTGCTGGTGAGCAGCACGACAAAATGATGTAAACTATGAGGAGACCTGCGCATGAGGCTCCTGAATAAAATAGCATACATGGTCTGACAGAACATAAAAATGAGTAACAGGTTGACAAAAGGAAATGGTGCCAGGGAGTTTTCACTCTACACTGGGAAAGAGACATTTTAAAAAAGGCACACAATTTTAAAATTTGGTACACAATTTTTAGGGCAAGACCCATGTCCCATTTATTAACTGTTCTAGAAAGGCATCCTCTTTTGAGAAAAACATTGTCCCAGAAGTGCATAAAAGTAACAGTTATACTCGTGCTGGTGAAGGTTGCGTAACAAACAACCACCCCCTCCCCCTTCAGAACTCAGCTCTCCCAGGAGAGAGCCTCCTTTGGTAGCCATACAGAATCAGTACATCATGACTATACCACAGCACCACGATTAACAGCATATCAGTACTTAATGGGTGATGGTCAGCCCATCGCTACAAAACAGCCATTTCTATAATACCCTCCATCAGCATTTAAAGATATGCAGGAGAAGTCTAAGTACACTATGGTTAATGTACGTATGGCTGCAGATGGTAGGCATAACAAATCCCGTGGCTTTTCCATATATACAAGATGAATGTACAGCACAGCCAGGACAGGACTGCCCGACCGGGCAATCTGACATTTCACTGGTCACCTTGTCAGTAAGTAGCTTCCCTCCCCACACAACTCTGCCCGGTGGCTGTTGTCCTCTGACCCTTCCAGGTCCTGACTTCGAGGCCCTCCTCCATCCGCAGGCCTGGTGGTCCAGTGGGGAGCATCTCTGCTCTGCTGCTGCTCTGCCCTCTGTCTCTCTGCTTCTGCCTTTTCTCCTCTGATTGCTTCTTTCCTTTAGTTAATCTTTTCTGCCTTTCTGTCACTTTCTTTCTCTTTTGCACTTTTTGCGCCTTCTGTCGCTTTCTTTCTCTTTTGCACTTTTTGTGCCTTTTCTCGCAGTGTCCCTGCCATTGCTCGTCCCCCACAGCCCTGCCCCCCTCCAGCGTGGCTATCCCGCCACCCAGCTGTCCAGCCCTCTCCCTCATGCTACTTAATGGTGGCAGCTGCGCGCCGAAGGTGTGCCTCAGTCAAGCCCATCTGCACGTGTCCGCGTCTGGACAGTGCCCAGTGCCACGGACCCTGATCCTCGGACCAACCACCGCTACAACACCAGCACCCTCCAGGCCCTCAAAACCGGGTGCCACACTGCCTGCCGCCTCACATTGCCGAACGACATCCAGGTCCCTTTATCGTGTCAAAACTGCAGCTGCACCTTTGCCTGCCACCATACACCAGCCCCACTCACCGCACGACTGACAAACACCAGACCCGACCACCTCAGCTACATCCTGCTCAACACACGCACCCTCCACAAACACGCCGCAGAGATCTGGTACCTACTCAACTCAGTCCACCCCGACTTTACCTTCCTCATGGAAACCTGGATGAACTCCACCTCTGCCCAGCACATCATCACCGCTTTTCCAGACTACAAGATCATTCACATCAACAAACCGGGTGGAGGCATCGCCTCACCACACACTCGAACAGCCACTCAACCAACATGGAGCACCCCCACTTCCAGGTCCAGACCAACCCGAACACCACCCTCCGCGGCACCATCATCTACAGACCCCCTTGACCCCGCCCACCCTTCAGCGACTCCTTCATCAACTTTATCGCACCCCACACTCTCGTCTCGATAGACTACGTCCTCCTCGGTGACCTCAACTTTCACCTGGACAACCCCAACAACAAGAACACCCCGTCCCTGCTGGAGAACCTCGCCACCATCGGACTCAAACAACTGGTCACCTCCCCAACCCACTCAGCAGGACACAAGCTCGACCCCATCTACTCTACCAGCGACAACATCACCTTCAGCCATGCCTCCGAGCTCCTTTGGACCGACCACAGCTGCGTCCACTTCTCATTCACCAAACCTACCGTACACCATCAAACCCACCTCTACCCTCGCAGAAGTTGGAACATGGTCACCGAAGAACAGCTCACCACCTCCCTCAGCAAAGCCCCACCACCGATATCCAGAGATGCTAATCAATCAGCACGCAACCTCCACCGATGGAGCTCCAACTGCGCCAACACACCGGCTCCCCTCAAGAAAGCCCGAGGCAAGCGGCACTCAAAGCTGATTCTCTCCCGCACCAATGAACACTCAGTCACCAAGAACAACTTCCACAATGGGATGACGGCTGTTGCCACCTGGATGAAGGACAGCTGCTTCAAGCTCAACTCAGAAAAGACCAAAGTCCTTATCATGGGCTCCACCCCTTCCACCTGCGACGAATATGGGTGGCCCGCAGTACTTGAAATCCCCCCCACACCCACAGATTATGAACAAAACCTCAGCATCATCCTGGACTCCTCGCTCACCATGAACCGCCAGATCAATGCCATCTCATCATCCTGCTTCCACACGCTATGCCTGCTCCAAAAGATCTTCAAGTGGATCCCCACTGAGTCCAGAAAGACGGTCACACATGCACTCATCAGCAGCAGACTCAACTATGGCAACGCATTCTATGCCGACATCACCCAGAAACTCCTCAAGAAACTGCAGAACATTCAGAACGCCTCTACCAAACTCATCCTCAACATCCCCCGACGCAGCCACATCACCGGCCACCTGAGAGACCTCCACCGGCTCCCAGTCAACAAAAGAATCACCTTCAAGCTCCTCACACATGCCTACAAAGCCCTGCATGACACGGGACCTGCGTACCTCGACCACTGCCTCACATTCCACGCACCCACCAGAGACCTCAGCTCCATCCAACTAGCCCTGGCCACCGACCCACAAATCCGCAAGACCACGGCTGGAGGAAGATCCTTCTCCTACCTCGCAGCAAAGACCTGGAACACCCTGTCTCTCCACCTGAGGCAATCACCGTCACTGCCTCAATACACGAAGGACCTCAAGACCTGGCTCTTCGACTGAACTACGGTGCCTTCAACGGATCAGCACTCCCCCCGCCCCCAGTGCCTTGAGACCCTTACGGGTGAGTAGTCACGCTTTACAAGACACCTGATTGATTAATTGCCAGGGTTTGACATTTCACTGGTAAGAGGCATGTTCAGGGTATACTAGCATGAAATGGATCTGTACATAACTAGGTAATGTGGATTGAGGCATAACTGCCAATGGTGTGTTTTACACCAGAGCAACGGAGCTACTTGCATTGCATTTGAGTTTTTCATATCGGGGCAATATGGATTCTGTCATGACAGTGGTACTTTATATATTACCACAGTGAATTACTATAATTGGAATCGTACGTTGCATACCTGGGCCACACAGAAATCACTCTGGCAATATGTGGTTTTCACAATGGAGCAATGTACACTGGCATCATAGCAGTGTCTGCAACCTGAGGCCTGAGATTGTATAAAAGTTACCCTGCAGCAGTTGTAGCATCCTGAACAACAACCATGGCAGGGTAAATAATATCAAGTCACAGTGTCAGGATGTCTGGCATTTTGAGAAGTACTCTGGCCTAATTGAGTGTCACAGATGCTGGGATCATTTTCATGATATTAACAGTGCAGGAAACTTCGACTTTTAACTGTCACTGTGACTGGAACAGTGACTGCCATTATACCACAACGCAGAATTTAAAAATGTTCTAACTGTCTCAGCAAAGGATTTTGTATTAGCATCAAATCTATGTGGTGCACTGCATCCCCTAGGAACTGCGTCTCATGTGGTACAAATATTTGCCTGCAGGACATGCAGTTTACTTTGTATCTGGCACATAATTTCTTTGTAGGTAAATATATGCTTTTCAGCTATGGAAAACTATTGCTCCTGAGCACTCTAGCAGACCCTGAAGTGTATGAATATTTCAGCACTCCTTCTTCGGAATACCCTATTTATGATACACTTTTTTAGAAAATGTATTTGAAAAATTGTACTACAAAATGCGCAACAATGTGTGTAGGAAATGGTTCAGTTTGATTGCTCGGTGCAATGTGAGGCTGGTCCGAAAACTGTTGCCTGGGCAGATTAAGCTTTTCACTCCGGCTATGAACTCAGACTGATAACCTGCATGTCAAACAACACAAACACAATACTATTGATGCACACCAAGGATGCCAAGTCCAACATGCCCCTGCTCCCAGATGAAAGCATAGAGAAATACCCACCCTCTTGGGATTTCTCGTCGCTAAGGCAGCAGAATCTGGAAAGACCATCAGCATTGGCATGCTCTGTTCTAGGGCGATGCTCCACAGTAAAGTATTTTCCTGTAGGGAGATGGACCATCCCAACAGTTTAGGATTCTCTCCCCTCATCTGCATTAGCCATCTGAGGGGTCTGTAGTCTGTCTGTCTGAATCCAGAAGTGAGCTCCAACCAGGTATGGTTTAAACTTCTTCTGTGCCAAGATCACTGCAAAGGCTTTCCTCTCTATTGCACTCCACCTCTGTTCCCTGAGAAGTAACCTTCTGCTGATGATGGCCACTGATTGATCTATGCCCTCATCGTTTAGCTGTGAAAACACGGCCCCAATGCCACGCCATGAGGCATCTGTCTGCATGATGAACTCCTGTGACAAATCAGGGGCATTGAGCACAGGTGCTGTGCACATGGGCTTCTTCAGGGTATCAAAAGCAGTATGGCATACTTGCGTCCAGATCACCTGTCTGGTCTGCTTCTTCGAAGTCAGCTCTGTCAAGGGGGCAACAATGGTATCATACCCCCTGACAAATATATCCACTGCAAAAAAAAACCTTAGCACACAGCCACAAAATAAAAAATTGGAGGGTTAAATTAATCATTTGTCTGTATAATAACATTGACACAGGCTGCATAAGTTACAAATTGACTTGTATGTTAAATATTTTTAAATTATTTTTCACGAATTGTTGAAAAGTCAATGTTATTTGTAACACTTTATTATTAACATTTTAAAACAGGCACATAATTTCATACCTTTTTTACACATCATTTTATTAAACCACCAAAATCTTGTTCATTCAAAAATATATTGTCACACAACTACGTCAGTGAGGAATTTCAAGTGGTTTGTTGTAGATGGGTAACCCACGTTCAGTGCTTGGTGCGGGTGGTCGCATGTAGTGGACACTGTAAATAAATTTTGGGGAATACCGCTTATTTGTCTTCATCAGATTTTAAGCCAGAACTGGAGGAAGAAAGGCAGAAGATGAAGATAGAAGGAGGAAAAGAAAGATTTGACAACAGTGACAAAGTGAGAAAGTAGGGATGAAAGATTCTGCACTAGTGAGATAAAAATACAGAAAGTGTAGGATAGAGGACTATAGAAGTATGAGGTAGAATCAAGAATGGGCAATTTGTTATTCTGCTCCTTAATCAAATAAAATACTTTGGCTCCCTGCAATTATTATTTTTTTGCAGATTATTACATGACAGAAGGTATGTGAAAATGGATACGTGATCTGAAACAAATGAAATGCCCCTCCACCACATACCTGCCCTAATTACATTGACTTGTTGGGACAATTCAATTTTTGATTCTGCTATTTAACAACGAGGTGGTACATAAAACCATAATATATATATTTTTAAGTGGTGTGCTACTTTGCTTCGTCTCATTTGCGGTGGTTGATGCTGTTTTGAAGCAGCAAAAACCCCGTTTAGTGTTTTGTCTACAATAGACAATGATTATGCTGTACATCACATTTGCTAAACTTAGCACAGGAAAAACAATAACCACCTTTGTCAGTTTTTATAATAGGACTTTTGGTGGTATTAATGTGAAAGCGTTCATACTATATATACTTTGGGGAGCAGTTATTTTATCTAAACATTTCAAAGTCTCATGAACTGTGTAAAGTATTTGCTGACACTTGGCTCGCAAAATAAACACTTGATGGACTTTGTATTCCCTTTTCTACAAGACATTTATGTTTCTCACAAAACAAAAAGCCCAACCTGGGTGTTCGTTGTCTCTGAGTTGGTACATGCTGGTTAATATATGAGGATGGCCTGGCAAACCATCTGCAGAAAGATCAACAAGAGGAAATACTTAAGTAACTTAGTTCACCTTTTAGTGACCCCTGTGTGTCAACTGCCATTGCACAGAAAATACTGTGACCTGATTGAGCGTAGACCATTTGGCAATTGTGAAGATGATTTTTGTCAAACCGAAACCCAAGTGCACATTAAGGTCACCAAACACAACAAAATCCCAGCTAGTCTGCAATCATCACACATACACACACGCACCCCCCCACTCCCCCTTCGAAATACTTTACCAAACAGCATGCCGATCTATATCACATTCATGTAGTGGTGCACTAACGAAAACCCTTCTAGTCAGGAAAGAACTGTAATGGACGCGATGCAATATGTGGACATACATTCGAACATTGTACCAAAATTAATGTACCTCGCCAAGCTGGCACAAAGTGAACCCTGACACAATTCAGTCTCCCTCCCCACCAGACATGCACACACAGCCCAAAATCAACAACGTTTTAAAAATATGGAACATCCGTCTCTCACTCAGAGGTTCAGCTCCAACTTTCAGTGCATGCAAGACTGCACAATGCAGAAGATGTAAGAACCAAATTAAAACACTGTAAAGAAGGCGCGGCTTCCGAATTCTGCTGCTGAAACCATGTTACTTTATTTCTGGTCTGCTATGGACCAACTGACGCAACTCGAATCCTACAGAACCGGTCCCCCTTCATACATTCCAGAACAGAATTTTCCTTCCTACGCGTGGAAGATACAACAAATCTTCCTTTTTTCTCCACACAGAAAGTAGTTTCTTTATACATGCCATTTAATCTTTCAAATGAAACACAATCACTCAAGTAAACAGGTGTTTGGATTTGCTTGTTCCACCCCTTCCAGAAATGTTACAAGATGAGGATTTTCCTATATCGATGTTTCCCCACTAAAAGTGATTCCTCGCACTCTCCCTCACTGCAGGTAGCCCATTATCCTCCCACACACCACAACATACCACACGCGACCCAAGTTCCAGTTTCTGCCAGGCTCTGTCTTGAGTCCATTTCAGAAAATGTTAACGACCCACAGTGAACCTAGACCCATTCTGTGTACAAGCAGGCATTTTTATTTTTATCCAAACCGCCTGACACACAGCCAGATCTTTCATAGTGTTGTGCCTTACTGTTTATTTATTTTTTGCAAATCCAATTCCCTTATTCCTCTAGTTATCCCTCAAAGATACCTCAATCCATCCTTTATGCCACTGCATCCATTCTAGAACCAGTTTTTTTGTCAGGTTTTCTGCTCCTAGTGCAAAAGGGGTCTTTCCAGTTGTTTGATGGAGTGACAGCCTATACCCTATTATCCTCTTTTTCTATTTTGAAACTGCTTCTTCCAACCTAACCTATTCATTCTTTCCATGCCAATGTCCTCTTTTATAGTCTTGTTGAATCTTTCAATGACACAATTGATCTCTGGATGTTACAGAACACATTCCCTATGTGCAATCCTATCCTTCTTTCAGAAGAAGTGTGCTCCAACCAGCCCCCGCCCTTTAACAAAATTGCATACCTTTGTTGGTTAATAACACCTTTAGGGGCCTTTCTCTACTAAATAATTTAACTAAGTGCTGCTGGAATTTCTGATGCTAAACTTCATTTCTTCAGGCCATCTCAAAAACATGTGAACCCTTACAAAAAGAAATGGTGGTTTTCGCTCACTCAGTGGACCAAAATATCTTAAGCCACTTTCTCCCAAAGTCTGTTAGGAAGTTTGTGAAAATGCACTGGTGGTGTGTGAGTGCTGTGAATCTTATTATTGCATCACTCAGCACAATCCATTATAATACGTTCAAACTCCAGATCTAATCTAGGCCACCAGAAATTCAAATATGTCCTCTCTTTCGTTTCACTAACCCTCAAGTGCCCTTCATGAGATATTTCCATCAACTTCTTCAATCAATCAATCAATCAATCAATCAATCAGGGGTTTGTTAAAGCGCGACTACTCACCCGTAAGGGTCTCAAGGCGCTAGGGGTGGGGGGGGGTGCAGGTTCCATCCATCAAAGAGGGGTCTGTCGAAGAGCCAGGTTTTGAGGTTTCTTGCGAAGATGGGGAGCGATATTGCTGTCTGAGGTGGAGCGGAAGGGCGTTCCATGCTTTGGCCGCGAGGAAGGAGAAGGAGCGGCCTCCTGATCTGGTCTTTCTGGTGCGGGGGACGACGGCGTAGGAGAGCTGGGCTGATCGTAGGGTCCTTTGGGGTGCGTGGAATTTGAGTCGGCTGTTCAGGTATGCTGGTCCAGTGCCGTGGAGGGCCTTGTGTGCCTGGGTGAGCATCTTGAAGGTGATTCTCGCCTCGACAGGGAGCCAGTGGAGTGTGCGCAGGTGCTGGGAGATGTGGCAGTGTTTTGGCAGGTTGAGGACCAGTCTTGCGGCGGCGTTCTGGATGTTCTGTAGTTTGCGGGTGAGGTTTTTGTTTATTCCGGCGTAGAGTGCGTTGCCGTAGTCGAGTCTGCTGGTGACCAGGGCGTGAGTGACGGTCTTTCGGTGTTCGAGGGGGATCCATTTGAAGGTCTTACGAAGGAGGCGGAGGGTGTGGAAGCAGGAAGATGAGACAGAGATATTTCCATCAACTTCTTTCCTTAATGACACTGGAGGGAATAGTCTTGTGCCTGTACACAACAGTCCCTCTTTTTCTGCCACTTCCTAAATAGTAGTCCAGTGTTTTAGTTCAGCTCTTAATCCATTTTCAGCATATTTAATGCTTCCACCATTCTGACACTGCCCCACCGGGAACTATGCAAATCTTCTCTGTTGCCCAACCCTCATAATCATCTTCTCTGTCGAACCTCCCTTTGAACACAACCAGTCCTTTTCCACTGTTTCACCATCATTCTGGACCTTGCATCCAAAATGACATCTCTCCATTACCAAACTAACAAATGGTAGCTAATGTATGTCCATTTTTTTAATACATATATCATATTTATTTAAATCATGTGCTGCTTCCTGTTCTAATTTAGGAAGTTTTCTAAAACTTCATGTCCTTCTTCCCCCAAGCTGTGCAATGAAAGTGTCAGTTTCCTTTTTGCTTTTAACTTCGCCCCACATAACTTTGCATAATTCTGGAACATCTTCCATTTTCCCAACGTAAAGGAGGTTCCTCAGGTATGTCAGAAAGAAAGGATGTGGAGTCACGTTCTGCATTGCACCTTCCAGAATTCCACCAACAGTGTGCTGGTCCTATAATAGTTCACCAATAAAAAACCCGATAGAGGCAATACTAGTGCATAAATAATCTTTTTAAGGTAGTTCTTTGCTTACTACGAAGTAAATAAGGATATTAAGAAGTAAATAAGGATATTAACTAAAGTATTTGAATAACAACTTCTCCTACACTGGCACAACTCATATATTCTTGTATGCCCGTCATTGTTTGGAAGTACCAGACATGAACTTTAAGATGTCATGATTGTCACAGCCTATAAATTACTTATTTAGTCGTCTCTCTTCTGAAGTGCTTGTCACTGTCAATTCGTGAAGGAATATACTTTCAGGTGTGTCTGTCACTAATCGTCCTTACAAGCAAAGTGAACTAAAACCATTTTATTTAGCGCGTTTAACATTGACAGCACCTGGGCTTTAATGCAGTTTCCTTCTTCATATATAAACTTCTGTTTGCCATGAGCTAACTTCTGTAGCAAGAGTGAAACCGCTTCCATAGCAATCCATGTTCTCCTTCTCCTACAGCTTTCTAACAAGTTATTCAAGTTGCTGTGGGCCTTTGTTTTCGGACACTAGACAAATTGCTGTTGTGATGAATCTGAGTAATTTTCTGGTAATGGCGCCCAAACGCTGGCATCTTGATGCACTGATCATTGCACCCTCGCTCTGCACGAACATCCCCGCAGCAGCGGCAGCTGATGTTGTAGTTGGATCGCTGACATAATATCCATGCATATAATATCGAAACACAAAAATATTGGAAATTAAATATTGATCACAAAAATAGCGACTTCCTATACTTTACTAGTAAAAGCACAAATATTGAGAACAAAAATATAGTTGTTAAAATATGTATTCTTAACTATATCGAAAACAAAAATGACATATACAAAAATATTGTTACCTTTCAATAAAAATATATGTAAAAAAAATCGAAATGCACAATATCGATGATAATAATATTGCCAAAATAACCAAATAATCACTAAGAAATATATTTAAAAAACTATTTTAACATAAAACAATTACTTAAAAACAAACCAAAAACATATTATACACATACCTAAATTAAACAAAAATATATTACATTTACTTTCCACCCCCAAAAATGTAACAAAAAATTATAACAATAAAACACCCCAAAAAATAAGCAGAAAGTAGAAACATTTAAACTACATCCTAAATATTTATATATATAAATATATATTAAACACAAAGACACTCCTGCTAGGATCTGTGGCCCGAGGCAAGTGGCGCGGGATGGCGGCAGAGCAAGCCGTCAATCAATCGCACACGAAGGAAAGAATGTCCGCACTCTCAAGTTGTGCCGCAGTGGGGATTAAATTAAATCCCCACTGCGGCACAACCTGAGAGTGCGGACATTCTTTCCTTCGTGTGCGATATAAATATATATATGTATTCATATATATATATATTTATAAAATTATATTAAAAAGTAACAAACTATGTATTATACTACAAAAATAATACCTAAATTTTTGTTTACCATAGAAGGACCAAACAAACAAAAAAATTGAAACTAAACCAAACAATAAAATAAAACTATAAACAACTTTAACCAATAAAATCAAAGAAACAATTAAATCAACAATAGAAAAGGCACACTAACTTAAACAACTAACTACTTCAAAAATAACAATCGCTGCAAGATGAAGAAACTCTGCCAGATTTTCTCATCAAACCATTACAAAAAAAAATATACATTTCAACAACTACTTAACCAAGTAAGTTAACTCCTTCGGTGCTCATGACGGAGCGGTTCCGGCCTGAGCCACGGTGGGCGTGTGCTCATGACGAAACCGCTCCGTCATGGCACCCACACATGGGGGAAGCGCTAGCGCTCCCCCCATGGGCAGCCCAACAACTTGCCACAAAGGGGGATGGCAGTAGAAGAGTTTCCGCTGCCACCCCAACCCCCGCATGGGAATCCCAGGACGTCAGCGTGCACAGCGCGCGCTGACGTCATCAGGAAGCCCCGGACGCCCTGGAAGCCATTTGCTTCCAGGCGTCGGACGGAGCAGGTAGGTTTCCTTGCTCCTGGGGAGGGTTTCCTGCACACACAGAGGCATCGGGGGAGAGGAAAGAGTTTTTCCTCCTCTCCTCTGATGTCTCTGTGCAGGGCATTTCTGTTTCACGATAATGCACAGCGTCACGATCGTGCAGCGGAATTGATCCCACTAGGCACCAGGGATTACCTTTTGCAGTAATGGAAGCGACCCCTTGGGCAAGGGTCGCCTCCAAGGGGGCTGATTTTTTCTATGTTTTTCTGCCCCCCCCTGGAGGCAGATCGGCCTGTTTTCATGGCCTTTTTGAGGGGGCAGAAAACGCCACTAGACACCAGGGATTATATTTTCTATATAATGGAAGCGATCCCATGGGCAAGGGCCGCTTCCAAGGGGACTAATTATTTTGTATGTTTATTTGCCCACCCCCCCCCCACGGGGGGGGTGCAGAAAACAACACTAGACACCAGGGATTTTATTTTGAATGTAATGGAAGCTTCCAAGGGGGCAAATTAAGTTTATGTCTTTACTGCCGGCAGATTGGCTTGTTTTTGGCCTTTCTGCCCCCCTGGGGGGGGGGGAGAAAACTCCTCTAGGCACCAGGGATTCTTTTTTATTGTAGATGGAAGCGACCCCTTGGCCAAGGGTCGCTTCCGAAGGGAGTTAAATTATGTTTATGTATTTTCTGCCCCCCTGGGGACAGATCTGCCCCTGTCTTTGGCCATTCTGCCCCTAGGCGGGAGGCAGAAAACCCTACTAGGCACCAGGGATCTATTTCTTTCGCAAGGGGGGCAAATTTCTGTCTGCTATTTTCGGCCCCACCTTGGGGGACAAATCGGCCTGGGAGAAAACCTCACCGATCCCTTGGGCAAGATCACCCCCCATTTTTCTCGGCCCTATTTGAAGGTCCATCTGGCAGATTGACCATTTGGGTAGTGACATAGCGTGTTATAATGTTAATTGTTTTATTTCTTGTGAATTGCAATTGTAATGCTTTATTTCTCCCTTTTTATTCTAGTTCAAGGCTTTTGCTCTTTAGACTGTTGCAGGTTGCGGTTTCGTTACTGGTGGTTCTGCAGTTTGTGTAGTTGCATGTGTTTGGTAAGAGATTTTTTTTTGTACAATGTAAATGAGTTTCATTTCCCTCCATGAATGTGTTTTTTGCAAATGGTGTAATAATAGCAGTATGTTTGGCTTCTGTTTTTTGAGTGTCAAAATCTTTATGCATTTGTGCTCGATGTGTATTTTGTTGTCTTGTGAGTAATTGGTTTTGTTTCTTCTTTCTAGTGGGATATCGTTGCTTTTTGCTGTGTCTCTGCAGAGGAGGTGCTGGTGATTGTAGCTATCTTTGGCAAGTGAGTCATTGTTTTTGAGTATATAGATCTTTGTGCTAAAGCCACACTTTGTTTATTACTTATTTTGCAGTGTTTGTTGTTGTTGACTTGTTTGTGAAGTCTCCTTTCTTTGTAAGGACTATGGCTAGCCGCAGGATTACTGCTCAGCAGGTTGTTGGTATGCTTTTTGAGTCTTCCTCTGACCATGGTTCAGAGACTGACTCTGCATCTGAGGCAGAGGAGGCAGTGGGGGCAGTGGAAGATTCTGGCAGTGAGTTTTCTGTCCACGAGGAATCATCGGATGATGAAGCCACTCTTAGGGCAGATGAAGTGCCTGTCTTAGAGGGGGACATTGATGTGCCGATAGTGCAGCAAGAGGCATCTGGGTTGCAGCCTGGGGCTGCAAGGTCTCCCATTGGAAGTGCTGACCTCTGGGTTGCCCCAGGCATGGTGCAGCCGACACTGCCAGACTTTACTGGTGTTCCAGGGTGCAGAGTGGATACTGAAAACTTTTTGCCTATACATTTTTTTCAGTTGTTTATGGACGATGTATTTTTGGCAGAGATTGTTGAGCAGACTAATTTGTATGCTGAACAGTATTTGAGGGACAACAGTGCCAGCCTTAAGCCCCACTCTAGAGCTACCCAGTGGACTCCCACAAATCTGGAAGAGATGAAGAAGTTCTTGGGTTTAACTTTTTTGATGGGCTTGATAAGGAAGCCATCGATGTCTTCATATTGGTCTACTAGTCCCTTGATGGCAACTGCTATATTTCCGGCAGTCATGAGTCGTGATAGGTATTTGCTTCTGCTTCGGATGCTGCATTTTGTCGATAATGGTTTAGCGTTGCCACGAGATCACCCTGATTGTGACCGTCTTTTTAAGATTCGGCCTGTCGTTGATCACTTTGTAGGTCGGTTTTCTGAGATCTATGCTTCAGGGAAAGAAACAGCAGTGGATGAGTCTTTGGTCTTGTTCAAGGGCCGCTTAGTTTTTAGGCAAGACATTCCTAGCAAGAGGGCACGCTATGGAATTAAGATGCATATGCTGTGTGACAGTAGGACTGGATATGTCTCTAATTTCAGGGTGTACACCGGTAAGGATTCCAGGATTTACCCCCCTGGTTGTCCGTCCACTTTTGGAGTGAGTGAGAAAATTGTGTGGGAACTTGGTAGAGGACTGTTTAACAAAGGTCACCATTTATATGTAGATAACTTCTACACTGGTGTGCAGTTGTTCAGGGAATTGGCCAAAGTGGATACTGTTGCTTGTGGAACAATCCGCTCTAACTGTAAAGGTTTCCTAAAAGAACTTGTTTGTCAAAAGCTTGTGCGGGGACAGTGCAGTGTGTTGCGTAGCGAGGAACTTCTAGCTGTGAAGTTTTCAGACAGGATGTCTACATGCTGACTACCATCCATGATGAAAGCACTTCACCTGTGACTGTTTGGGGTCAGGTTGTTGAAGCGCGCAAACCTGTGGGCATTTTAGACTATAGTAGGCACATGGGTGGTGTTGATAGAGTAGATCAGCGGTTGGAACCTTACACTGCTCTTCGTATGACTTACATTTGGTATAAGAAGTTGGCTATCCATCTTTTCCACTTGGCAACCTTTAATGCTTTTGTTGTATTTAAGGATTGTTGTCCTGAGTCAAAGTTGACTTTTGCTAAGTTTCAGGAGTCTGTAATAGGCAGCCTTGTTGTGGTGGAACAGGCAAGTGTTCCTAGAGTTGGAGTTGTGGATGATGTGGCTAAATTGAAAGATCGCCACTTTCCTGATCACATTTCTCCCACGCCCTCAAAAGACTTTCCCAGTAGGAGATGTAGAGTCTGTTGGTGAAGAGGTACACGGAAGGAGACTCGTATGTACTGCCCCGAGTGTCCTTCCAACCCTGCGCTGTGTGTGGCTGCTTGTTTTAGAATGTACACAGGCATAAGAATTTTTGGGAGCATCCATGAGTGGTAAAGTGAACTGCCTGGTCTGTATTGTTTTATATTTTTTGTTCAGTTTCAAGGTTGGCATTTGTGCAATGTATTTAGTTTCAGATTTTGTGTTAGTAGATTTGTATCTAGTTACAATTTATTTGTGTTTTCTTTTTTGTATAAAAAAAAACCTAAATGTGATGGCGGTGTGTGTAGGCTGGCGCTTGGCTGGTGGTGTGCGTGGACTGGCGCTTGGCTGGTGGTGTGCGTGGACTGGCGCTTGGCTGGCGATGTGCGTGGACTGGCGCTCGGCTGGCGGTGTGAATGGACTGGCGCTTGGCTGCCAGTGTGTGTAGGCGGGCGCTTGGCTGGTGGTGTGAGTGGACTGGCGCTTGGCTGGCAGTGTGCATGGACTGGCGCTCGGCTGGCGGTGTGAATGGACTGGTGCTTGGCTGGCAGTGAGTGTAGGCTGGCGCTTGGCTGGTGGTGTGCGTGGACTGGCGCTTGGCTGGCAGTGTGTGAGTAGTGACTTGCTGCTGGTCACTAAACACACTGCTAGCCAAAAGCCAGTCCACACAATCCGTCAGCTGGTGTGGTTGCTGTGTCAGGCATGTGGGCGTGTGAAAGTGATGGGCCCTTGAATGGCGCTGTCTGCTGGTGTGAGTGTTGTAATGTGATGGGCCCACGGCTGTCGGTGTGAATGGTTTTGTATGTGTCACACAAATGAAAGGTGTATGAATGGCCTGTAAAGAGGTTGGTGCCTTGTCGTGGCTTTACAGCTCACAAGCTGTGAGTCAATAGTTCAGTTTCTTGTCCTTTCAATTATTAACAGTGCATTTCATTTTTGTGAAATCTCTTGTTAATACAATTGTATATACTGAACCATCACTCACCCTTGTGCCCAATCCAACCGGTATGTATGTGTGCTGAGGAATAGATGGTTGTGCAGTAATATTTGTCTTTTCTGTCTTTCTCAAACAGGGTGTACCTTGTCCCTTTTTGTGAATGTTGTAATGTGTTGGCTCCGTGCCTGGTGGTGTGAATGGTCTTGTGTGTATCACGTACGAAAGGTGTGTGAATGGCCTGTAAAGCGGTTGGGGCCTTGACGCGGCTTTACAGCTCACGAGCTGGGTTCACTGGTTCAGTTTTTTGTCCTTTCAATGATTGACGGTGCATTTCATTTTTGTCAAATTTCTTGTTAATAACATTTTATATACTGAGCCATCACTCGCCCTCGTGCCAAATCCAACCAGTATGTGTGTGTGCTTGAGGAATAGATGGTTGTGCAGTAATATTTGTCTTTTTTGTCTCTCTGCCAAGGTGTACATTCCATCTAAGAAAAACCTACCAACTGTAGATATTGTCATAAACTAAACACCCATGGGAGTACATGGTGATGTCTCTCTTGTGGATCCCAACAAGTTATCTTACCCACAATGTCCTGCAAACCTCAAAATGTGACTGTCACATTTTCCTTGCATTACTGTGCCAAAACTTTCACTCTTCAGAAAGAAACAACACATTTTCTACCACCCAGCATTTCCCCAATTATCCCGATATAAATGGTACCTCACTTGTGTGGGGTGGCCAAGTATCCGCGGCAGAGAAGGGCCCAAAACATATGGTGGTGACATCAAAATTACCTATTTTGAAAGGACCTGGTTTTGCAAGGGGGGTTCACCTGAGCATTTAGCCCCGGGCTCGGCGGCCATCTTGGTAAACCTACCAAACCCACACATTTATGAAAAGTAGATACCCTGGGGAGTCCAATGAGGTATGGCTTGCGTGGCTCCCCCAACATTTCCCTACCCAAAATCCCCTGCAAACCTCACATTTTGCTGAAAAAATCAAATGTATCTCAAATTTCTGTGTGGGAAAGTTGTAGGTTCACTGGGCTGACACAAATTTCCTCCCACCCAGCGTTCCCCCAGGTCTCCCGATAAAAATGGTACCTCACTTGTGTGGGTAGGCATAGTGGCTGCAACAGGAAATGGCCCAAATCGTACTGTGGAGACTTCAAAATTACCTATCACAAAAGTACCTGGTTTTCCGGGGGGGGCATGGCTTTTTGGCCCCGGGCTCGCGGCCATCTAGGGAAACCTACCAAACCCACACATTTCTGAAAGCTAGACACCCTGGGGAGTCCAATGAGGTATGGCTTGCGTGGATCCCCCAACGTTTCCCTACCCAGAGGATGTGAGCCTTTCCCCTACTTTGACTCTAGCGCAGCAGAGAGACTGTCACCAGTTGCTGGGACAGAGTTTGTATCTCTGTTCTCACTTACACCAAAGAGCAACTCATTGGTGCGCTCATGACATTGACCCTGGGGACAGCCTGCCTGTTGAGCACAAAACTGACAGTTTTTCGTAATTTAGGTTGTCATGTAAAAGGAAAGGTTCCTCATTATCTGTCATTGTTATGTGTCCAGGTATGTGTATGTCTTGGTATCATCTAGGGGCATGTGGGGTATTGCTGGTGGCTTTTTTAGTTTGTGCAATTAAATGCTTTAAAGTGGGGCTAGGTGGTAGTTGGCCTCTTATGTGTTCGGAGACTTTAGGTGGTATATCTTTAAGGCTTTTGCTTGTGGGTTCCTGGGGGCCAGTGCTTGCCTCTTTTATATCTTGCAATATCTCTCTTACTTCTATTTGTGTTACATTTGAGGGGTGCTTTTTTACATGAAATACAAAATAATTGTTTGTAGTTTCCCTCTCATAGTATGCATTAGAATAATATTTAGTACATTTCCAGTTTATAGTTTCTGTTGATGCAGTTTCTTGGCTGTAGGTGTAGCCCATGTAATTTAGTAACTGCTTTCCTTTATGCAAAGAGATATACTTTGCAGCTTCTGTCACTATATCTGAAAGTAGTGTAATAGTATAAATATATAGAATATTTTAACAATTGTATATTTATTATTTACATTTGAAATTATGTAATCACATCTATTTTGTATACTTGCATGAATATTGTGTATAGATGTTTTTCATGATTTTGCAACTTTTCCATTGGGAGTGTTCTTATGTGGAGCTGGTGCTTTGTTTTCTGTAAGTTTCACTTTTAATGTTAGTTTGTTCTTAGTTTCTAGACGTTGAGGTTGTTAGGTTTATTTTTGCTCGCTATTTGGGTGTTTGGGTATTTATACTTTTGTATTAATTTATGTATACTTACTTTGTTATATCTTTTTAATAGTCATTATTTTCAGGCAATTTATCGCTGTTTCCAGGCATGGGTTTTTCTTTTAGGAAGTCTATGTAAAAAGATAGAAGTTAGATTGTATTTTGTTTAATTATTTGTTATTTAAGATTTTTAAGTTTAATAGCAATTACATTTTAGTGTAAATATGAGTTTAACCCCTTCACTGCTAGGCCTGCCCCCCCCCACCCCTGTGCTAAGCCTTTTTTGGCTATTTGGGGTAGTTCACGCTTAGGCCCCTGTAACGTTTTGACCAGATAAGGTATTCACGCCAAATTGGCGTCCTTTTCTTCCAACACTATGGGGATTCTAAAGGTACCCAGGGTTTGTGGATTCCCCTGGAGGGGACCCAGAAATTATCCAGAATACAGCGAATTTTTTTTATTTTTGGGAAAAATGGGAAAAAAGTGCTGCAAATGAAAGCGTATGGTTTTTTCCCTGCAAATGGTATCAACAAAGGGTTTGTGGGGCTGAAATCACTTATTTCCCAGCTTTCAGGGACTGGCAGACTTTTGTCAGAAAACCAAAAAAATGTACACAGTTTTGGCATTTTACTGGGACATAAACTATTTTTGCTAATTTTTGTGCTTTCACCCTCCTTCCAGTTAATGGTAAAAATGGGTATGAAAGCAATGTTGGATCCTGGAAAGCTATACATTTATGAAATGTAGACACAATTTTGAATTCAGCAAGGGGTCATTTCTATAGATATTTCAAGGTTTTTGTATAGAAACTAACAGTTGAAAATAGAAAAACTTTAAAATGAGTTAAAATAAAAGCCATTTGTGCCAACGTTTTCAACTGTAACTTCTACTAAGTATGACAGATGTTAGAAAACAATATACCGTTACATCCGCTGGACCCTTCTTGTTGTGGGGATATATAGGACTTGTAGGTTCACCAAGAACCCGAGGAACCCAGAGCCAATAACTGAGCAGCATCTTGCAATGCCAGGAGGTCGCAGAGACGTTCACTCTCCTTTTTCACCCCGCCATCCGTGACCAAGAGCATGGTCAATTCAAACCTCTCAAAGTGTGTGGCTTGAGTCGGATCACGTGCAGGACTCTCAAAGGGTTCCTAGGAGCCTGCAAGTCCACCAGGTAGGCGACGTCACTCTGGCGCTCCTTTACCTCAAATGGGCCAGATCAGCGGTCTTGCAGAGCACGGGGCTCAAGGGCACCATTGCCCACACCTTTTGAGAAGGCTGAAACTCAATCAAAGTTGTATTCTGGTTGTACTAGCATTTCATGCCCTCCTGGCTAGCTTCCAGATTCCCCTGGGCGAGATTCTGGAAGTGGGCTGTCTAGTTGCGGAAGGCCAGCATGCAGCTGAATACAACCTGGGGTGGCTTCCTGGGAGCTTACTCCCAGCCCTCCTTTACGAAACTGAGAGGTCCTCTCACAGGGTGCCCGTACAGAAGTTCAAAAAGCCTCCCTGTAGGCAAATAAAAGACATGGCAGGAGGACGTCCCACTTACGCCTCATGGGTTTGGACAGACCCATTATCATGCCTTTGAGGGTAGGGTTGAATCTCTCAACCAACCCATTGGTTTGGGGGTGGTAAGGAGTGGAGAACTTGTAGGTTACCCCGTTCTCCTTCCACATGGCCTTCATGTGCAGGGACATAAAGTTGGTACCACAGTCAGATACCACTTCCTCGGGGAAACCCACAAGGGTAAAGACCCCCATCAGTGCCCTGGCCACGGCGGGCGCAGTCACCGTCCTCAGAGGGATAGCTTCTGGGTAACGGGTGGCATGGTCCACCAGGGTCAGGATTAGCCTGTTGCTCATGGTTGTCTTCGGATCCAGAGGCCCCACAATGTCAATGCCCAACCGCTCGAAAGGGGTGCTCATGACAGGGAATGGTTAAAGGGGGGGTTTGCATTCTCCTGGCAGGTAGGACAGGACCTGCAGAATGCATCTGAGGCCTTCCTCATCCGAGGCCAATAAAAGTGGGCGATAAGCCTGTCAAAGGTCTTATCTTGCCCCATATTACCTGCCAGTGGCACATCATGAGCCAGACCCAGTAGAAAGGTTCTGAAGCACTGGGGTAACACCGACAAACACAGGCTGCACCAGTCTCAGGAACCCTTGGCTCACTACACAGGAGACCATTCTCCCAATAAATCAGGTGTTAGCCGGAGGTGTCACCAGCTGTCTGGTTCTCAGCCTGCCACCAATACCCACAAAAGTAGGGCACTCCTTCTGTGTTGCACAGAACTCCTCCCTGGAGGGACCACTGTCCTGCTGCTAATGGGTCAGCTCAGGCAGGTTCCCCAGTTTGACCACTTCTTCCCCTGTAGGTTCTGGGGCGTCCCCTTCAGGGTCAGGCTCGTCCCAGACCATGGGAATTTCAGCAGCGGGTTTACCGTGCCCCATGCCCTTTCTCTTCTTGGCAGGCACCTGGGCCACTCTTTCAGGCTCCAGGTCCTTCTGATCACACTAATGTGCTGCCATGGACTCAGTGGTCAGGCACACCCACTCAGGCACCCCCAACATCTCCAAGTGTGACCTGCGCTCCACCTCGTTCCATGAGGTATTTCCAGGTCATTGCCCAGCAGACAATCCACAGGCATGGACAGACTCACAGCTACCCTCAAGGAACCTCAGACCCCCCACCATTCAAAGGGAAACTGAGCCACTAAACATTGACTCTCATGGTTGCCTACAGAAACAACTTGGTGGACCACATTAGGGACTACCTGCTCTAAAGACAGCGGATGACACCGGAAAGGTCATGCTGGCTCCTGTGTCTCTCATAGCATCCACCCATTGCTCATTAATGGTAACCCACTGCATATACTTTCTAGTATTGTCAGGCATGAAGGGTCTCTGTACCATTTCACTGTCACCCAGGGACACTAGGGTAACCTCAGCTGTATCCCCACCACTAGCTGGGATCAACTCCTCCCCAAGCGCTACACTAGCCATTCCCAGTGACTGCCCACCAGTGGGTGGCTGCGCCTGCTTAGGACACTTGGGATCCCCCTTGCAGTGCGCTTCCTGATTACATTCAAAACACTTCAGGTGTCCCTTCCCTGTAGGCTTAACTGTAGGGAACCACTTCTAGGTGGTAGGGAACCCTGAACCTGGGAGCTAGTTTGGGGCCCTTTGGAGAACTCCTTACTTTTGTTTTTGTCCCCCCCTCCTTATTCTGCTGGGGACCCTGCCCAACCTTGGCTGGATCTCCCCAGACAGCTTCTTGTGGACCCTGTTGCTGACCCAAGGGTCCGCCTCCCTACTTACTATCATCATCATCATCAAAACTTTATTTCGATCACTTTAGATCATAAAAGTTTAAGACATAATAAAACATCACACAAATACATAAAAACGAATAAATAACCATAATAAGAGATCAAATACTCAAAGAGAGAATTTTTTTTTTTTTAAAAAGCAGTATAAAGGAGCTCATAATAAAACACAAGCAATACAACTTACAAATACATACAAGCAGCAGCATGGCAATAATGGAATCCTAATAGAGGAAGTCAGCAGTATTACAAAATCAGTAAGGCACAAGTCTAAGCCACTTCACAACTAAAAACTGCTTATGCATACTTCCCTCTTCTTATCTACATTGCAATTACAAATTTAGCCAAACAGAAAACCACAACCTGGCTTGTAAAAGATTTCAATATTCTAAATGCCTCCTGATGATTCCTTATATCCAGGTTTTTGCAAGGAGGAACAATCCACTTGGAGCGAAGTTGATTGTAAGAGGGACAAAAAAGCAAAACATGAATAGGAGATTCAGCACTCCTTTGACAACCTATGCAAGCATTATCAATGGTATCGATTCCATTTTGCCAATTCCTAGTAAAGGATTTAACCGGTAGGAATCCATATCTGAACTGAAGTTAAAGCTTTCTCGCTATAAGGGGGACGATTTCATCAATGGTGCTCTCGTAAGAAGCCACTGGTTTAATATCAGAAAAGTCTACAGATAATTAACCCTTACATTGCATATTGTTAGTAAGTGCAACATTTTTCCAAACAAATCGCTTTAATACTGGCTTTAGACATGGAGCACATGGTTTCAGGAGAGACCCAGTATGTACCCATGTTCAGTCTGTACAGTAAAGCCTTTACAGCACAGAACCACTGGATTTTCCTTGTATTCTGAGGAACCAGCAAATCTTTAAGGCCCATCCGATAAGATTCCAAAGCAGGTGAGGTCCAAAGTCGGTACCAAAAAAAGAGGATTCTGCTGTCAATCTTTTGGGCAATTTTCTTTTGGGCCAGATCTAAGTAAATAGGGGTCAGTGGAGTACTTGCTGGAAGGCTTAATAAAGACCTTAAAAACGTATGCTCCACTATAGAAAGATTCTGGACTTGCGTGCAGCCCCAAAGCTCCGCACCATACGAAACTGACATAAAGCTTTAACATTGTAAATTTCTAATGCCGGAGACACCCTTCTAGATATGGTTTTCCTGTGAATTTTCACTATATTTGCTGTGTGATGGATCAGAGACAGCTGCGCTTTTTCCACCTGCAGTGACCAACTTAGGTTATTCATAAATGTTATGCATAACTAGTCAAGATTTGTCACTATATCTAGTTGAGTATCACCGACTAACATCTTCCTCTTACAGTGCATTACCTTTTGAAAACAATCATATATTTTGTCTTGGAGCTGTTTAATTCCAGACCCCGCTCAGCACAGAACAATTGGAAGGGGTTCAGGAGCAGTTGTAATCCCTGTGGCCACTTAGAAATTAACAAGGTATCATCGGCAGAAAGGAGGGTGGGACCCTCTGCCCTCCAATTTTGTGTGCATCAAAACTATCCCTATCCAGGAAATCAATTACACCATTGATATATAAGGTAAACAGGGTGGGTACCAAAACGCACCCCTGCCTAACTACCCGATCAATATGAATAGGATCAGTCAAGGCACCATCCTCCCCCCACCTCACCTGAGCAACAGTTTCGGCATGCAGCCTCACCAAAATATCTAAAATGGGGGCAGGTACACCCATTTCCTCGAGCACCACTCATAGCTTATCACGAGGAACTATAAATCAGGTGCTGGCACAGCTCTGGAAAACAAAGACTAAACAAGTGCTCTTGTGCAATCAAAGTGTACAGCCCCTGATAATCTGTCACATCACTGCCCTTTACCCAACCATCCAGTGCCTTGCAAAAAGAATCAACATAATCCACCCAGGTCTATAGGGAAAGCTTCACACTGTCCCTAAACTTCTGCCAGTATTTCTGTGGGGTCAAACCATATTTCCTGGTAAGGGCCTCCTTCAGGGCAAAACACCTCATCCTGTCACCCTTCTCTAGGACCAGTAAGGTGTCCCTCCCCTCAGTTGGGACATGCTTCCACAAACTTGCCCCCCAATCCCCTTTGGGGATCTTGTGCATTTTCAAAGCTATCTCGCAGATCTCAAACCACCAATTTATTTTGTCTGCCACTGCATAATCAGGCATCAGACCCTTGGGTATGTGTACTATCTTCTCAGAGGACACTGAAGATATGCTGCCACCATCTATGTTGGACTCAGCCCTCTTGGCTCTCAAATCCAGCTCCCTCAAGCTCAACTTCTGTGCTAAAATATTTTTCTTCTCCTTCATGATCAAATTCTGTTTCTCCATATTCAAGTTGAGTTTTGCCAGCTCCCACTTGAGCTACCTTTCTTCCCGCCTGCCCTCCAGCTCCTCTGGGGGCAGGACTTTAGAGGAAACACTGCTGCCTGCTCTGCACTGAGCCTTTCCACCTCTCAGGCTGGGCCCCCACCCCACCCCACAGGCAGTGCCCAGTCAACCCTGATGCAGAGTTTACTCCTCATCCTCCACAACAACATCCCCCTCCTCTGGGTGCACAGCTGCATCCCTGGCTACTAACCAGGCCCTCAGCGCCTTTTGCAGCTCCTCCTTTTTAGCTAGGCCTATAAAAGAACACTTGAAATCCCTGCAGCAACCTTTGAGCTGTGACAACGTCTAGGTTTCCATCTTCTCCCGCTCAAACTCAAGTACTGCAGGTACAGATGTTGGCTCGCGAGATTGAGACATGATTGTTGCAAAAACTCAAATGGTTGCCAAAGAGAATCAAAAGAAAAAAAAAAGTATATTGGTAGGTAGTGGTCTGAAAGTAGTGTATACCAATCACTGTATGCAATGCACAAATACAAGTCCTATCCCACCACTGCCACCAATGTTGGAAATTGGGTTTCTGTTTGGCAGAGGTATGCATCCTGTCCGAGCAGGAACTACAATCCTAGTCAGGGTAAGTGTAGTACACACTAAACGTTTACCTGTGCTCACCCTCTGGTAGCTTGGCACAGAGCAGTCAGGCTAAATAAAGAGGCAATGTGTAGAGTATTTGTGCACATACACAGTAACACAGTCAGACACCCCAAAAGTACTCCACGCCAGTTTAGAAAAATAGCCAATATTTATATAAGTAAATCAAGACTAAAACGACAAAAATCCAACATAAACAAGTCAAGTTATGAATTTTGCAAGATTAAATCAAATGCAGTGCTTAGAAATCCATAGCTCCAACTTGGGCTATCTGGTCACTCTTGACCGGGGAAAATCCAAAAGTTCAGTCTGACCGCGATGGAGCAAAGAATGTGCCGATTCTGAAGGATGCTTCGGTGTCGATGCGTTGGTTGCTTGGGTTGCAGCACCAAACACTCACTTTCAAGGGCCCAGGACTGGATTTGGCACCACTTATCAGAGTAGGACTCACAGCAAAGGAGCCCAGGTGCTGGTAGCGATATGCAGGTGAAGTCCTTGATATCCCTGAGACTTCGGAAACAGGAGGCAAGCCCAACAAGCCCTTGGAGAACGTTTAGAGATTCAGGATGTAAAGAGTCAAGTCCAGTCCTCTCACTCCTAGGCAAAAAGCGGCAGACAGCAGGCCAGCACAGCAAAGCAAGAAGCACAGTGGCAGTCCCTCCTGGCAGCACAACAGCTTTTCTTCCTGGTAGAATGTCCTCAGTTCGAGAAGTATTCTGAGTATATGGTGTCAGAGGTCCAGCACTATTTTAGCTTTTAAAGTAGGGAGACATCAAAGAAAGGTCTTTGAAGCGCACAAGACCCTGCCCTATTTTAGCCTTTCGATGGAGCGGAAATCCCACGGTAATCTCTCTTTGGAAAATCTAGGAAATGTGGCACCATTATCTCTGATTACCGTTACCCTTGTTTCCGCTCTAGGTCGATAGATCTTGGCCACCGTGTTTCCTATATAAACATGGGCAATTAATCAAATGCAAATAAACATTTTAGCCAATAATGAGAGTTGTGAGTAGTTTAAAGGGATTTATTTTCCAATCAAAATTTAAGGTTCTCTGATTCTTCATTTATTAGTCAGATATCAATCAGGTTACAGAACTGAAAATAGAAAATGTAAGTTAGTACAAGCATAATAGTTTCCACACAAGCGATCCACAAAGAAACAATCCCTGTCTAAGACAGTGAGGCACGAATGATGTCAGTCAGAACTCACAATGCAAGAGTGAGCGTAGCATAAAGCTACATCAATCATTAATAATTGAGAATCTCCCATGAAGGGAAATCAAGCATAAAACAACTAAGCCTTGACAAAGCCAATTAGTCAAAGCATAAGCTTAGGATCTTAATAAAAGTCAGAATGGAACTAAACCTACATCTGAACTGCCTCGGTTACGCTATTTATCAAGTCTGCCCTCTCCTTCCCTGCATCTGCAAATCACATCTGCTCTTCTCCTTTCATTTCTGCATCGGAGTCTGAAACTCCTCTGCAGCCCTCTGTCTGCAAGGCTTCTGCCTCTCGCAAAGGTCTCTGCAAGAGCTCTGCCAGTGTTCTGAAAGTGTTCTGAAAACTCCTAAACTAGGAACGCATTTATCAAAGAATAATGTTACGAAGCATGTAGCATGACTTCATTTTCCTCCAACCGGAATCCAGCATTCTCCAAAGGACAACTCCACCCCAGGGCAGGCAGCATACGTCATCTCATCAGACAGGCAGGCGAAAGTCCTTCCCACTGCACATTCTGCATTTTATTTAATATAATTTCATCTACCAACCTACTAATAAAAACACATTATTTCTAACTAAACACATACATGAGCTGCAAAAGAACTTTTTAATTAAGCAAGAAACATTAAATGTAACATGTTAATGCACTTTTAAATAACGTATGTTTTCTACTCTCATTAAAGCTAAGAATTAAAGAAGCTTCGTTTAAACTCTTCCAGCAACTACAGAGATACAGCTCCGAGGTCACAGCTATAAATTATGCAGCTGTTCTCTACACAGGGAGAGAAATTCCTTTGCTTATCTTGTAGGCGAACAGAAACTTTCCAAGAGCAAAAACTAATTAAAAGTGGTTTCTGTTTTCTCTACATTATAAAATGTCGTGCTAACTCTAATACAAGTTATATTCTACTAATGCACACTTTTATCACTTTCACAAATTAAAATCACATTTTCATAATGAGAACAAAATCTAAAGTAAAATACATTTAAGAACCATCATGGCCGCGCAGACGTGATTCTGCTAGGCTCCCGCACCGGAGTCCGATTTTCTGCTGCCATCGGATCTCCGGGCTTGCATGAATGACGGAGCGGCGGTGCGATCGGCTGTAGAAGCAGCGACGACCCTTTTGGCGACTTCACGGTGACCGGGAGGTGCGCGGGGCCCGCGGCGGCGCCTGGATCGGAGCGCGGCCGCGCTCGCAGCATGGTGGCCGGGCCCCGCTGCTGGGGTGCCGCCGGAGCCGGGCGGCGACCCGCGGTGCCGGTGCCCATAGTGGCGCAGCGACCTCTGGCCCAGTGCTCCAGTGATGCTGGTGGAGAACGCTAGATTAAGGGGCATGATGTGGAGGTGGTGCTGGCGGTGCCCGGAGTGTGGCGGCGAGCGCAAAATGGCGGCCGCCTCGGAGTGAAGACCCCCGACTAACGACTCGTGCGGCGGAGCCCGCTGGTGCGGATGGTGGAGCTGTGCCGAGGCGATTTTGCATGGGACAGGGGCTGCTTCCCCCACACCTGTCACCGAGCTTTGCGGCGGCATCCCTGAGGGCGGCTACAATCAGAGGTGAGCATAAGCGCTGCTCTCCTGAAGGGCTGGTGGGCCCCCACCTCGCCTGCCAGTGATTCTCACCGCCTGATTTGTTGCGCGATCGTCTGGGAAGGGCCACCAACATCAGGGCTGTGAGCTGGGCACTGTAAAGGAAAGAGAAACCACGGCTAGGATTCGCCTGACCTTGATGCCTGACCTTAAGATGGTGGTCGGATCCATCCTACCCTAAGCACTCACTGCACCCTGGGACTGCATAATAGGTCACAGCCACTCGTAGGACATTGTCAGGAGGCTCTGGGGACCGCGTTCTGCAGCTGGAAAGTTACCCTGACCTGCAACGCGGTGTGAGAACTGCAAGCTCAGATACCACAACCGGGTGCAAAGGGGACACGCGGGTGCGCCAGCGTGCGGCTTCGGCCCAAGAGTTGCTTGCATGCCTCCTAAAAAATCACAGCCCAATAAGGTCTCAAGCTACTTTGGAGCCTCTGGCACGGGGAACGGGCAAGAAATTGAGCATAGTCAGACGGAGGGGACTATGGCGCTGACCCGCGATGATCTTCTTGCCATGCTCAGGGATTTCAAACAAGAGCTGCGTGATGACATTAAAGCGGATCTCAACGCCTCTCTTGATGCTTTTAAATCTTGAGGACTGACTCCAGCCACTTGAAGAAGACAATGCAGCCCTCACAGCCCAACTGAACGCCACATTGCTCAAGTGCGAAGATCTGGAGAACCGCTCTAGGCGGGAAAACATCAGAGTACGCGGTCTGGAAGAAGGACAAGAAGGTGCTGACTTGGAGCAGTTCATCGTGGGTCTCTTCACCAGCATCATAGGAGACGATGGCCCGCCAATCCAGTTGGAACGTGTTCATAGAGTGGGCCCGGCTCAGCAAGGGAAGCAGCCCCGTCCTCGGGACATTTTAGCCAAGTTTACCTCCTTTAAGACAAAGGAATTGGTGCTTCGCAGGGCCAGGGGCCAAGAATCGATTGAATACCGAGGAGGATCGTGTGCACTATATCAAGATGTTGCCCAGGCCACACTGATGAGACGCCAACAGTTCCGCCGAATTACCACCGCACTTCGTGAAAGGCAAATTAAATATCGATGGACATATCCTTTTGGTCTCGCCTTTGCTCTTAACAATAAGCAACACCATTTCACAGATGTCGAGGGGGCTGCAACCCTACTGGGTCTTGTCGATGCGCCGCCGGGAGACCGCCCGGCCGCCTCGGGGCCCCCAGACGACGGGCACCGGACAAGGGAACATCCGGGGAATGGCAGAGGGTACCGGCTTCCAACGGAAAGACTCCCTGATCACCCTGCACAATGCGAGCTCACACGAATGTCGGGGGCGCTTCAGTTTCAAGAGCGGGATGGTCACCTGCACCGCATCCCCCAAGAAACTCGCCTCAAAGATCTCTCTAGACTGCGCGATGGCATAATGGCGACCCTGTGGACTGCTGCCAACTTCTGAGATATCATAACAAGGGTCATTGGACTCGCTCATCGGATCACCTGGTGCGGGAATGGTCCTGCCCCTAAGGACATCCGACCACGCAGACCCTGAGGTTTGCGGAGATTTTCTCTCATGATCTGTTTTTTGTTAATAATGTTTTTTCCTGTTTAGGTGCTCTACCCGGGGATGAAACCATAGCGGGCAGTTGGGGACGATCGGGGGTGAGGGGAGGTGTTATCATCAGCTGGTCTGGTTTCTGCAGGGGGGATGGGGGTTAAACTTCTATCTTGGAATGTTAGGGGCCTCAACTCCCCTAACAAGAGACACAGATTTTGGAAGTACATTAGAGATCAGGGGCCGCTAGTTGTGGCTATTCAGGAGTCCCACATAAAGCGAGCAGAGGAGAGCAGACTCAAGCATAGACGCTACCCTCAGCTCTATCAGGCCACTAGTACTAGGAAACAGAATGGGGTCGCCTTGATCTTTCATTCTTCCGCCCATTTTGTACATGAGGCTACTCAAAAAGACAAGGACGGTAGATACATTATGGTTAAGGGTCCATTGATGGGCAGAATTTGTACGGTAGCCTCGGTATATGCCCCCAATACTGGGCAAACTGACTTCCTCTCCTCTTTTTTGGACTCCTTAATGGGCTTTGCAGTTGGTGACCTAATTATTATGGGGGATTTTAACCTCGTCTGGGATCCTCAGCTAGATACGTCACATACCCATAGAGCTGGAGGGGGTCTATTTTCCACATCCCTTAAACAACAAATTCACCAGCTAGGTCTAGTGGACATCTGGCGCCACCTTAAGCCGACAACGACATATTTTTCGTTTTTCTCTCATGCTCGCAGATCATATTCTCGCATCGATCATATTTTTATCAGCCAAACGCTCACCCACGCAGTGACGGCCTCCCTCATTCTGCCCATTACTATCTCTGACCACGCCCCTTTGACATGCCTTTTAGACTGGCCGGCCCCACGCTCTAAACTTATGAGATGGTATTTCCCGGTGTTCTTATGTAGAGATCGTCTCCATCGGGACGACCTTCGCAAAGCGATCAGAGACTTCTTCCTACTCAACGATCCCGCCGACACATCCCTAGCGAATAATTGGGACGCGTTTAAGGCCCATATTAGGGGTCATTGCTTTGTCCTGGCCTCTTCCCTCAGGAGACTTCAAACCAAAGAACGCCTAGACCTAGAACGGGAGTTAGTAGCAGCAGAAGGGCAACACAAAACCAACCCCTCAGCCCCGTCCTTGAGGAAAGTCACGGCCCTCAAAGGGAAACTTAATGCGATATATACGAACAGGGCGGAGAAAACAATCCTTAGGCTCCAGGCCAGAGGGTACGAGCGGAAGGACAAGGTGGGCACTCTATTGGCCAAACAGCTGCGGAGCAAACAGGAGAGAGAGTACGTAAAACAAATCATAGACGACCATGGCGCGACCCACGTCGGTGAAGGTGAAAAAGCCCAGGTATTTCGTGATTTCTATCACAACCTGTACCGAGCCGACATCCTTAGGGAGCCCGAGCAACTACAATATATGACTGGCCTCGACTTGCCCCAGCTCTCTGCCTCGGCTAATGATAGTCTTGGTGGGAGTATTACCTTGGAGGAGGTACAAGCAGCAATCGACTCCTTAAAACGCCACAAAGCTCCAGGGCCAGACGGCTTTACCACTCAATTTTATCGCACCTTCTCAGCCGACTTGGGTCCCCACCTAACTACATTGTTTAATGACATCGCCACCCGCCATGCAGTGACCCCATCCATGGGTGAAGCCCTAATTTCTATCATTCCGAAACCCGGGAAAGACCCTCAGAAATGCTCATCATATAGACCCATTGCCCTCCTTAACCTGGATGCCAAATTATATTCCAAAATCCTCGCCACCCGGCTTGAGAAATTTCTCCCTAATCTCATCCATCCCGATCAATCAGGGTTCATTAAGGGGAGGCAGACCCACGACAACCTTAGGCGCATCTTCCATCTAATAGATAAGTCCCAAAAGAAAAAGATCCCGGCCGCACTCCTGTCACTCGACGCGGAGAAGGCCTTTGATCGTGTTGATTGGACCTTCTTAGAGCTCTCTCTGCGCCGATTCGGCTTCTGTGAAGCCTTCATCAGGATGATTCAGGCCAATTTTACCGCTCCTCGGTCCCGCGTAGTGGTGAATGGGGTGGCCTTGAACTTTTTCGACTTAGCGAGAGGGACCAGACAAGGCTGCCCCTTGTCCCCACTCCTATTCGCTCTTAGTATTGAGCCCTTTGCGGCCCGGATCCGTGCCAATCCACAGATCACCGGGATCCGGTTCGGGACGGATGATCATAAGATCGCCTTATTTGCGGATGATATCCTTCTGCCAGTTACCAATCCCACCACCTCCCTCCCTGCCATTAGTCAGGAACTTGAGCAATTTGTGGCCGTATCTGGCTTTAAAGTCAATCTTTCCAAATCATCCCTCCTAAATCTTACCCTGCCCTCGGATATACAACACACTTTGGAGGTGACATCCCCTTTCCAATGGGCCCGTAAAGAGATCACTTATCTAGGGATTCGAATCACGCCCAAACTTACAGACCTATATAGGGCCAACTTTCCACCCCTTCTACAACGCCTGAAAGCAGACTGTAAAAAGTGGGGCACGGCTTACATTTCATGGATTGGTAGGATAAATGCAATTAAAATGAACATCTTGCCACGTCTTCTCTACCTTTTCCAAGGTCTGCCTATCCAACCAGATCAGTCACTCTTTTCTGAGCTGAAAACCATACTGCTTAAATTTATCTGGCAGGGAAAGCGTGCACGGCTCTCATATCATTTATTAACACGGCCACGTACGAAAGGAGGCCTAGCCCTACCAGACTTCCTAACCTACTATAGGGCAGCTCAACTACGTGTGCTGAGCGAATGGTCGCTGCGAGAATCTGATAAATTATGGCTCCACATAGACAGGCAGGTGACAGGTAGAACGATCTGGGATTTACCCTGGCGACATAAAGCTGATAGGCCTCTTAACGCTTATCTAAGTGTGCCCACCTCCACTACCCTCCGGGTGTGGGATGCAGTAACCAGGTCAATGCCGCTGACCACGTTCCCGTCTCCCTATTCCCCCATACACTTTTCTAAGAATTTCCCGCCAGCCCTTCAGGAGGGGCCCTTTGACCTGTGGAGAGAGGGGGGATGTCTTATGATCTCGGATCTCTTCCAGGGTTCTAAACTACGCTCCTTCCATGATTGCATGAGTCGCTTCCACCTCCCACCCACGGAGCGATATCATTATACGCAGTTAATCCATTGGGTCCAGCAACCACAGATCCGCCAGGCGGCCACTAGAGACTACCTTCCACTAGAGAAATTTGTCCAGACGGGCACCACGGGCAAAGGTTGCATCTCCTTTCTATACGCCCTTTTGCTCACACACTCGCCGCAACGCACTCTGCGACATAAAGTGTTTTGGGGAGACATGTTGCAGACGCCTCCCTCGGACAAACAATGGGAATCCCTATATAAAGATATAGCCAAATTCAACAGATCCATGCACCTCAGGGAAGCCCATTATAAAACGCTTTATGACTGGTACCTTCACCCCCACAAACTGCATTCTATTTTCCCAGGCACCTCAGATCGTTGCTGGCGTGGGTGTGGGCTGTTGGGGGACTTTAAGCACATATGGTGGGACTGCCCAGTCATCCAACCCTTTTGGAAAGAGATTCTTTCCCAAATTAAGATTATACTAGGCTATCCAATTGGGGAATCTATGGAACAGGTCCTGCTGGGTCTTCGCGATCCGCTACTCAAATACCAAACACATGCTGACAAATCTATCCTATGGGTTTGTCTGGGTGCGGCGAAGATGGCTATAGCCGGGGCGTGGAAGAGATCTGAAGCTCCTTCGCTCACCCAATGGCATGCCCGCCTATGGAAAGCATTAGCAATGGAGCGACTGACTGATATAACAGAAGAGTCGAGGAAGGGCTTTGATTACATTTGGACCCCACTGGTTAGCTACCTCTCAGAGGGTCTTCCCCTATTTGCCTGCAGCCCTCGGCTGAGGGCGCTCCACCTCTTCCTGATCTAAGTCCAGCTGGCCCCGCTGCGAGACAGCGCCACTGATGTAGTGGCCCTGGCGAGGACAACGTCTTGCGCTGGTGGTGGCTGCACCTGCGGAGATCTGACTTCCTTCCCCCTCTATAGTCCGTACTTTTGCCACGCTCATGTCCCCTGGTACCACCGTAGTTTGAATGTTTCTTTTTTCTTTTCTTTTTGCTTCTTTGCTTCTTTTTCCTTTTTTATTTTTTTTTATTTTTGATCACTTATTCTTCTCTATAGGCGTGCTTTTTGTTGTATACTCTGGTTCAAGTCAGACGATGTCTCCATAAGGCATTCCATGGGTTCTTATTGGATGCCCCATGCTTACCCCCCAAGGGTGTTTGCTTGCATTGGCGATATTTGGACGATTGAGCCCGATAGCTCCCAGGAGTTGTTGGGGTTACCTTTGCTCTTTCTGTTATGGAGCGCCAACTTGGGGATATTTTGGGGGACAAGCTTGCCTAGGTAATTCGAAACTGTGTTTTTACTTTAGCTGCCTAAAGAATGGTATTTGGGCTTGCCGCATTACTTGCAACGCCTAGTGAGATGTATTTCTTATGCATTGTTTGTTATTTGTGACAAATATTTCAATAAACAAATTTTGACATAAAATACATTTAAATCAAGCTATGAATTACTTGCACATGGGTTACATAAATTGCTAAATGAAAAGCGTCTGACTAAAGTCTGTGCATTTCAGAGCTCATGTTTTCACTTTGTAGCACAAAATATTTGCGTGTCACTTTTCAAATGCAGTTTTCATTTTTGAAGCGAAGGCAGGTTTTCCCTCAGTGATGCTAAATTTTAAAACACATGTTCTAGGCGCTATCACTTTGAAGTAGGGAGACATCAAATAAAGGTCTTTGAAGTGCACAAGACCCTGCCCTTCCTTGCCCTGGCTCCAGACACACTACAGGGGGGTATGCAACTCTTTGTGTGGGGATAGGCACAGCCCTATTCAGGTGCAAGTGTCAGCTGCTCCCCCCCACACTAGCTCAGGAAGACCCATCAGCCTAGTGATGGGCCATGGGGATAAGCAGGGCACACCTCAGCTTCCCTTTGTGTGTGGTTGTCTAGAGGGAATGCACAAAGCCCAGCTGTCACCCAACCCAGACGTGTTTTCCAGAGACAGGTAGAGGTACAGAATGGTTAAAGTAAAAAAGATGCCAACTTTCTAAAAGTGCAAAAGAAACAATTGATGGACGGAATGCTGGACAATGCAAACATTCACCCTCAGTCACAAGGATCTGGGTTAAATCCATCATTCTTTTGCTCGCCACACCACCCCAGTTTGGACCCAGCCATATGCAAATCAGTCTTGACCCTGTTCCTTGTGGGAACAGTCCAGCCCGAACTGCCAAGCCAGGTCCTCTCTGGACCGTAAACAAGTATCCTGGGACCGGTTTCAGGGCATCACCCTTCATTAGCCAGGCTAGCTTGAATCCAGTGGTGTAGTGAGCACGGGACCCACGTCTGGGCATACCCTTCCCACTTTGGGCGATATATGCAAAAAAAACAATTGATGGACGGAATACTGGACAATGCAAACATTCACCCCAAGTCACAAGGATCTGGGTTAAATCCATCATTCTTATGCAGCCACATGCAAATCAGTCTTGACCCTGCTCCTTGTGGGAACAGTCCAGCCCGAACTGCCAAGCCAGGTCCTCCCTGGACCGTAAACAAGTATCCTGGGACCGGTTTCAGGGCATCACCCTTCATTAGCCAGGCTAGCTTGAATCCAGTGGTGTAGTGGGCACGGGACCCACGTCTGGGCATACCCTTCCCACTTAGGGCGACATATGGAAGAGAAACAATTGATGGACAGGATGCTGGACAATGCAAACATTTACCCCCAGTCACAAGGATCTGGGTTAAATCCATCATTCTTTTGCTCACCACACCACCCCAGTTTGGACCCAGCCATACGCAAATCAGTCTTGACCCTGTTCCTTATGGGAACAGTTCAGCCCGAACTGCCAAGCCAGGTCCTCCCTGGAACGGAAACAAGCATCCTGGGACCGGCTTCAGGGCATCACCCTTCATCAGCCAGGCTAGCATGAATCCAGTGGTGTAGTGAGCACGGGACCCACGTCTGGGCATACCCTTCCCACTTACGGCAACATATGCAGAAGAAACAAGTGATGGACGGAATGCTGGACAATGCAAACATTCACCTCCAGTCGACAAATGCAAAAAGAACAATTGATGGACAGAATGCAGAACAATGTCATACATTCACCCCAGTACAGATATCTGGGCCTAAAGCCATTGGTTTTTTTTTGCTCACCATGCCATTCCAGTTTGAACCCAGCCATATCCAAATCAGTCTTGACCCTGCGCCCAATGGGAACAGTCCAGCCCGAACTGCCAGACCAGGTCCTCTCTGGACTGGAAGCAAGCATCCTAGGACCGGTTTCGGGGTTTCACCCCTCATCAGCCAGGATAGCTTGACTCCCACGTCTGGGCATACCCGTCCCACTCGGGGTGACAAATGCAAAAAGAACAATTGATGGACAGAATGCAGAACGATGTCATACATTCACCCCAGTACAGAGATCTGGGCCTAAATCCATTGGTTTTTTTTTGCTCACCATGCCATTCCAGTTTGAACCCAGCCATATCCAAATCAGTCTTGACCCTGCGCCCAATGGGAACAGTCCAGCCCGAACTGCCAGGCCAGGTCTTCCCTGGACTGGAAACAAGCATCCTAGGACCGGTTTCGGGGTTTCACCCCTCATCAGCCAGGATAGCTTGACTCCAGTGGCATGGAGAGCACGGGACCCACGTCTGGGCATACCTGTCCCACTCGGGGTGACAAATGCAAAAAGAACAATTGATGGACAGAATGCAGAACAATGTCAAACATTCACCCCAGTACAGAGATCTGGGCCTAAATCCATTGTTTTTTTGCTCATCATGCCATTCCAGTTTGAACCCAGCCATATGCAAATCAGTCTTGACCCTGCGCCCAATGGGAACAGTCCAGCCCGAACTGCCAGGCCAGGTCCTCCTTGGACTGGAAACAAGCATCCTAGGAACGGTTTCGGGGTTTCACCCCTCATCAGCCAGGATAGCTTGACTCCAGTGGCATGGAGAGCACGGGACCCACGTCTGGGCATACCCGTCCCACTCGGGTGACAAATGCAAAAGAACAATTGATGGACAGAATGCAGAACAATGTCATACATTCACCCCAGTACAGAGATCTGGGCCTAAATCCATCGTGTTTTTTGCTCACCATGCCATTCCAGTTTGAACCCAGCCCTATGCAAATCAGTCTTGACCCTTCGCCCAATGGGAACAGTCCAGCCCGAAATGGCATGGTGAGCAAAGAAATTATGGATTTAGGCCCAGATCTCTGTACTGGGGTGAATGTATGACATTGTTCTGCATTCTGTCCTTCAATTGTTCTTTTTGAACTTTCTAAAAGTGGCATTTTCAGACCTGCAATTTGAAAAACAACTTCACTAAAGGATGTATTTTTCAATTGTGAGTCCAGAGACAACAAACTTACTTTTCCTATCTTTTCCCAATTGGAACTTACACTTGTAAAAGGTTACAAGGCAGCTCCAATGCTAACCTATGGAAGAGATAGGCCTTGCTGTAGTGGAAAAAGAATTTAGCAGTTTTTCACTACCAGGGCATGTAAAACACCAATGTACATGTCTTACCTTTTAAGTACACTGCACCCTGCCCACGGGGATACCAAGGGCCTACCTTAGGTGTGACTTATATGTCATAAAAGGGAAGGTTTGGGCCTGGCAAGTAGGTGAAGTTGCCAGGTCGAAATGGTACACACAGGCTTTGCAGTGGCAGGCCTGAGACATGTTTTAAAGGGCTACTCATGTGGGTGGCACAATCAGTGCGGCAGGCCCACTAGTAGCATTTAATTTAGAGCCCCTGGGCACACATAGTGCACTGTACTAGGAACTTATCAGTAAATCAAATATGCAAATCATGGAGAAACCAAGTACTATTACATTTTAGACACAGAGCGCATGCACTTTAGCACTGGTCAGCAGTGAAAAAGTCCTAAAGCCAGCAAAAACGAAGTTCAGCACACAGTCAAAACAGAAGGTCAGAAGGAAAAAAGTCAGGAGAAACCACGCCAAAAGATGCCAGGTCTAACACCTTCACATTATGATTTTTGTGCTATATAGTTTTTTTCAGGTGGTAGCCTCTCAGCTTTGGAATAATCTGCCGCCCGCTCTACGTCATGCCCAGGGTCTCCTCAGCTTCAGGCGAGGCTTAAAAACCTGTCTTTTCATGCAGTAAAGTAGCTGTCAGGAGCGTCCTCGTTCTGTTCTGTCATTGGTTTCCTTTCTCAGCGCCGGGACACTCCTGGGAGTAGCTGCGCGCTTTATAAGTGCCCAGTAACATAACATAACAGTAAAACTGTATGTCTGTGCAAATTTAGTGACCATTTCAATGGAAAATGTGCTGTCTGTAAATGACAACACACTATCACACAGTGCTTTAGTTACATTAACAAAATCGCTCCACTTCATGTCCATTAAAGGTAGGTGTGTCACGAACATTTGTTGTGCTAAAAAGTGGGTTGTGGTTCTAAAAGGTTTAGGAACCACTGTTCTAGGGCCATCTTGAGAGTAACCAGTATCCCTAAAATGTCAATGTCCTGTCTAAGTCCATGCTCAGGTAACAGTATGTTTTACCTTACCAGTCAGTACCAGGCGGTGGCGATCCGCCCGACATCTTTCCCCGCCCGCCCTCCATTTACCCCCGCCATATTACAATGGCGGGGGGACAGCGGCGGACGGAAAGACCGTCCGCCGCATTTCCGCAGGCAGGCAATCGTTCCGATTGCCTGCCGGGCAGAACTCGGGCCTAATATGGTTGCGGTGTCTGGAAGACACCGCCATCCATATTAGGATGCCTGGCGGTGAAGGCCTTTCCATGGCGGCGGCGCCGCCATGGAAAGGCATGCAGGAATTGCTTTGGGGGCCCGTTGCGGGCCCCCGGAGGGTCAGGGGGGGTGTGGCTGCACTTGGGGGGGTACCTATGGTACCCCCCTACATTGGCATGCACAAGGTGGCAGGCACCGCGCGGTGCCTGTCACGTTGTGCATGCCAATGCACTGCATGCATTTTTTAAATTGCGGCAGGTGCTGCTGACAGCACCGCCTGCCGCAATGTAAACAATGCGGGATGCGACCGCCACGGTGGCGGTCGCATCCTAATGGGCACAGCGGGACCGCCGCACCTCTGGCGGTCGGTCCCGTTTACCGTTACGGTGGCGGGCGGACTTTGTCCGCCCGCCATCGTAATGGGCCCCATAATGTCTAAAACATAGCTTCCCAAACTTTTTAGAATGACAATCAAATTTTCAGTACAACAAACGTTTGCGATTCACCAATCATTAATGGACATGAGACAGGCGATGTTTTAATGTAATTAATGTATCGTGTGGTAGAGCATTGTCATTTACATACAACACATTTTCTATGGATATGGACACTAAATTTGCACAGACATACAGTTTTACTGGTAACACCATACTGCACACAAATAATAATGTGTGGGAATCGGGTTTCAGTGAATATTTATCATTCGTGTAACAACAAGTAAAAGTGTCTTGATTTGTTTTGATCCTATTAAAATTTTTGTTTCCATCACACTTCAGAATTACAAAAAAGTTCTTTGTTTTTACTTTCCTAACTGCTGAACGTGTAGTGCACAGGTTACAGGTATTTATATTTTGTTTTGTGTTACAATAAATACCATTCTACAGCCTTTCCTTTCACATTCCCTGTGCCCCAACAAGATTATCACATAATTCACATTACTTTTCTTTCTCTGACTGCAAAATGAGAGGAGTTTGTAAACACCAATCTCCATGTTAAAAAATATAGGCAGAAATTTGCTAGAATACATTGCCTGACTTGTGACTTCTGTCTTTGAAGAGTAACAAATATTACAAGATAAATATAGAATTCAAAAGCATCATTATTTATTGCTTGGACTTTCGCCACCCACCAAAAATCTGCTCATGACCCACCAGAGATTCGCAAACCACAGTTTGGGAAAAACTGGTCTAAAAGTTCTTATACCTGAATTTTTTTTCAGGTTCTTCTGTCTTTATTCAAACAGGAAAGCCATGCACGTTTCGGTTTCTGTTCACACAAGAAAGCCATGCAAGTTTCGGTTTCTATCACATCTATTTCCTTTTAATGTTTAGTGTGAAAAAAAAAGTCTAAAAAAAAATGTCTAAAAAAAAAAGCCATGTAAAGGGGGTGATTAACATTAGATGCTCAAATGCTTTAAGGGGAAATCTTTGACCCTCTGCATAGCAACAATGCTCTTTGCTTATTCTGGCTTATTATGGGGCTATCCACAAAGCTAAATTTACACGAGTAAATCTACACATCCATTTACTCTTACACTTAGGGCCCGATTACGATCTCGCTCGGACGGGCTCCTGACGGCATCCGTCAGGAGCCGAGTCGTGAGCACGATTTCTGGACGACTCGTACCGCTGTACGAGCGAGCAAGTACGATGCGCATATAGCCTCGCGCTCCGAGCAACTCGTACCCGTCAGCGAGGCCCTCCGGACGACTCCGACATGGCCGACGCGCACAGCGCAATGGGGCCAATTTCCAAGCGACCAAGTACGATGCGTGCGTCGAGCAGCCGGATCAAGTTGGAGCCTCCGACTCAAGACAGCATTGGGAAGCGGACTTCGGGGGGCCGTAGTGGGCCCCCCTTCACCCGTAGCCCTACGACTCGGTCACTGGGGTCCCCCCTACACATGCATGCACGGGGCGGCCGACATCGAGGCGTCCCCGCTACAGGGTGCGCCCTTTTCCGTGACCTACCTATATTCTCTATGGGAGCTCATGTACAACAGGCTCCCATAGAGTTCAATGGGACTCCGAGCGACCCGATTCCATCAGCGCTCAATTGCATCGTACTCGGTCGCTCGGAGCCTCAGAGCGCGAGTCGCTCGGAAAGCTTTACGGGACCGAGTCGGCCGTAGGGCTTTCCGAGCGAGATCGTAATCGGGCCCTAAGTAGTAAATTTACTACGTTTAGCTATTCACTATTTCTGAGTATAAATTTACTACAAAGTGAAAACATACATGTCCTCAAACCCACCCAGGGGGTGGAAACTAATTTATGAGAGTAAAGTTACTACTAGTAACTTTTTCCACGTAGGCAGGGTTCTCCAGAGGTCTATTACTAGGTAAAGTATACAAAAATTCTAAAATGTCTTTCAAATCTTAAAACAAATTGTAAAAATACTTTCATGTTAAATATTAACATATATAATTTTATATGTTTATTTTAAATGTAGAACAAAATAAAAAAGGTACTGCAATATTAACTTAGTTCTGAATGAAATATTTAATCAATACAAATATATTAAATTACATTTTTTTAAATGTATTTAAAAATTCCTAAAGTAAAATATTTATATATTTATTATGTGGTATTTTAAATATTTATAACTATTTACAAAGAAAGTTACATTTATTTAAAGGCAATTAAAACATTTTATAATAAAATAATATTTTTTTGTATACATTTAAAATATTAAATCACATTTACATTTATTTTAAACAGACAAAATGAATGAATTTCTGCTGGAATATGTTATGGAAGAAGGGATATACCAGAATATTATACAGTCCGATCACTGCATTTCTGGACATGATGATAATGTTCACACCAAACCACTACGTATTATGACTTGGATGAACCTATATTCATTTGATGCATATTTAACAGATGTATAAACGTTCTATCATATTAAGCCCTGATGAAGTTCTAAATGTAATTGGAACAAAACACGTTGCCTGGATGTTGTTGAAATTGGATAAAGAAGAAAAATAATAAATATCACATTTGGAATATATGCATTGGATGTTGTCTGGACTACAATCTCTTTCTTGTGCACCTTTCCATTTGTTACTAAAAAATAAATGAATGTATACTAACATTATTTCTTATGGGAGGTGCTGGCGATGGGAGCAAAGAGTGATAATGTACAAGTGGGTATAGCAAGACTAGCAGGAGGTGGTAAGATGCTACAGAACCACCCCACACTCTCCCTCTAGACCTTGTGTTTATTTGGCTCCTGCAAGGCACAGGTCAGATTGGGCTTACTATTACTTGGGATATTTTGAGAGACACTGTCTGTTGTGTGGCTAGAAAATCAGACTGTTATCCCTGTGCGAAAGACGTACCCTGCCCTCTGGTGACGGGGATAACGATGAGCCCCGACAAAACTCCCCACACATCCTGCTCATGTAAAGAGATTACCCAGATCCCAGGTAAAGGGTAACCATTTATGTTCCTTGGTCCCTAACGGATCCGGTCAACATTAAGAAACAGTACCTCACTATTACAGAAAAAACATTAATGTTCCCTGAGGAGTTGCAGATTGTGTTTGAATGTTATGAACTGAATTGGGTGGATGTGAATCAGTTATTCATGGTGATGTTACAGAGTGAAGAGAGAAGCAAGTTGGTTGAGTAGAGTGGTTGGCCATGGCAGGCCTCTGCAGATGATGCTTGTATGATTGCATGATCACCCACAAAGGTTTGGACTGATGTTGTTGGTTTTTCAACTCTGAGAGTGCATGGAGGCCTGCGAATTGGCAGTATATGGTACCATGGGTGCAAGGGTAGGTAAGACAGAGTTTCTGGCTAAAGTTACAGCACTGATTGTACCACCCTGTGGGTGACAAAGTACAAAATGCTTCCCAGTCTGCCACAGCAGCGTTGAAGAGAAGTTTTTAACTGCTAGTTCAACTTTGTCATTTTAAAAAATGGCAAAGCCCCCGCTTCCCTGAACAATATAACTAAGTCTCCCCTAAGGAAAGCCTATGGATCTCTGAGTCAAGGAGCTCTAAATTATTAAATAGGACATATGCTTTTAATATGTCCTGACAGCAACATTTACAAATTGTTGTTTGTGTTGTGGAAAAGTTAGTAGCCCCATTGGCTAACGCAGTTACCAGCTGACCCCTCAGTCAAGCTAACTTCTTAATGGGACTACTAAAATGGCTATTTCAAGGTATCAAATTAACCGTGGCATTAAACCCGACCTGATGCCCAAGTCTAATTTAATGTAACTTTTAAGGGAAGGCAACTTTTAGAAAGTTGCCACTTTGTTACCAAGTTTGTGCCTGCCTTCCACAGCAACTGGCCACAAGACAGCCTTCTGCCCTCCTGGGGAGTAGTGTGAACAACTCCGAGGATCAAGAACAATAGAAGCCTGCTACAGGGAGAGTGTTACCTCCCCCTTGAGGGAAGCCACCCAGGAAGAAACCAGTGCCCAAACCGGTTTTCCCATGTGTGTGCAGCCTACAGTTAGCCTCACCTGTAGGATGGGCTACCAAGCTCTAAGCATCCCAGGAAGGGTTAAGGCATCTTGAGAGTGGGCAAAATAGTGCACTCTGATATTGCTTAAAGCCACACATAGCCAGAGGTTGTCACAGGGCAGAATGGATCCTGGTAGCCCATTGGCTGGAGACCTGATAATCCCCCCAGGGAACTTTCTGGGAATAAATATGGCACCCCTGGCCCCCTGAACTTCAGATCATGCTGGAACTGGAAAAAGGACAGAAGAAGGACAGCCCTGCTGACCCCTGGACTTGGCAAAAGAGGCTGCACCATCTGCTGGAATGCCCCTGCCACACCTTGGGCTAGCGAAGAGAGGACTGCACCTGTGGCTTGTGGAAAATTCGCTTCAAAGCCCCAGACCAAAGAACTGATTCCAAGGGTCAGTCGCCTGACCTCCTGGAACCAGCACTAGTGCCATCCTGCAAGTCAGTATCCACTTCCTGGCTATTGCTGCTGACCGCTGCTCAGCACCCCAAGAGACCTATCCTCAATGACCAAAAGTTGCCTGCAAGTCTGCTTGACCCGGGAATGTCGTATGAGTCCAGATTGGTCATCCAAGAGGGACACCAGCCTTCACCAAAAGATAGAGCTGGACCCGCTGTGTATGAAGATCGGTAGTCCAGCCACAGCTGGCCTTCTACTGCCTCAAAGAGGAATTTTAGGGACCCAGAACCCTAAGTCCAAAATTACCCCCACCTTACCAGAGGACTAACCAGCAGGACATCCCATTCGATGGCACGGCACCCAGAGCATCTTTCAGCATCCTCAGCATCCTGCATCCCCAGCATCATGACAACTCCACTGAAGTCCATGGCTGTCTTGATGTAAAGTGTGGAACTAAACTTGAGCCTGCTTTGGTTGCCAGGTAACTCTCCAACTACTTCTTAGTGGCCCCCTGACCATTTTCTTGTTGGATCTGGTTGCCCAACTCGAGCCAGAGTAGCCAAACACAATTATCTCAAACTTTTCAAAAGCTTCTAAATTTTACAGTTACTAATGCTTGTTTGCACTCTGGCCTAACATTGTTTTGCTTGAAAATCTATACCCCCCCATGGATTTTGCTCATCTTTGAGTCTAAAATTCATACAAATATAATCTATGTTTATAAATTGGTGTCTGATTTCTTTCGTGTTGCGTGACTTTCTTATTCCGTTGTTTGGTGCTTCTAAATGCTTTACACCGCCCCTCAGGGTTAAGCTAAAGGTTTTTGCAAATGAGCCTGACTGGACCCAAGACACGTTTGGAAGTGTATTACACAGTAAGGTCGCACAAGCATACCATATAATACACCTCAATCCTCACATTGGTGCATAGTGGTGGGATCCAGAAATTCTGTTTAGCTGTACCAGACTATTAATCAGTTAGTACCCACCGAAGATCTTCCTAGTCGCTGATGAAAGAAAGTTGTAAAAACTTTTGCCAAGTTCTGTATATCCAAGGCACCATTTTCTAGGAGTTTACCTGCCTGCAGTAAAAAGTCACAAAGGTTACAAAATGTTTTGTAAACGTTTTTGCTGAGTCACCAAAGGATGAAAAACATGAAAATTGACTTGACCATTTTAAGAAATTGGGCTTTTGGATGACGGGGTTGAGACCCTACTCAAGCAGGAACCACAATCCTTGTCAGAGTGAAGTCACAAGCAAACCCTAATTAACCTGTGCTCAACCCTCGGGTAGCTTGACACACAGCAGTCAGGCTTAACTCAGAGATAATGAGTAAAGTATTTGTGCAATATTTCAAACAGTAACACAGTAATAAAAACACCACAAACGAATCCCACACCAGTTTAGAAAAAATTTGAATTTTTTAATATATACAACAAGACCAAAATGACAAAAGTCCAATTAGTAGAACCGGAGATGTGCAATTCTAAAGATTTCAATAAAAATTGCTCAAAAAAGCACAAAGGGCCAACTGTGGATATCTGATCACGCTGGACCAGGACAAAGTCACATTCTTAGGCCGACTGCGATGGAGCACAGGCCGGCTACAGGGACCCTGTTAGGCCCACTGAACAGAGTACCTTAAATCCTGGTTGTGGAGAGTTGCAAGGTCCTGTGCAGAGAATACGCCGAGCAGCCGGGGCAATGCAGTATTGTGAGGTCCTGTGAAGCTGCGATGGGAGGTCCTGCATCGTCGATGATACCGTTGACGAGGGTTCGCAAAGTCTGGCGTCTAGGATGAGTCTCGCAGTGGAGGCGATGCATTGGTTCCAAGGAGCTGTGAGACTGCAATGCGAGAACCTGTGTCGTCGTCGGGGCTGCCGTCAACAAGAGATTTGAGGTGCGAGGGCCTGCATCAGGAAAGCTTCACACAGGCGGCAGTTCTGGTGCAGGCTGGGAGATCGATACAGAGTCCTTACAATGAGAGAACCCTCGCAGCAGAGGCCATGTGCTGATTCTTCTTGAGTTTGCGTGGTGCAGTAGAGGAGATGCATCGCTTCTGCTAGGTCCACAGATGGACTGGCAGAGCACCTTTAGGCTCACTTCCACGGGTCCAGGACTGGGGTGGCACCACTTGGTAGGGTAGGATTCACAGATGACAGACTCCAGTTGCTGGGTTCAAGGTTGTTGGAGCCTTCGGTCCCCGAGGCTTTAATCAGGAGGCCAGCCAACTAGGCCTGGAATCACTCTGGGGTCCTGGGTTCAACAGATGCAGGTCCAGTCCTTCTCACCCAGACAAGTGGGCAGCAGGTCAGCACAGCAGGGCAGCAGTCCTTCAGAGCAGCAATCCAGCACAGCAGTTCTTCTTCCTGGCAGAATCTCCACAGGTCCAGCAGTACATTGAAGGGTTGGTGTCTGAGGTCCAATATTTATACCTGGTGCTTCCTCTGAAGTGGGGGAAGCATCTAGAGGTTTCCCTCTGAAGTGCACATGTGTCCTGCCTCGCCTGCCCTGGCTCCAGATTGACTACAGGGGATATGCAGCCCTTTGTATAGAGGCAGGACACAGCCTATTCAAGTGTAAGTGGGGCTTGGTCCAGCTCCTCCCTCCCATCCTGCCAGTGCTGGCCCAGCCAGGTACACCTAAGCTCCCAATTGTGTGTGGCTGTCTAGGAGGAATACTTAAAGCCCAACTGTCACCCAAACCAGTCATGTGACTGAGAGACAGGCTGATCCGCGCACAATGGCTGAGGCAGGAAAATCCCAACTTTCTAAAAGTGGCCTTTTCAGGATTGTAATTTAAAATCCGACTTCACCATAAGTTAGGATTTTTCATTACAATTCCAAAGACACCAACACAAACTGGCTACCTGTTTCCATTTGAAAATTACACATATAAAATGTAATAAGGTAACTCCAATGTTATCCTAAGGGGGATGTAGGCCTTGCAGGAGGGAAAAACAAATGTAAGAGTTTTCCACTACCAGGACATGTAGACCTCAAAAGTACATGTCCACCTTTTTAAAAACACTGCACCCTGCCCTCGGGCTGTGCAGCGTTTACCTTAGGGGTTACTTACATGTAATTAAAAGGAAGGTTTAGCCCTGACAAAAGGTTTATTTTATGCCAGGTCGAAATGGCAGTTTAAAACTGCATGTCAACACACTTGGGATCTTATGGGATTGGTCAAAGCCAGGAAGTACTGATCCCTTCAAGAATTATGACTCACACTAGGGTACGACTGGCTCAGTCTCAGTGGGAGGAAAAATGAAAAGGGTATAGGGGAACTGGTGTCCAAAGGAAAACCTGTGGGGGGAGAGATATCCCTCAGGACAAGAACCCTCACTCACCAGAAAGTGACATGCTTCATCATATGGGTTCCCTCCTCACAAAAAAGTGTGGGCTATGACTCCCCTCGGGGAGGATCTGAGGTGTTTTCTCAGAGGATGAGCGTTGGTAGGGGGTGAGTGCATTCAGTGGTAAAAGTGGTGATCTAAAAATGTGTGTCTAAGTCCACTGAAATTTTATTAGGTGGTCACAGCGGCATGGTTAAAAAGTGAGATGGATAGGGATTCAACAGATATACCCTAATACACTAGGTCAACTTGTTTCTGCCACCAGGCATTTGTAAGGACCTAAGTATCCAGTCACTCTGCAATAGTGTATAAAGTAAAAATGATAATGTGAATAATACAAGCCACCACTGGAGTCGTGTGGCCAGATGTTCAGTGTCCCTCTTCTTTTCAGAGGGTAACTGTTGAGAGAAGGTCAAGTTAGTATCATTAGACCTTCACTTATAACATCACAATTCATATCAACACCCGTGCTTCCTATATACCCGTGTCTAGGTGCTTACCTATTGTGCAACACAGTCACATACACTCTCCATGCTCAGGACCATCTCGTGGTGTCCAGCTGTAAGTGCACATAACATACATTCAGTGACAAATCAGTTCCTGTCTACCTCCATCAGTAAACAGACATGGCAAATAGTGCAGTAATCTCAAATTGGTTGTCAGAGTGTCTTCCCACTGCCCTGGTGATGTATCCCCTCAGTAGTTAAGGCCCCTTTAAAAGCACGTCCCATAATATGCTGTCTCTGCAAGGTTATCGTGGGTAGCAGTGTCCCAGAGGAAGTCTGCCCAAGTCAATCAGACCTGAGGGTAACCTAGGCAATGTAGCAATACCCTGTTGAAGGGGGATGTGTCAAGCGCGCTGTAATGCCTCCCTATAGGAGCTACGTCCACTGGCTCGTTGGGTGCTCCATTCTGTGGGCTAAAAAGGGCTGCCAGAATGGAGTGAGGGAAAAGGAATCCCCTGTCTGGAGACCCACTGACGGGCCTCCCTTTCAGCAATAAGACCGGGCGGACCACATAGCTGCTCTGGCTCTCAGGCGTAGTGCACCGGAGTAGCTGCCTGATCGGGGTATGGGTGCAGGCACGCCAGGTGGGGTGAGCCGGCACCTGTCATGTGGAGGGGGCGGGGGAGCTGACCAGGAGAGCCCCAACAGCCTAAACCGCCCGTCCAGTACCATTGGGCTGAACCTGGATCGTGGGAGAAAGCCCTACTAAGTGGGAGGGCTACAGAACCAAAGCAGAGGGAAACGTTCCTGCCACGGAGCGTTCCCGCCGTTGCAAAGAATTTCATTTTTCCTCCCACTGAGACTGAGCCAGTCGTACCCTAGTGTGAGTTATAGTTTAAAACTGCACACACGCAGGCTGCAAAGTCAGGCCTGAGACATGGTTAAAGTGCTACTTAAGTGGGTGGCACAATCAGTGTTGCAGGCCGACTAGGAGCATTTACTTTGCAGTAGTGCCCCTTCACTATGGACTTACAGGTAAATTAAATGTGCAAACTGTGTACAAGCCAATTGTTCCGTATTCTAAGCATAGAGCACAAGCACTTTAGCACTGGTTAGCTGTAGTAAAGGGTGAAGAGTCCTAAAACCAGCAAAAACAAAGTCAGCAAACAGGAATGTTAAGGCATAAGGTTAGGTGACAAACCACACCAAGGTAGCCCGGTCTAACACTAATGCTCTTTTCTGTTGTCCATGCAAGCACTGATCATGCGTGTGTGCCATGACATAGGCCCGTCTCACGGATTACGGTCTTGTTGAACCAGGAGGGCCACCCAAAGTGCTACCCTCATAGTGCTGGAAGGTTACTACCTTCGCCAGGAGTTAAACAGCATGAGTGCGGTGATTACATTTTATCGTGCAGTGATCAGTTGGAGTGAACAACTTTATAACCTGCGTCACTGGAGTGAGGCCTGCAGGCTCACACACTTTTTAAAGTTCAGCTGCTGTGTGCTTAACTCACCCATGGCCTACATCAGGTTGGTGTGAAGTGCTGCGCAGTGCAGCGCAGAAAGTGGTGTGCCTGTACTGGGTGTATGTGTGCCTGAGGAGGGTGCATACAGGGATAATGCAGAACTACGAAGTGCATGCATGGTGTATGCATGTGCTGGAGGTGCAGGTGCCTATGAGGGGTACAGTACCTGTAGGATGTAGTGCTGTGGAGTGAGTGCAGGATAAGTGCATGTGCACATAGTATGTGTACCCATGAGTGGAACAATACATGAAGGATACAGTGTATGCATGTTAGATGCATATGCTGGATGTGCCTGTGAGTGGTACAGTACATAAAGGATACAGTGCTGGGCAGTGTGTGCATGTTAAATGCATATGTTGGATGTATGTGTGCCTGTGAGTGGTGCAGTCCATGGAGGATACAGTGCTGTGCAGTGTGTGTATGCTGTATACATGCACTGGGTATATGTGTGCCTGTGGATCCTACAATACATGGAGGGCCCTGGGTTCCATTTCAGGCCTGCACAGTGAAACATGGAGTAGAGGTAGAAAGATTCCCCCAGATTGATTTGTGGATTGTTGCATTTCTGTAAGCTGGGTGGGACATACACTGGGGAGGGAAGGACCAAGCCTCCCCTCTACACTTCAAAAGGTGCTCTTTGATTCAGTGAGAGGTCACAAGGAAGGAGCCTGAACACATCTCAGAAAGGAGATGGGGCTGATAAGAGAACCATAAAGATAGGGCTGGGAGCTCAGGGCTAACCTTTTGATGCACATTTCACTTTGGCTGACATCCAGGTGTCAACTCTAGTCACTGACATGGCATGTGTTATGGGCATCAGCTATCAGCTTAAGAGACACTCCTGCTGTGACAGACTGCTTTTCAAGAGGTAGAGAAAACCAAGAAGTAGATACTTCAAAAGAAGCAGAACCCCAAAATTAAACTTCAAAGGCTCAGACTCTAAATCACATGTGGTGTCTGGAAATGGACTATAAGAAGGGGAGACCCCAAACATTGTCATCTGCCAAGCAGCCAGATGGACTGTATGAGGAAGGGAAGCTTTGCAAGACTTCTACCTGTGACCAGGACTGAGGACCAAGATCTGCTAGTCTCCCTGTTGGGTGACGGCACATCACCCAGGGAATCTAAGACCACCTGCCATGCAGCCTGGAGCACCAGCGCCTGCCTGCTTGCCAAGACCGATGTGCCCTGTGAGGAAGAGAAGAGTGTTGGAGGGAGCAAGGTCCAGTGGGGAGACCTGTTGAGTGTACTCCCTGTGTGAGGTGTTAGGAAACGGCTGCTGCACCAATCGGGTTGTTGCCCGTGTACAGGACTGAGTCGGCGACCCTCGTATGCCAGGAAAGGATTGCTCTCAAAATAGCAGTGGAAAAAACTGCCGTGCGGTAGGAGCTGAAGCCTTGCGCTGTGTTTCAACAAACCCGCATGACAGGATCAGCCGCTGTGGTTAACACTACTATGCAGTAAGTGCCAAAGCCTGCACGGTAACATTGTATCTACCCCATATGCCAGGAGGGGCCGCCCTGGTAAAGAATGGCATGCACTAAGGGCGGAAGCATTGTGTTGCAGCTGTGCGGCAACCCCGTATGCCAGGAGGAGCTTCTGAGAAAACTTGGTCCGACCCCGTTCAGCAAGTGAGGACGCTGGTGGAAGCACCATCACCCAAGTTCGGGATCGAGGACGGGAGCGTCGGAATCGCCCTCCATCAGGAGAGTGGAGAGACTTAATTCGCAGGAGGAGTCCAAGAAACCTCCTTTCACTGCCAGAGTGAAATTGTGGGGGAGAAAGAGCCTGTACCTGCCAAGTGCAGCTGCTGAGTCCTCTTGCAACTGACTGGCCTGATCAGGACCAGAGCCCCTGACAGCGCCCACAGACGGGGCACACTGCAGGACTCTGCATGCCTTGTTTCTGGCCTACCAGCCCTGGGGGAAGTCACTGCGGAGAGCACTGCAGCGCTAGGACACTTTAGACTTGAATTTAAGAGTCAGAGTGGACTCTTGAGACACAAAATGCTAGTAGGGCATTCCCTGGATGTTGCGAACAGTGAATGGGGGATTACTGCTATCAATAACATGAGGAGGGACTGGAAATTGCTGTTGAAACACTAGAGCCCTAACCTCAAGGGGAATTGTGTTTTTGTTTGTGAATGTCGTATTTTTACTTTGTGTGGTTAGCAATAGAAATAAAATAATTTTTTCATAAAAGTGAGTATTTGGCTGGACATTGATTTATTGCTGTTGCTGCACGCATTTTGAGCTGTGAGTCTGTGTTCACTATCTGTATCCATACCACCCCCAGGGAAGCCTTGGACTGCTCAACCACGTTTACCACTGAGAGTCAACTGCAGAAGGGGCACTTGGCCCAGTTGCTCAGAAGCCATAGTAAGCCAAGCCCCAGGACATCAGTAGTAAAAGGCCTCAACCCCCACGGTTCTGAGACAGAGTAAGTACTCACAGTATTGGGACAGCCTGAGAGGTGGCGACTTTGCAGTGAATACTTTAATACCAGTCGATAAAAATGGTCCGTGTGTGAAATGCATGATTAACGGTAAACTTATATGTCTTGTTTTATTGATAGCACACTAGCCAATCTGCTTTGAAAACGTCCGAATTTTGCTCCTTACATCTCTTGGGCTAGTATATTGATGCAATCAGCATTTCCAATATGAGAGTTCCTCATCATATGACTCTGTTGCAATTACTTTGGTTCTATAACTGATTGACATGTTTTTTTGTTGAGCCATCTTCACCTGTTAAATTGTTGGGAGAGATTTGTTGTGTAAGGTTAATTGCACAGTTTATTGTACAAATGATAGTGTGTATATTAATGTGCCTAAGAGTAATGAAAATTAAGTTTTAGCTGTTCTATGTGAATCTGATAAACCTGAAAAACAGATGATCAAATCCTCTAAGAAATTGCCTGAACAAGTTCTATTCAGTCGACTGAACATGCAAAAGATGTCCTCTCTGCTGAGTCTGTCAAGGTTAAAATCAACCTCATTAAGTAATTACACCGTATTTCACAGAATCCAGACACCAAAGCTGGAATTTGACCTGACATTGCAGATTTGATAAAGCAGGGTGTTGTGCTACCTACTATAGGAGTCTTTGATACCCCTGTACACCCTATCAAAGAAACGGGTAAGGTCAGATACTGCTTTGTTCAAGATCTCTGAGCGATTAACAGTGTTCTTATTTCCTGTGGTATCCAACCCCACCACATTTTCCTGTGCATGGCTACTGTCAAGTGGTTTACATTTATAGATCTATGATCTGCTTTCTCTTCTATCCTGATGCATAAGAAAATCAAGTTTCCCTTGCATTCCAATGTGGCAGAGGCCAGCTAATATGGCGGAGGCTTTCTCAGGGCTTTACAGAGTCTCCAACTTAGCTCAAGCCTTAAAGAGGGATCTCAATGCCTTAGTTTTCCCCGAAGGCTCTACATTAGTTCAATATGAAGAGGATTTGTTACTTGCTTCTGCCACCCAGGACCAATGTGCAGTTGGCTTGCAGTATTTGCTTATTTATTTGGCTATGGGCCTAAGGCTTCAAGGGAGAAATCGAAATTTTGTCTCACCTGTGCTCGATATTTACGTCATGACATCTTCTCTGGAGAACAACATCTGTCTACATAACATATCAAAGCCATCAGTAAGTTACCTCATCCAGTCACAGTTGCCAAGGTATGAACCTTCTTTAAAAAGGCGGGCTATTATACACAGTGGATAATGGGATTTGCTTCCAGGGCAAGACCTCTTCAAGATTGTTTTTAAAAGGACAACCCAAAGCCCTTGCAGTAGACTGAGGAGGCTTTTACTTTGCATTGCCATGAAATAAATGAGTATGCTCTTGTTTTTTGGCGCAAGATCATGGGATCAAAAGAAGACAACAGTGTAATTCTTCTGCCCTCGACCCAGTGGCCACAAGGCTTCCGCTCTGTGTGTGTGCTCTGTGGCATCTGAAGCTCACCTTGTGGAAGCCTCTAAAAATATTGTTTAAGGTTCCACTCTCATTCTGTAGCTGCCCTTTTGCTTACCACAAACATTTAGCACCTCTTCACAGTTAAGTTATTCCATTATGAGATCTTGCTGCTATATGCCTCTTAAATCACTCTACTCCACTGCTCCGCACTGAACCCAGTTTGTTTAACGCCTACCTTCAGACCTGCCAACTTTCTGAAAAGAAACTCACTGTGTGAGAGGGGGGAACCAGGAGGGGGCGGGCCTTAAATCCATTACCTCACGAGCTCTGAACAGTGCTTCTGAGGGGGTGAGACTATCAAGGTAAGGGGCTTGGCTTTGGACAGGTCACTGCCAATGTAACCACGCCCTAAAAAACAATCTGAGGTTTCAAAGGTTGCTGATGTTCTTGGGAGGGTGTCAAATCTTGATGGACATCAGCTGTGCTCAGCCTTGCACACAATGTGAGGTGGAAACGCTTGCTGCAAGAGTTTCAAACTCACATTGTCAGCCACCGTGTGATTTAGGCTCCTCACTGGGTGGCTGTGTGAAAGGAGCTGAAATCGTGTGACACACGGTGGTGCCGTGTAAGTTGGCACGTCTGTACCTTGCAAGAGGTTGACCCACCTCATTGTTTGCTTGTAACAGCAGATTTGACCAAGCTCAGAATTGTTAGTCTGGTGCGCCAATACCTAATAGCCAACTTATTTATGATGTGAATGTCAATCAAGCAATGATGAAGATTTGGACCCAGACTCACAGCCGGCTTAAAATCAACACCCACATACATGCAGGAGTACCCCTATGGCATAATACACACATTGGTATTAGAGGAAAAACACCTCACTGAGAGCTGTGGCAACAGGCGGGTATCCTGACCATTGACCAGCTTCTTACACAGGGGAATATTAAGACATTTGAAATACCCACCCAGCAACACAGGAAATATATCCAAGTCCGCCACTGCCTACGCTGTAGACTAGGTGCGGCACCATGGGAGTAACATCCATCGCCAATAGTGTCATATCTTCAACATTGGGGACAGTACAAGGGATTAATGTCAGGCATATATAATGTATTAATACACCATCACCACTCCGAACCCCAAATAGCAAGGCTATGTGATAGGTGGCAAGAAAAGATACTAATGATTTACACAGAAGAGTGTTGGAAAAAGATCCTTAAGAACCTTGATTGGGCTGTAAGAGAATCCCAGAGATTCCCAGATGGAATTCTGTTTCTTCTAATCAATTCGTAATTGGTACTGGATCCCTAAGAAGGTATGGAGAATGGGGTTCCTGCACCTTTGAAATGTTGGCGATGTGATCAACTGCATTGTGACACTGTACATATTCTACATGATTGTCCAGACGTGCTCGTGCTATGGGACTAGTTATCCTTAAGACACACATACCAAATGGTTGACTGAGATGTACAAGATCTGGTATTATGAGAGGATTTTATAGATGGCATAAGACAAGACAGAGGTCTACCGCAGGTTTGGGTACCCTTCCAAGATGACATAACTTCATAAGGCCAAATCCTTGAGAATCCATCTAGAAGCCGGTAAGACTTTCTGTGGTGCAGTGAAAGTAGTGCCCCATGGGTGACAATCTAATATACCGTCCTGTCATCCCCTTAAATGGTTGGGATAATGCATAATTATTTCTAATCATATATCCTAGGCTGTTCGGTACCCTTTGTGTCCATAAAATTTCGTCACCATTGATCCCATATTTTGATACTGTCAAGTTGTTGTGAAGTGCATTGTTATTAGTCTAAAATAAGGCCTGCTCCATAATTTTCCCCTAATTTACTGCCCCTGCCCACCTTCCATCCCTCCTGTTTAGAAATATTATGGTGTAATTTATTGTGTCTTTATACAGAGCCTGTGAAGGCCACAAATTATACACTGGGATTGTATTTACATATGAACATGACTATAACCTGTGATTAAGTGAATATACGTAAAGAATACAAAATAAACAATGTTGGGGACCGTGTAGGAGGATATACTCTGTGCACATTACACAAGGTTGAAAGTCGCCATTTACACCAAGCCCATTCTGCTCAAGTAGCAGAGCTCATTACCCTCACCGATGCATGTATATTAGCTATGAAAACGATTTTTACTGGGTTTACTGATTTAAAGTATGTTTTTGAAGTGGCCCAAGATTATGGGCTTCTATGGATGCAAACAGGGTTTCTCACTTCAGCAGGGACTCCCATAAAGAATAGTGTATATGTCAGAAACCTTCTAGATGCTCTCTTGTTGCCAAGCAAAGTAACTTCTGTCAAATGTGCTACTCACCAGTCTGTGCAAGATGAAGTGCCTTGAGGAAATGACTAAGACCAAGTGGCCAAAGAAACTGCTTTAGCCCTAAATTGTGAGAGCTCGATGTGTGTTAAAAAAACGAATGGATTTCCTGTTCCAACATTAAAGTTATGCTGCAGGAGCAGGCATCGGACACTGAAAAAGAAGGCTGGACCAGGCAGAATCATAAAAGGGATCCCAACTGAGTGTAGAGGGACAGAACTGGGAGAGTCGTGGCCCCAAAATTCTAGCTCCCTAATCTTGTACGATCATATCATGATCATGCCCATGTTTAAAAGGTTAGTATGATTTGTGCCCATGTTGGAAGAGACCATTTGATTTGTGCCGGTGCAACCCACTGGTAATTATCCTTCTTCCCTTCTGTTGCCCATCATTATTGCCATTTCTGTGTGACATGCCAAGCCTATATTATTGGAAAAGGGATTAAAACCACTCCCTCTGCCCACTCACCTCCTTGGGGCCCCTTATCCATTTACCGATGGGACATTTTTTCAGATGCCTAAATGTTGGACCAAATCAAGTGAACTTCCCTACTACAGTAGCCAAAAAGCTGCTTAAAAATGTAATTCTATCATTCGGACTGCCGTTATAGCTGTCCAGTGATTGGGGTGCCCAATTTGTTTATTACCTGCTAGTACTTAACTGGGCTGGGCGAAATGTTTCTTTCGCCCAATGTTCTGACAAGTTCCTGAGTTTCCTCACAGGGGCAAAACTCTGATACTCGCGTTCTGCAACAAAAGGGGCATATTGAAATTTAGGCAATCAAATTGTGCCCAAAAAAGATATTCTGACATCGTATACTTATAAGATTACAGCATGCATATGACTCAAATGTATACCTGGCAAAATTGGTTACTGCCTTGAATAAGATGTGTATATAATTGTGGATGATGTGGCACACAATGTAACTGGTGAGCGAAGTTAACTTGCCAAGTTACCAGTTGCCTTGTTCTAAGAGGGTTGAGAAAATTCAGTATGCATCTACACTGTATATGTATAGATAGTATCTATGCTTTGGTAATCTACCCTTATTTTCTACAAGACATTGATTGTTAGGTACAAGGTGCTTCCTGGTATACCTTGTGGTATGTACATAGTTCCATAACTACTTAATGAATTTATAGTGCATATATCTAGCAAATTGAGTAACAACTTAATATTTGACATGTACATACAGGTTGTCAAGTTCCAGAGATTTCTCTCCTTTCCACTCCTTCCCAAGAGAAGCCATTTGAGGATAACACATGTAGGCGGGAAAACGGGATGAAACAGGTACAACATTTTAACAAAAGTGAGATTGGGATGTTAGCACATTTTCCATCACTACTCTAAATCTCATCTTCGAGGGAGTGATGCCCAAGTGCATCTCCAGGTAGCAGTCTTCCACTGAGGGTCCAAGGGCTTGGAGCTTTATCTTTTTCTTCCACTCCCCTTTCCCCCATTGGGCTTGAGTTGCCTTGTTATCCATAACTTTAATAGGGCGGCTTCAGTCTGGTGGTGCAGTTGGGAATCAGCAGCGCGTGTTCAGCTTCTGTAGGAACTTTCGGTGAGTGCTTGATACTATGTTGAAGAAAAATGTGGTCAGTGCCCCAAGACCAATCACACTATTGTCCACCTGCATAATCAAGATTCCATTTTCCCTGAAAACGCTTTCCTGCACTTGGTGAACAGTAGCACCATGATTTGAACCTCTCTTATTGCTGGAATTGCACTAATTTGCTCACTGATGCACACAATGATGTGCCCTTGCTTGTGGTACTGTGTGAATTGGAGGAGCAATGTGTTGAATTGCATGCCCATGGGTGCATTCTGAAGGAATGTGACAATTAAACCAGTCTCCTCCCATGACCAGTGTTGACTTCCATTAGGTTAATCAGAGCATTATTCCTGAAGTTATTTAATCTAGTCCATCCAAAGTCTGTACTGTGAGAAACATAATGCAAACATTTAATTGGGACAAAGTGAGTGCCTCTCTTACGTCACAGCATTACCTAAAGCCAATGCCCCAGTATTTGTCGATTTTTGATTGACCTCTGTTGTACTGCACACTTGAATCAAACTGGATGGACAAACCGGAACATACTATGTGTGTGGCAAAAGGGCTTACTGATTGATCCAGATTTGCTACCCAGCCTCCATGACCCCAGTTATTCACCATACCCTTGCTGAACCACATCATTGAGTTAGAATTGCTGGGGAGATATCTGGAAATGCCATCTTGTTTCCTACGTATGCAATGGGAATCACCATTCCTGGGGTCTAAACTGTCGCTAGAACACTGGAAGTAGTGACGAATGATACCACCATGGTCATGGGATTTATTTCAGACCTGTCAGAAGCCCAATAAGTTGTAATTTTGGAAACTTGTTTGGCTCCGGATTTTGTCCTGGCGGCCAAGTATGAAGAGTGTGCCATTGCTGGTGCTGAATGCTGTTCATATATACCAAATGTTTTGCCTAACGTTCATGAGCAAATAGATCACATTCGAGACAGTGTCAAGGAACTATGTAAAATTCATTATACATTTAGTGTAGATTGCAAAGAAATATAGTCATGGTTGAGGATGGGGACTGAGTATAAATTAAATTATACTTGCTGCTTTTATCATGTTGATCCTTCTCTAAATATTGATACCTATTTGTATGTGTGTTGTTCATCGTCTAACCAACAATAAAGATTCATTCATAGCTTTTCCACTGACTACCCCAAGAAGACAATGAAAACACGAATAACAGTTATAAATTTGACATTGAAAAATGTCACGTGGATGATTGCCAGCCACATCCCCTTTAAATGCTTCTAGTGTTTGAAGCACAATCCTGCAGATCCTCTCCTCTTCATCCTCCCTCCACTCTCAGTTTGTTTTGGAGGAGGAGGAGGATCAGGAGCATGGGAAGAGGTAGAAGAGGATGACGTGGAGACATGCCTCCTCTTATCAGCATGCTTATACATGTTATAGTAATGCCAAATGAATATTGCCAGCTTCTAACCAGGACTAATAACAAAACACTTATCTGCTGAATGCCTTTTAAAGTGTAAATGAAGAGGGATGCCAATGTACAGCTGAAATATAAGGCTGCATACGCATGATCAAAACCTGTTCTACTGAGTGTATGTGAATTCAATCCCAATGCACATGTGTGGGCCACAGACAATTCCCTCAGGCGGTCGGCCCTGACACTACAGAGAAGGAAACTAAGATAGCCAATATCCCATGAACCAAAAGGATTGGCGTATCAACAAGTTATAATAACATAGTATGGAGCAGGAACTTGTTAGCAGCTCATCCTGTAAAATCTTGTGATTTGGACAGCACACCACTTCCAAGTCACTTTGTCTGGAACATCCAGCCCACATGATACTGCCAGGGTGTTTTTTCAAGACTGTACCAATGAAGTTCATGCTAATAAAAAAGGTGTGTCAGCTGTAGACATAAACAAACAAAGCTGCAAACTTATAACCCAACTGCCTTGCCAACGTGTGCAAAATCACTACAAGCCATCAACACGTCCCAGTCTATCAGAAAGTTTCAACGTCTTCTTCGATCTGATGCTGAGGTCCGCAAAGCTGATTTAACTGAATGTATCATATTGCTTATTCAGTGCTGACTGAAGGATGAAGAAAAGCCAGTTCCTCCGTGGGCTGGAATTCATGCTCTGATCTCCCAGAATACCGTCCCACTGAAGAAGGTTGGGTTTTTACCAGGAATACCATTTCAGGTCACAAAATAGGCAACAGTATACAGAGCTCTAAATAATTTCCAAAATGTACATGCTCAGCTTGAAGACCACCTATCCTGCCAATTTTCAGCGATGAAGGTGTTTTCCGGATTGTAGCTGACATTTTTATGAGCAATCCAGTAGAATTTGATGATCTTTATCCAACGATGGGCATTTTCCACATGACAAAAGTTGCGCTGCGGTGTACAGGATGTTATCTCAGTGGATGTGGCATAGACAATGTATTTATTGAGAATTACATCTTTGGAAGCAAAACTGTCCAGTCAGTATTGAACGGAACTCATTATGTTTTTTTGTTACAAGGTATGCTTATCATATCTAACAATGGATTCAACCCAGATCTGTGACTGGGGGTAAATGTTTGATTTGTTCAGCATTCTGTCCATCATCTGTTCTTTTTGCATTTGGCGCCCTAAGCGGGAAGGGTATCCCCAGACGTGGGTCCGGTGCTCGCTACACCACCTGATTTAAGTTAGCTTGGCTGATGAGAGGTGATACCCCGAAACCGGTTCCCGGATGTTTGTTTCTGGTCCATGGAGGACCTGGCTTGGCAGTTCGGGCTGGACTGTTCCCATGGGGCACAGGGTCAAGACTGATTTTCATATGGCTTGGTCTGAACTGGAATGGAATGGCATGGCGTGCAAAATAACAATGGATTTAACCCAGATCTGTGACTGGGGGTAAATGTTTGATTTGTTCAGCATTCTAACCATCATTTGTCCTTTTGCATTTGTCACCCTAAGTGGCAAGGGTATGCCCAGACGTGGGACCCGCGCTCGCTACGACACCGGATTCAAGTTAGCCTGGCTGATGAGAGGTGATACCCCGAAACCGGTCCCAGGATGCTTGTTTCTGGTCCAGGGAGGACCTGGCCTGGCAGTTCGGGCTTGACTGTTCCCATGGGGAGCAGGGTCAAGACTGATTTTCATATGCCTTGGTCTAAACTGGAATGGCATGGCGTGCAAAATAACGATGGATTTAACCCAGATCTGTGACTGGGGGTGAATGTTTGATTTGTTCAGCATTCTGTCCATCATCTGTTCTTTTTGCATTTGTTGCCCTAAGTCGAAAGGGTATGCCCAGACGTGAGTCCCGTGTTCGTTACGCCACGAGATTCAAGCTAGCCTGGCTGATGAGGGGTGATACCCCGAAACCGATACCAGGATACTTGTTTCTGGTCCTGGGAGGACCTCGCCTGGCAGTTCGGGCTGGTCTGTTCCCTATGGCGAGCAGGGTCAAGACTGATTTGCATACGGCTTGGTCTAAACTGGAATGGCATGGCGTGCAAAAAACGATAGATTTAACCCAGAACTGTGACAGGGGGTAATGTTTTATTTGTTCAGCATTCTGTCCATCATCTGTTCTTTTTGCTTCTGGAAAAGAATGACAAATTAGGTTTTGCATATCTTATCTCAGAAGTGAACAAGGCACAGGCTGCACTTCATTCAAAAGACATAATGCAAAGCTAGGCAATGTTCAATACACTCAGTTCAAAATCAGAACACTTGAAAACTAAGTTTGTAGAGTTTGTCAAAAGAATGTGAAGAAAAATCAGAACTTTGCAAGTACTGGGAAATGTTTTACACATGATAGCTCTAGTGAAAAACTTGGTACATGCTGATTGGGAAGGTGATTGGGAGCTGCATGTGAAAACTGTGGAGTCACTGATTACTGTATATCGCAAATTCGACTGTATAAACTACCTGAAATATGGGTCCTGGTATTTGGAAAGAGTGAAGAAGTACAGGTGGAAAAACCAAACCTCTACAGAAAATTCATCCAAAGACATTTTGTGGTGAAGGTTCAATGATGTGGCTCCAGATATATAACTGGAACAGACGATCCAGAGATCACAGAAAAGTTCCTAGCGAATTGTTGGTCGGACACGGAAAAGTGAATATGTTGCTCAATAGCAGCTAGTTTACCATGAAGTCCTTTCTATTTGCAATGTTTTCAGAGAGATGACAAATTAAAAATTAATAGACCATCGTGAAACTGTTCGTCGCCACGAACTTGTGAGAAAGAGAGTGGAACGTTTAAATAAACATGTTGACAGCCTTCTTCATTTCATGCAGCAGCAAGAAAACCCCTTTGAAATGACTGAGCCTGTGCGACTACACAACTTTGTGACCAAACAATATGTGGATAACGATATAAAGACACATCTACTAGATGTCCTCGAACATGGATCAGAACTATATGCAGAACTGAAGCAGGAGAGATTTGTATTGAAAGAGAAAAAGCTGTTTGACATAATCACTAAAGCTGAACTGCTACGCTTTAATTACCATAGTAAGAGTTTCATCCAACCAGTCACTACAAAACAGGTTACAAAAAAACTATTTTTGCAAGCACATAGAGAGATGGATGTAGCAAAAGAAAGGGGTGTATTTATCAAGGATATTCTGTTGCATGAGCTTCTTCCAACAAACGCATTATTTGATGGAGATGCTGCAACCAAACCAGTGAAGCACAAACTCATACAAGAGCTTGAAAAAAACCTTTCACTTGATGAATTTCAATTCGAAAAGGTGTCCTCATTGAAAACTGCTATTGTTGTGGGCTATATGTCACAATTGTGAATGGTCAAGATTTCATCCATGCAAAACTGCAGAGAGGTCGTTCAGACTGTTCTACAGATGTCAAGGTCAGTGTGCATCTTACAAGAACTGCACATTGTTTTTGACAGTTATCTTGAACTATCTGTCAAAGAATGTGAGAAAATCAGACGAATGTCTACCAGTGGAACAATTGACCGAGCCTGCATCAAAAATTCGACTTCTATACCTGTGCAACTTGATAAATTCTGGTCATCAACATCGATCAAGATGAACTTGGAGCTGTTAACTCGCCAAAATATTACTGATGCTTCAGTGAACACTGAATTTCCAATTGTTGCAAGTGAAATGATTGTCAATGAGGAGTTGGTGCCTGCAGAGATATATTCAAAAGGTACAGGCCATATTGTTCAAGAACTTAACAGCAAATTGGAGGAAGCTGACCTTCGTGTTGTGCCACATGTTGAGTGGGCTGTTCGAAATGGCTCCAATCGAATCATTGTACTGTCAAATGACCCAGATGTTATTATTGTGCTACTTAGATTTGTTACAATGCTCATAAATCAAGGATTGTCAGAGTTATGGATACGTTATGGAACAGGCGAGAAAAGACATTTAATCCCGCTTCATATTCTGTACAAGAAACTTGACCCAGAAATGCCCAGTGTTCTTATCAAAGGCACATAGTCTTACGGGTGATGACACTATTAGCAAAATTGGAACAAAGCTTGGAGCTTTAACTGCTGAACATGTGAAGTTTCTAACAGGATTTTTTGAGACAGAAGGAGAATGTGACTTTAAAGACGTAGAAAAATACCTTGTGCGTGTGTGGAAAATGAGTTCTGACTGTCGCACATTTGACGATCTTCGGTAAAGTGATTTCAAGAGATCAGTCCCGCTAAGTGACCTTCAACCAACATCATATTCTGTGCGTGGACACATTTAAAGAGCGTTCTACTTGATCAAAAGATGTGTAAATGTTTTGGATCATGCATTTGTAAAGAAAGATCTGTGTAAATTTTGGTTCGGAAAATATTGATGGGATGCTAAGACCTGCAACATTTCTAAAGCCTCTACCCACAGAACTTACACGTACATGTACTTGCAAAACCTAGCTACAAAAAGATGTCCCTGTCGATATGCTCTTCTCAAATGTTCAACATTCTGCAAATGTACCATGCGCGATTGCTGAAACAATTAAAGTGAACCATGAAAATGTATCTAAAACAGTAGTGATAAACATGATTTTTTTCATATTCTGATCATAAACATTTTTGGTGCATATATAAAAGGATTAAAAACCATTATTATTTGTTTCATTTCTATATATGTCTCTTCGTCCTCTATTATAGCTGCCATTTTGGAAAATGGCGGAAGGGTTGCTCTGAGGAGTTATTTTCTGTCTCTTTAAGACTACTTGTCCCCCAAAACCTATGTTTGACACCAAAAACTAACTATATAGGTCTCATGATTCCTGAAATATTACATCATCACTGCAACACATCCGCCATTTCTATAAAATGTCCTCCAGAAAAACTCAGCCCAGATCAGCAATGCCTACCCAAGCTAAATTGCTTCTCTAATGATCCAAAAACACAAATCAAAAATGAAAATCTCTTAACAGCAATTTTTTATGGAGGTATAGCAGGGTTCCGGGATTCTGAAAGCTCAAGCCTGAAACCTGGCTCAGCTCTAGGTCCTGGTGGAACCTCGAGCCCATAACTAGCTGTGCTTTCATGTGACTTCAGTCTGCCTGACTCCTTCTACCCAGGATGTGGCGCAATGGCCAGAACTGCCAACCTGGTTGGAGTCTTGGTGTCGGCTCAACATTCTGCATTTCTGGGCAAATCACTTAATCTTTCCCACCTATAAACAATGAAAGTGACCTTGTGTAATGCAACTAATGCTCATGTAAAGTACTCCAATACCTTCCGGTCGAGTTCATGCTATAAAAAAACTGCAGAAAAATGCATAAAGAAATAAAAACAAAGCCTTTTAAGACAAAAAAAAGTATTTTAAAAAAACATGTAAACAAATTGTGCAAAATGCACCAGGCATTCATTTCTACTGTTAGGCCTCAGCTACGCCTCTCTGTTAATAAAATAAATGCTTTAGGAAATGCTGAACCATACACAAATGTATTCAATAGCTTGACCTTAATTTGACTTGCTTAGATTTGTCATAACTGCAGAATGTGCCGTGTTTATAAAAGGTATTCTCTCTTAAGCTACATATTCTTGAAAACCCCAGTTTGAACTTCCTATCACATGTTCATATAACACTGGATAGAGAACTGCGCATTTAACAATAAACGTATGCTTAAAAGAAAATGAATTCCATTACCTAACTAGAGTTCTGCAAGCAAATGTTTCTGTCTTTAGTGCAGTTCATTGTTCCTCAGTGAAACATTGACTAAATGATAGACCTAACACTGCACTAGTCTTCTCTAGTAACCAAGGACAGTCAATCCCAGTTATACAAATGTTTAGTACAGTCGGATACAATTTGGTAGTGGATTGTGATCTCCTTGTGTTTGCCGTGGGAGAGGAAGGAGAAGCAGCTCACCATCGGAAGATGTCTTCTCATGGACTGGAGTGACCAGATCTGCAACTTTGCTGTCAAATTGTTCTCATGTCTTTTATATTAGTGCGTTTCTAGTTCGAGAGGCAGCAGATATGACTGATGCATCTCACTTTCCTTTTTCACCCGGCGATGCATCTCACTTTCCTTTTTTATACAGAGCTTTGCGATTGCGGTGAGGTACTGCTGATGGTGATTACTGTTACATTCCACTTTGGATATTACTTTCCTATTTTTCTCTTCTCTGACTCCCTGTATCTAGCTACTGCTGCACCTGTTCCCTTATTCTCCTGATTGAGACTTATCTTGTGTAGTCTGCTACTACAGCTGAATGCTAATGCCTTTAGAGAGATGAGAGATCAGGAACTACTCTTTGTGAGGAGTTCAACTAAACTCTGAAATTGATTTGAACGCTCCTTTGATCTTGCTCTTTTTCTTTTTATGGGTTCTATTAGGTTAGCTTCTTTTAGATAGATTAGGAATTTATTCCTTTATGGAACACGCTTGTCGATTTGTATCATTGATGACTCTAATCATATTTTTACTTGATAATTTCTGCAAATGTATTATCTCATTTACTAATTGAATAAATTGATAAATTAAAAAATTGTAATCTCCTGAAAAGAGAATGAACCATTTAAAATTTACTTAAAACTTTCATCAATGACTGAACTTAAATGTAAATAATGTTGATGACTGACTTGGTGTTGATTTAACTCCATTCAAAAACGGTGGCAAAGATACGTCACCTTGAAGAAGAAGATAAAGCGTGGAGTTGGGATCCATTCATGTAAGTTAAGGTTGAATCCTTACTGGAGAGTGAAAATTTGGACTCTCTCCGGCTATCAGTTTTCTGGTAGCAGAGTATGGGCACACCTTGAATGGAGATATAAAATAATTCTCAAGTTAGACTAAAACTACCCGAATACCGAAATCCAATGCCCAGAACCTGAAGATCCTACAAGGCGGTATTTGAAGGCAGTTGCTGTTAGGAGGTGTGAGTATTTTTTATATATATATATTTTATTGTTTGATTAATTAAATCATTACAATCCACATGTAAAAAGTCGAAACGTAGAAAAACGTTAAAAGAATTTTTTTCACTAGGCTCCACCCATCATTCTCAATTGAAATAAAGCAATAAAGTAGTTGATATAAAGTTTCTTCTAATACAAGGTAACCATCGCTTACGTAAAACCACGTGGCAACATGGTATCGTTAAAAACAATTAATAATAATAAAAAGGAAAATAGAGGTTACTTCTAAAAACTACAGATAAAGCACCAAGTTGTAAAAAAGTGTCCCAAAGTTAATGTACAGTTCAGAGTGACAACAGTCAATGATCAATAGTCGATGACAGGTCATTGAGTTCGCGTTCCGTATTGTGGCAGGGGCAGAGTACACAGATTTTGCTAGGATGCTGCTTCGTAGTGAGTATTAATAGGGTGATGCATTGTCTATTGTAAAAAAATGTTTGGGTTGTTAGAATGGTGATGAATTGTGATGATTTGTTGTGAAGAAGTTGAAGAATTTCAGACTCATGGTAGTCTAAGATCCCGGGATAGATTGATAAGAATAAGAGCCATCGTCGTATAGTATTTCTTGTTTGCAGGTTTGAGATGTAGAGTGGGAGGTGCCATCACCTATACCTTTGAGATAGAAATACTAAACATATTATTGCGATTGTTTAACATTGATTGATGTTAGCAGAACCTAATTGCGCAAAAGGGGATGCAGCATTGATTAGAGTGATTTTCCGCTGGTCGAGAGTTCATTTGAGTATGTGGTCTTCTTAAATGATTGAAATACTGTCATTTCTTTACTAGAGAAAACAAGAATTGATATTTGTTTGTTAATATAAGTTACAAGTTGTTGTTGAATTTTGTGTAAGTACGGAGAGATTATAAAGGAGGGTGAACTGCTGTGAGGAGTGAAGTCATACGTCTTATTGTTTCGTGCTGTGATTGGTCGGTTGGTGTGCTATCGCACTGGGATTGGTTGTTGACGTGAAGGTGCTACGCTGATATTGGTCAGAAGTCAAGTGAATATTGCACAGAGATTTGTTGACTGGAATTTGGAAAATAATAACTGACATAGGGTTGGTAAAAGAATCTGACATATTCGGAACAAAATCAAAACATTTAATTGAAGTTGTTTTTGCATTCTAATTTTTAGTGATCATGAAATGTTTTAAAGAAATTAAGAGTTTGGTAAGGGGAGATGTTACTATTCCAGGACAGAAAGGTGAAGAGGTACCTCGTGAGGGTACGCCAGCATACATAATGACAACAGAACATGGGTTACATACTTGTTTTTGGCTTCGTCAATGGTGTTAGATTACACAGGTCGATAGAGTTTTCCAAGATACGAAACCTTTGAAACTAGAATTCTTGACAATTTGAAAGGTAAGTTATATGAGATTAAGTCACCTCCTAGACCTGCACAATATAAAGCTTTACATTTATGGGAGAAAGTAGCCCGAAATAAAGAGACTTTCAGAGAAGGACAAAGAGAGCTGTGCGTAATTATGCAGATGCTCGATGGGATGAAAGGCAGCGTGGAGGGAAGTTATAATTGAGGGAACTAGATTGTATCCAGTCATTACAACAGAAGTCTCAGAAAAGGGGAATAAGAAGAAACCAATAGAGAAGAGCATAGAAAAGAAAGAGATAGAAGAAGAGACAGAAAGCGATTCAGGGATGACATTTTAGAAGAAATGTTGGCTGCAAGAGTGCTAATACAAGTAGTACAGTGGCTTCTGCATCTATAGAAGCAAGTACAGTACAGATTGAGAGACCTATGCAGATATTTCAAATTGTTCCACCAGTTGTGGCTAGACCACAAGTAGCAGTTTCTACTGCGACCAGTACATATGTAGTGCCTAATGCAGCACCAGTATCCCCAGTAAATGTACAGGCTTTACCCAGACCAGTTCTGAATGCCCCGCAAAATGTAAATTTGATACCAGATGTTCAAGGTGCAGCAGGAGGCCCACCTGCAACAGGGTTTGTGCTGTTTTTGGAAATTTCGCAGATTGTTGTGTGGAGACCACCACCAGCAATGTAAGCACTAATAGATGGAGGGACTTTGGTTTTTACCAGTCTCATTACTCTTGGAGATATACATTTAACTGAAGAAGGTGGTGTACCAGCTTGGTTAGAAGAAACAGCAGGGATTAGAAAGACAGAAGGTGCAGAGTCACAAGACAACTTATACTCAGAGAAGGAGAGACCTTTAGACATCTCCAAATTAAAATTGGAATTGGAGGAGATAATAAGATGGTGTTTGGAGTTAGAACATATAGAGCAATATCAGAAAAGGGAAGTAATTTACTTGTGTAAAGAGATTACCAGACGAGCGGCTGTCATACATCATAAATTGACAGAGATAGCCCAGACATATGAAATTGATCTCTCTAAACATTTACATTTCCAGAAAAGTTACAGGGTCCAATTGGATGATGCAGCAATTAAAACATGTGTACAACAGGAATGTGGCTGCATATTGTAGAGCTAGTGAAATGCATTCGCAGATGGGGTGAGACTGACAAATTGGAAAATAAATGGGCAAAGAAAAATGAAAAGAAAAAGAGGGAAGCTGAAGTGACAGGAAGGAAAGATGAAGAAAATGAGGGAGAGACTTCAGCCTATCCCTTGAGGAAAATAGCAGGAGGGGTGTATGTACATGTGCCATGAAGTAGAGGTGATCTCGCAGCATTTATGAACAATTTTCCAAAGATAAGAGACAAACCGGTGCAGTGGTATGCGCAGGTAGAATGATTTATAGATTTGAAAGTTTCTGTGGACTGACTTGGATACATTCTTTGATATTGTAGTGCTGAATGATTTGTGGGCTGAATGTAAAACTGCTGTACAATGGCCACGAGAGGAACCAGTGAGAAATGCTAGGACTAATGCAGCATCTCCTGTGGTTATGGAGAAATAAGAGGCTGTGATCACTTTTCTGAAGAGCTGTGTGCCACCAAAAGATTTGGACTGGGTTAAAATTAGTAGAACTACCTACCCAGGAGCCAAAAGAATTGGTTCATGAGTTCTATGAAAGATTATTACAGGTGTTTCAACAGCATAGTGGGTGAGAATATCCTGAAGAAAAGGATATGGGGGTGTTTGTGTCACAGTTTGTCTTGGGACTAAAACCAGAGATCAGTTCACGCATAACACAAAACACAAAGCTTGATCTGCTGGCAGAACAAATCGCTTGATGACGTTTTGAGATATGCTAATTATTGCAGTGATGAATTATTGATGAAGCAGAAGAAAATAAAGGGGCAATTTATGTTGGCACAGACGAGGTTGGCTTAGAAAGGCTTTCAGAATCCTTCTTTTACAGCAAATCAAGGAAATATGCAGAGTGTTACCTACCGTTCCACAGGTTGGTTTCAAGGGAAATCAAGGAGGGTTTGAAGTGCCTCAGGGTAGAGGTAGAGGTGTTCCTGTTAATACGGGTTCTGGAGCAGATATTGCTGCTATGAAAAAGGTTACTCATTGTCACATCTGTCACAGAATCGGGCAGTGGAAGAGGGAGTGTAGATATAATCCTGAAAATGCTAATGGGAATATGCAAATGCAAAAAGGAGTGCAGATGCACAATGTGCACACACAACAGATGCAAATGCCTATGCAGGGACAGGTCCCAATGATGCCAGTTCCACCAGCTCAAATGACTTCACAAAACATGCGAAATCCCCGATTTAACTTAACCCAAATGCCAAAAATGTCAACTAATGCTTTTAAAAATTCAATGCCACAATTTCAGAATCCAAATACAAAATGCTTTACAGCAGTATCCCTTTTTCGAACATGATGGTTCAGGCTCCGATGCTTCTCAATGAAAGTCCTGAGAGGGGAGGAAGATTGAGTACTTGGCACAGTCTTAGAGGTAGGCCAGAGTGGCCCATATGTAAATGCTGAACTGTATGGCCACCCTATATCATTTCTTATTGATACAGGTGCTACCTGATCCACTATTAGAACAGTGGAAGTCCCACACTTACCTCTCTCAGGGAAAAATATCCAAGTTGTAGGAGTAACAAATTAACAGTTTACTAATCCCATTTCAGAAAAGGTTCCAGTTAAAATAGGTTCATTCGAGGAAAAACATCAGTTTGTTGTCTGTGATTCCAGTCCTGTAAATCTGTTAGGGAGAGATTTGTTGTGCAAGTTAAATTGCACCATTTACTGCATGCCAGATGGTGTAGCCTTTCAAACCCATGATAGGATGTGGAATTTAAAATGGTTCGACAACAAACAGCTATAGGCTTGTTTCCTTTATTAACAGTTGACGAGTTGAGTGCTGATTTGAGAGACATGATGAATCTAGATGTTTGGGATTTCACAGGAATAGATATTGGACTAAATAAAGGTGTAGAACCAGTCTAGGTTACTGTAAAAGCAAACGCAGTGTATCCGTGAACACCACCATACCATTTGACACCATAAACCATTGCAGGAATAACACCAGTGATAGAGGATACGCTACAAAAAGGAATTTAGAGGGAATTAATTGGAAGTCCATGTAACTCTCCAATTATGGGTTTACAGAAGCCCAATAGAAAATACAGAATAGTGCAGGACCTTAGGAAAATTAATGAAATTGTGGTTCCTTGTTGTCCCATGGTACCGAATCCAGCCACCATATTATTCCAGAGTCAATGTACTGCAGAATGGTTTACAGTCATTGATTTATGTCAGGCTTTCTTTTCAGGGCCACTGGCTGAAGAAAGCCATTACCTCTTTCCTTTTGTGTTCCAGCAGAAAATATTAGCATGGTGTTGTGTCCTACAAGGGTATACAGAGAACCCTTATATTTACAACCAGATTCTGAAAAGAAATCTAGAGACATTGCAAATGCCATACCGATCAGTACTTGTACAGTACATAGATGATCTTCTTGTAGCATCTGCAACACGAGAAGCTTGTAAACAAGATACCATTGCCTTATTGAATCACCTGGCCGAGAACGGACATAAAGTGTATCCAGGGAAGCTGCAGTACTGTCAAAAAGAAGTTCAATTTCTGGGACACATAATTGAGAAAGGAGGTAGAAAGGTGTCACCAGAGAGAGTGGAAGCAATTCTACAAATGAATCCACCTAGAACACAAAAGGAAGTCAGGATGTTTTGGGGAATGGTTGGCTACTGTAGGCAGTGGATACCAAACTTTTCCTTAGTGGCAAAGCCTTTACTGAGGCTGACACACAGAGATGTGTCTGATCCAATTCCATGGGACAATGATTGCATGAAAGCCTTCCAAGAGTTGAAAGAAAAATTGTGTTGCAACCTAGCACTAGAAATGCCAGATCATTCCAAATAATTTACTTTATTTTGCAGTGAGAGAGACGGCTGCGCTCTCTCAGTGCTTATTCAAATGCATGGTGATGCTCGAAAGGCTGTGGCCTATTTCTCTACCACCTTTGACCCCACAGCCGCAGGTCTTCCCAGTTGCCTTAAAGCGGTTGCCGGGGTAAGTACCAGTTTGGAAAAGAGTGAGAACATAGTGATGGGATACCCTTTAACTGTTATGGTCCCACACTCTGTGAAGCTTCTATTGACAATAAAGAAAACTCAGTACATGACATATAATCAATTGAGAAAATACGATCAAACAATATTGTCTGCAGATAATGTTAATTTAAAGGGATGTCAAATGTTGAATCCATCAATACTTTTACCAATTTATTATACTGTTTGTGATGACATTGAACATGATTGACTAGATGTCACTGACGTATGCACCAAACCAAAGCCTGATATTAAAGATGAACCTCTGATTGAGCCCGACAATGCTCTTTTTGTAGATGGCTCATGTCTCAGAAGTAATGAGGGCACACTGAGAGCAGCATGTGCCGTGTGCACTATAAATGATCTAGTCGAAGCCTCCTGACTTCAAGGAGTTACATTGGCACAAGTTGCAGAAATGATTGCCTTACCAGAGCATGCAGTTTAATTGCTCATATGAGAGTGACTATATTTACAGATAGTCAGTATGGTTTTGGTGTTGTCCATAATTTTGGGCAATTGTGGTCCCATAGGGGATTCCTTACTTCATCAGGTACACCAAAAAGAAACAGAATGCATGTTAAAAATTTGAATGAAGACTTACAATTAGCGTAAGAAATTGCAGTGGTTAAATGTGCAGCTCATCAAAGTGACAGTGAGTATATCGCCATGGGAAATGGGTATGCTGATTCAGTAGCACGGTATTGTGCTTTGTTGGCCTGCACATTTAATGGAAATTTCACATGTGAATCAGAAGAGGACACCCCTTTCACGTTGCAGATGAAAGTTACTGATACTTAGGATGAATTTAAAAGAATACAGGAAAATGTTTCAGAAACGGAGCAAAATGGTTGGATTAGAGCATGTCGTGAGAAAAATTCTAATGACATTTGGGTGTTAGCTGATGGGATACCCGTATTGCCAGATCGTTTGTTGTTTCCAAAGACACAATACTATCACGGATACACACATTTAGGCAGGGATACCATGATTAGACTTTTTTTACAAGGATGGTACAATCCTAGATTTAGGATACTGGCAGAAGAAGTTTGTCAGAAATGTGTAATTTGTCAGCAAATAAATGCAGGAAAGAAAACACATGTTACACTGAGTCATATAGGAAGATCAGGTGGTCCTTTCAACAGAATGCAAATGGATTTTATCGAGATGCCTATTCACAGTGGGCTGAGATATATCCTAGTCATAGTGTGTGTCTTCTCGAGATGGGTGGAGGCCTACCCAACCAGAAGAAATGACAGTCTCACTGTAGCAAGACTGTTATTGCGGGAACTGAATCCACAATACGGAATGCCAGTTTCTCTTGAATCAGCCAGAGGGACTCATTTCAGTAACATGGTCCTGAAGATGATTTGCACAGCACTACAAATCGAGCAGAGATTTCATTGCAGTAACAGACCTGAAGCCTCTGGAATCGTTGAAAGAGTAAATGGTGCTCTTAAGATAAAATTAGCAAAGGTTTGTGCTTCAACATCACTGAAATGGCCAGATGTATTACATTACCTTTGATACTGATGAATATCCGAAGTAACTCAAATAAAAGGACTGGCTTATTGCCTAATGGGATTCTGATGGGCAGGGCAATGAGATTGCCTGCTGTACCTGCAACTGCACTTTTGAACATCACAGATGATATGATAATCGATTACTGCAAAGGGTTGGCTGAGGTAGTCCGTTCTGTTTCTTCTCAGGTTACAGCTGCCACAAGAGATCCGCATCAAAAACAGTGCCACAACCTCAATCCAAGTGACTGGGTTGTGATCAAGAAGCAAGTTCGAAAGACTTGTTTGTAACCGAGATGGAAAGGCCCCTTCCAAATAATCCTTGTAACCAATACTGCTGTTAAGTGTGCTGGTGCCCCGATTTGGATTCATGCTTCTCACACCAAGAAAGTGAGAAATCCAGAAGAAGCAATTGTGGTCTTTGATCCTGAGCAAAAAGCATTGGTGATTGCACCACCACCTGAGAGACCATCCAGACTAGTGGCACTGCCACCGCAAGAACAGCACGAAGAAGAGAGGGGTGAAGATTTGCAAGTGGAAAGACAGATTCAAGTGCCTGAAGTAACACAAAGAGGCATCAAAGTCTATAACAAAATAGAAGCAGAAACTGTTCATCACAATGGAGACATTACTGATAATCCATCAGTACTACTGGAAGATCTGGGTGAAGGGACAAGCACTGGAATAAGTAGAGTCACCGGCACACTTGAATGGCCACAATCCTATGAACAAGAAAGACTGAGAAAAAGTGCGTTAGTTGATCGAATACCAGCAACTATACCTGAAGAAACTGAGTCAAGTGATGAAAGTGGTATGGAACAAAATAAGCAATTAGGCAGAAGATCGAAGAGTGTAAGAGTGTCTTGTCGAAGGCATTCAGCACCTGAATGGACATACTATATTGATCAAGTACTGGATGTCACATTAGATGATCTGCATGATGCGATATCTGAGCTGTATGAAAAACCTTGATGTTTAAACTTTGAGGAAATTGGGAAAAGGTTGAAACAAATATTTGAGAATTATCAGAAGACTGAAAGAAGGAAACAAAAATAAAATAGGTAAAAAGAAACTGTCCTGATAGACCTTTATTATTTTAATTTCTTATTTTACAGAAGATCACCAAGGTCTGAGTCTGCAGTAGAAGAGCAGGGATAACATTATAGAAGAACACGGAGTAGAGTTAAGGATTGTTTAATTAGAAATCTGAACTGCTAAATCTAACTCATCTTGAAAGACTGCTAACGAAAGGTTGTTGAACTACTAAACTGCTGAACAGTCAAGTCGCTGAGCTGCTGAACTTTAAAACAACACCCAGTTTGATTTGAGAGCAATGTGTTGCATTAGAAATAAGTGTAAATATATTATGTGCTCAATTTTTGTAATAACGGAAATAATAATTACCATCGTGTTAGTAGGATTTTATTTAACCCCAGAAGTACATCATAGAAACAGTAATACAACTAAACCACATGCATACCTTAGTGATGAAGACCAATTAAAATCTTTTTTTATTAGTTATAAGAAGGATGATTTTTCTACAAATGTTTACTATAGATTAGTACAAGAATACAATAATGTTATAGGTGCAAGGGATTGCTATGTCTGTGCTCATTTACCTACATCTGCATCAAAAGAGGTTACTTATTATCACATGCCGCTGTCATATGCTATTTCATGTAGTATTTTACTTTCACTTTCATATAGGTTAAGACATTTTGAATATTTCTATCCTAATTATGATCTAATTCTTTCACAAGTACCTCTGATAGAAAGCATGAATTTACAAATAGAAATGGACACTGCTTGGTATTATTTCTTTCCCCACAGGCCTATTGTGTTAAGGCTTACAAAAATAATTTAACGTGCTCGATGAAACCTTTAGAAAAAGTTTACATAATGGCATTAGAAGAAAGATACATAAACATAACATGCACTCAAGATAGGCATAGTGATGTTTTGAAAAATGTTTGGAAGAAAGTGGAAGATGAATTTAGAAAGAAAATGACTTACCTGAAATTAAAATTATACAGTCAACAGAAAGAGAAAATTTGAGTTTACAGAAGAAGAACACACAAATGAATAAGACATATAGGGATTAGTAGTGGTGAATACACTTTTTAATTAACAGAGGGAACGTTGCAAATTTTACAAGGAGAAGAATGTGTGATTCCTGGAGTTTATTTTATTTGTGGACAGAATGCTTATTTCTTGCTACCTGCTGACAGGAAAGGTATTTGCTATTTAGGTGTGTTAATTCCTAAAATATATCATGTGCAAAGCTTAGATACATTAACGACGACACCTGCACACAGACACAAGCATAGTACTGAAACAGGAGCTGAATTAGTAGGAGATATATTTGGTGCAATCATTCCACCTGTAGCCATCATATCAAATGGCGAAAAGATTAGAAAGCTGTCAGCAGTTGACGACAAAAAGGCAACAAGCACTTCTGGAGCTTTGCTAGTAGTGAACACTGAATTAATTGCTATACGGTCCATGGTCCTACAGGATCGTCTTTAATTTGACATTTTACTCGCAGAGAAGGGCAGAGTCTGCAAGATGCTTAAATTAACCCATTGCTGTTCATACGTTCCTAATGGCAGTAAAGAAATTGAAGGTTTTGCAAAGAACATTTCAGACTTGAAACCTAAATTAGAAGAATTGGAAACACCACGTGTTTTTGAGAATTTTGGAAAAGGAGTTTGAACTATTGGAAATTGATTGACAACAGCAGGGGGATGAGACGTTTTAAATGCTGTTTTAATGCCAGTGACAATAATAGGGCTTTGCTTACTGTTTCTGTACACATTATTTCAGAGCTGTAGATACATTTTGCACAAAAGAAGGGAAAAAGAAATAAACAAAAGACACAAAAAATATATAGGATTTATGGATATTATGAATGATGATTACATGAAATCACTAAATTATAGAGGCCACAAGACAAGATTCAACAGATGATGAGAGTGCTCTTTGAAAGATTTCATGTGTGAAATGACTTTAGCGTGATGGTTACGATAACCATCAGACAGGGAATTGTAAGAGTAGAAAATGTACTTATAAAATGAATTAATAGAAACGTTAACTTGCCTTAAGAATTAACATGAAAAAACATGTAAACAAACTGTACAAAATGCACTAGGCTTTCATTTCTACTGTTAGGCCTTAGCTAGGCCTCTCTTTAATAAAATAAATGCTTTAGGAAAAGCTAAACCCTGCACAAATGTATTCCATAGCTTGACCTTAATTTGACTTGCTTAGATTTGTCATAAAGGCAGAATGTGAAGAGTTTATAAAATGTAATTCTCTCTTAAGCTACATATTCTTGAAAACACCAGTTTGAACTTTCTATCACATGTTCATATAACACTGAATATAGAATTGTGCATTTTTCAATAAACGTATGCTTATAAGAAAATTAATGCCATTACCTAACTAGAGTTCTGCAAGTAAATGTTTCTGTCTTTAGTGTAGTTCATTGTTCCTCAGTGAAACATTGAATAAATGATGGAATCCCTGGGAACCAAGCATAGACTTTCTCAGTTATACAAATGTTTGGTAATGTCAGATACAATTTGGTAGTGGATTGTGAACTCCATGTGTTTGCTGTGGGAAAGGAAGGAGAAGCGGCTCACCATCAGAAGATGACTTCTCATTGGACGAGAGTGACCAGATCTGCAACTTTGTTATTAGATTGTTCCCATGTCTTTTATATTAGTGCGTGTTTCTAGTTAGAGAGGCGGCAAATAAGACTGATGCATCTCATTTTCCTTTTACACCCAGAGCTTTGCGATTGCTGTGAGCTACTGCTGATGGTGATTACCGTTACCTTCCACTTTGGAGGTTTCTTTCACATTTTTCTCTTCTCTGACTTTGTGGATGTAGCTACTACTGCATCTGTTCTCTTCTTCTCCTGATTGAAACTTATCTTGTTCAGTCTGCTACTGCAGCTGAATGCTAATGCCTTTGGAGAGATGAGACTCAGCTGAGTTTCACAAACTACTCTTTACGAGAAGTTCAACTACTTAACTCTGAAATTGATTTGATGCTCCTATGATCTTGCTCTTTTCCAGGCATTCTTTATGGGCCCTATTAGGTTAGGTTCTTGTTGGATAGATAGATAGATTAGGGATTTATTCCTTTATGGAACACGCTTATCAATTTGCATTATTGATGACTCTAATCATATTTTTACTTGATCATTTCTGTAAATGGATTATCTGATTTACTAATTGAATAAACATATAAATAAAAAGAAATGTACTAATCTCCTGAAAAGAGAATAAACCATTTTAAAATGTACTTGAAAACTCTCATCATTGACTGAACTTAAATTAAAATGATGTTGATGATTGACTTGATGATGATTTAACTCCATTCAAAAACAGTGGCAAAGATCTGTCACCTTGAAGAAGAAGATTTAATAATAATAATAATAATAATAATATAACAATATAACGTGGAACTGGGGTACATTTATGTAAGTTAAGGTTGAACCAGTACTGGAGAGCGAAAATATGGACTCTTTTAGTGCTATCAGTATCATGTACAAGCCATTGCAGACTCTTAAAACAACAAATGCCGGTATTTTTCTCTTGAAGAGATGGCAACCCTACTGGAGTGTGGTGGTAGAGGGTGAGGAGATGGGATGGCAAAGAAGAGGAATTTTAAAACAAGCTTTTGCAATGCAATTGGTCTCGCATTTGTGAAAGTTTAAGTTTTTGCCGTAAATGATTTTGTTTGTTATTTATGTTTATTGTTTGTAGTGGAGTGGATGTATGTTGTTTGGAAAAAGCCTTCTGTCGATGTGTTGTTGCTGAAGTGTCTCTGTGAGTCACTGTCTCACTCACTGGCTGCAGACAGAGCTGCTGTAGTGTAGATAAGATGAGATTGAAGTCTGTATCACACGACAGACGGTGAGAAGAGCTGCTTATGGATAGAGTTGAGTCTGTGGTGGCACCGCTGTTTTGAGAGCTTTGCCGTGTGCCTTTAAAAGACACAGCACCTGCTCTCCGACTCACTGTGACTAGACACAATCCCCCACCCACCCCACGACAGCGCATTGAGGTGAGATACGTGTTGTCCTAATTTAACTTTGGCGCGGGCGGCAGCAACAGTTCCTGGGGGCCTGGGCCGGCAGGAAATTGAAAGCATCCTGAGACAGCCTGCGCCTGAAGGTGTTATGAACCACAATGTACCCCGATATAGGCCTAGGTAGTTGCACAACCTTTTACCTACATTTGTCCTACCATTGTTCTACATAAAGGTTCTGGTGCTGACCTTTAACCTAGTTAGATGCCATGTGGTTTTCTCCGAAAACTAGCCTAATTTATTATGCATGAGGATTCTCAATATTTCAGCAGGATTGCCATCTTCTGCATAATAACTCTGTATAAGGGTCACAACTATCGTCATCCTTTGCCGACATGCCCACAGTACCATGACACATCTAGGTAGAACCCCGGAGGGTACCTTTCGGGTATATAAGTACAACTTCTTCGCTGGGTGAAACTGAGGAGAAAAAGACTTCCATGCTGACACGCTGACACGCGACGCTGAGACCCTGCACGGAGAAACTCCAGCACGCAGTGCTCTGACATCCCTTAAGGGGTGTCCAACTCGAGACCAAGACGGGGTCCTTCATTCTCTCACATCAGGTAATGGGGTTGGCTGTAGCCTAGGGGGATTCTTGGCTATACACCTACATACAGGCTAGGTACACTTAGGTACATGTAGTTAGGGTTGCATCGTAGGAGTACGTATTATTAGTCATGTATCCATACACCTGCATATATTCATTGTTTTAGCACTATGGTAGAATTCTACCTTTTCTTTACTCTGTTTGTGCTTATAACCATATACATATGTTTCTGTCTAATAGTTGTTGCAGCACACATATTTTATACTAGAATGACGCTGATTCAATAAATGCTTATTGAAAACATCCCCACCGTTTATCCTGTGTATCTCTCTGAGACAAAGTGAGCACGAGTGACTGAGCGAAAAGTACTGTACTGTTTCCACGATCCCTGAGGAGTCAGGGTTGTCATGTTCGAAGGTTGCCAGAAACTATTCGCTCCTTGGTAAGAGGGGCTCATAGTGGCACTGTGAGCTAGCTGGTCCACAGACTAACATATCCTTTGGGGGTGTCTGGAATCAGTCTGGACACCAATCCCTTAGTTTATGTTGTCTAAACGCGCAGATCCTATATAGATTTGTAGGAACTACACGACAAAGGGACCTAGTCCGTCCTCCCTGGTATCATTGATGAATTGTTGACACTCAGAGTGTGTCCAGGCTGTCCACGTGGGATGCGACCAACCTGAGAAGCACTACAGTAGTGCTCATTCTAAATAGAAAAAAAAGTGCCACAGACAGGAAAGTCAATGATGAAAGGGGAAGCGGACAAGTCATCCAGCAACACTCAATGGGAGATAACAATTGAGAAAAGGTGGGACAAGCAGAATCCATTATCCAATTAGAAGCAATGTTTTTAAAGGACACTGGCAAAAGCCAATCAAAAGTTGGAGGCGGGGTCTAAAAGTTGGAGGTGGGATCTAAGCCCATAAACTAAAGACAGCATTACTTGAAGAGACAGCGCATGAGCTCCCTAGGTGAGACCTAAACAGCATCTGCAACATGCTAAACAATGATTAAATGCAGTTTGAACTGTGTCACTGAAGCCAAGTGACAGGGAAGCTGCGTCTGCATTATCCTTACGGCCCTCTGAACATTGGCAGCCAAGGCCCAGCTCGCTCATGTCAAACCCTGCCCTGGAGAATTATGAGACTGATAGTCCTAGTTCACTTCAGTTAATGCAGTTGAACAAACGGAAAAAAAAACATTGGTAAAAGAAAAGCCACGTCCTATAAAACTGCAGAAAAAAATTACACATCCTAGGTGGTACCAATTTGTAGCCTCTCGTGTTTGTCTAGAAAAGTGTCATACTGAAACGTATGGGGAGAGGATGTAGACTTTCACTTACGGCCAGAACTGCCGACCTTGGGGCTGGGGAACCGGGCTCGAGCCTTGGCATCGACTCAGCATCCTGTGATTCTGGGCAAATCACTCAATATCCCCGCACCTACCAAGAAATGAATGTGTCATTGTGTACCATAACGGGTGCTCGTGTAAAGTGCTCTAATGCCTTCGGGTCCAGTTCGCGCTATATAAATCTGCAAAAAAAATAAAACCCCGGTCTGTCATTTTCTCTCGCAGAGCATTACATAGGCGTGTAGGGCAAGAGCTGCGTGACTTTTCCCGTTCTAGCTCTCCAAGTTTGTATTACAAAATAAATCGACTAGCAAGGAATCGCTTTTAATTAAAAAAACGCAAGCTGGCCTATTTTGTTCACTGTCAACAAAACAAAATATTTCTAGATCTCACACTTATTTAAGTATTTTGAAAAACAAAATGATTTTATTTAATCTTTTGATTTGTCTGTTTGAAGGAAGCTATAGTGTTATGTTAAATGCTAGTTACCAATTTCAATAAGTAATGTTATTGGCATACTTCCTCTGAATTACTGGCAAATATAATTAAACTATAATTAAACGTCTGTTTTCCTATTTAATTTACTTCATACAACGAAAAGCTTTAAGATGGCCGCTCGAGTAGCGTCCCTTCCGCTTTGGGTTTATGGGGTGTAGAGGTCTCTGTTTTCCCGGCATGCATCGGTGCATATGGCGGCTCCCATATGTGTGCGGCGTGTGTTTTGATATTTGTTAGTCCTGGTTTTATACCTGTTTACAAATAGTTTTAACGCATCATTGAACTGGATCCCCAGCTACGACGAATCGACCCACATAGCACCAACATGAAGAACAAATCTTCCCACCACAAGAGCGAGAATACATTTAAGGTAGGAGAGGGCTAGATCCGAGTAAAACGTAGAAAGTGAGTTATTCCTCATGCGTGGAGAAACCAACAGGTAAACAGTGCTTACTCGAAATGCTAGACTGCAGGTATCAGTTGCATGAAAGTCTTTGTTACCGCAGTTTAACCGGCAGATCATTGACATCGGTGGCATAATATGTTGAAGGCAATCGCCGGAGAGGGCTAGATCCGAGTAAAACGTAGAGAGTGAGTTATTCCTCATGCGTGGAGAAACCAACAGGTAAACAGTACTTACTCGAAATGCTAGACTGCAGGTATCAGTTGCATGAAAGTATTTGTTACCGCAGTTTAACCGGCAGATCATTGACATCGGTGGCTGTTATAATTGACTTGTGTCTTCCCTGCTGCTCAGCTAGTATGAGGGTTAGAATGCCTGATGACCTCATGGAATGTTTGATGTGCCTGGCTTGTGTGTGGAGTGTCAGTTGGTGGCAGGCAGGCTGAGCGGCAGGGAGGCTGCTCCTGTTGGGGTTACTTTCCATCTACGTATAAACAAGAGGCTTTGGGGAAGAAATCCCCAATGCCTGGAGGGTTGAGAGGATCCTACGTTGGAGTATAACCTCCCATGTAAAGACATTAAACCACAAAAGATACTCCAATAGACCGGCAAGTGGTCAAGAAACTAAGTGACCTAATAATGATGGGGAAGTGTCTGTGTGAGGATATAAACCTACCAACACCAAATGGTGCATAAGGAAACAATTCCTTTGATTTACTACCTCACACACTCTAGTGGTGTCATGCTTCATCATCGGGTCACCTGACGCCTACAGTCGGGGTGGGCTCGACCACAGTATTGGGAGCTCTTGGAACAGTAAGGACCAGGGGATTAAAGATAAAAACCTCAGACAGACCCGGTTTCCCTTTATTATTGGGTCTGTCAGGGATATTAAAATTAATTAAAAATCGGGTCAATAGGAGTGATTATGGTCCTATGACCCTATTGCCAACATGTTTCAGTCCTGAGTGGGCCGTGAAGGTCCTGGACTTTCTTCAGGGCAAGGTCACCCACCCTGGGAAAACAGTGAGAGGAAGTCCCTATCCTGTAAAGTATTAAGGGCAGAGTAGCCGCTCCTTAAGTAAAAGTTACAGATATTCGATCTGTTATGCGCAGTTCTCCATCCAAATTGAGGAGAGAAACTGTGTCACAGGGGACCGCTAGGCATAGAAGGGTAGCCCTGTAGTCAAACCTTCATCAAGGATCCTGCCCCGCCTGTGTACCTACTTGGTCCGAGTCCCCGGCCGGGGCATAACAGATCGAATATCTGTAACTTTTACTTAAGGAGCGGCTACTCTGCCCTTAATTCTTTACAGGATAGGGACTTCCCTCTCACTGTTTTTCCCAGGGTGGGTGACCTTTGCCCTGAAGAAAGTCCAGGACCTTTACGGCCCACTTAGGACTGAAACATGTTGGCAATAGGGTCATAAGACCATAATCACTCCTATTGCCCCGATTTTTAATTAATTTTAATATCCCTGACAGACCCAATAATAAAGGGAAACCGGGTCTGTCTGAGGTTTTTATCTTTAATCCCCTGGTCCTTACTGTTCCAAGAGCTCCCAATACTGTGGAATCGAGCCCACCCCGACTTGTAGGCGTCGGGGTGACCCGATGATGAAGCATGACACCACTAGGGTGTGTGAGGGTAATTAAATCAAAAGGAATTGTTTCCTACGCACCATTTGGTGTTGGTAGGTTTATATCCTCACACAGACACTTCCCCATCATTATTGGGTTACTTAGTTTCTTGACCACTTGCCGGTCTATTGGAGTATCTTTTGTGGTTTAATAGTTACTTTCCATCTACCTATCTTCTTCTAATGAACTTAACCTGGAACTAAGCTTAAATAAATCTACCTTCTTTTATACACCTGGCTAATGGACTTTCTATTTACATTTTTTGGCGACGTTTTTAAAGAACCTATGCGTTGAGGAAGGAAGGCTGTGCTGTCTTCTCTGGAACTAAGGAACCTAAGATTGGATTTACGGAAACCTTAAGGAAAATGAAACGTTATGGAAACGCCCTGCTCAGCCCCACCAGTGTCCCTCATCAACAGGACAGCCTGCAGCCTAGGGCGTTTGACCTTCTACTAATGTGGAGTTTGCTGTCATTATGCTGCCTTGGAAGAGTTGCTTCTGTCCTGCAGCATGGGCGTTTGACAGTCCACTTTTGAGGAGCCTGTTGTCATCCTGCTGTCTTGGAATATTTGTTCTTTTGGACAGTCTCTCCAGATACGAGAGTTTCCCAGTGGTGCAACAGGTTTGGCACATTCTGCTAAGTGATGTGTTTAATTTCGGCCCTCAACCCCTGTTGGGAGGGTCAAAGTGACAGCGACGTCTGCCCACATCCTTTGCATGCTTTCTACAGTGTGGGCAACCTGACGTCTTGAGCGAGTTTAATCATTTGGATGCTGTGGATACTGAATTTTTGCCACCCCAGAGGTACTGCAAGGAGCGGCTTGTTGAGAGTGAAACGGCACTGTTGGTGAGCCTATGCACTTGTTTGGAAAGGCGGAGACTGCTGACCAGGTGTTATTCAGTGAGTGTGACAATTTTTTGTTTTGTTTTTCACGTTTTGGATTCCTAGTGTCGTTGCTGCTGCGCCATGGCAGTTGAGCCGCTGCCAGTCATCTCTCGAGCTGTGCATAGCGCGCGCAGCCTTACCTCTCCTGTGACGCCTCCATTCTTTATTATGTGACGCTTTTGACTCTACGCATCTCAGGGCTGAAAAGTGTCGTTCTGCAGCATGGACGTGCCGCGAGCCATCCGGCGCAGCGTCACTGAGCGTGCCGCCATTTTGTGGTTGGCGGCTACTTTGATTCTATCTGCTTCTTTGGTTCACTCTGGTTATTCCTGTCTGATTTGCCAACCACGTGTGGTTTTCACGAGTTTCTTCTTTTTGAAAACCGTTGGACACTTGGCTATACTTTCTACTACCAGCGTTGATGAGCATGATAAGGAGCATAGTGATGACTTTCCACGTCGTGGGATTCGTTGTGGGAGCATAGTGATGTCTTGCCACGTCGTGGGATTCCTGTTTATGCACCGCGAAACCATAGATACTCTCGTCAGTTTCAGCCTCTGTGGTGTTCCTTCTTGGTTTGTGTGTGCCTCGAGGCAGCATCCTCCTTCAGCCAAGAGCCCTAGCACTGGGTGTGTGGAAACTTCGTTTGAGCGATCGGCGATACTCTTGCTTCACTGCGTGTTCAGCTTTTTTCGTGATAAACCTTTTGTCTTTCCTCATCACCACGTGCAAAGGTCCAGATTACTCTTTAAAAGTGGGATGTTATATGCTGACATTTAGGAATATAAAGAGATGCATTCTGGATGACGATTTCGGGTGAGAGATCGCTCACCGAAGTTAATGACTTTCATTCTGCTATTTATTGTATTGCTTGACATGTCGTGTAGTGTAATAGTGTGTGTATCTGTTTGCGGTACAGTCATGTAGTTATTCTGGGGTGTAAGATTCCGTATCTAGTGTACTGGGGTGGTGAGTACCCCAGTTCTGTTTCTAGGGTGGTGAGTACCCTATTGTGGTGTTGTGAGATTATGGTGTTGTGAGGTTGTGGGGTGGTTAGTACCCCAGTTCTGTTATTAGGGTGGTGAATACCCTATTCCAGTTAGGTTGTGGGGTGGTGAGTGCCCCAGTTCTGTTTCTAAGGTGGTTAGTACCCTTTCCAGTTAGATTGTGGGGTGGTGAGTGCTCCAGTTCTGTTTCTAGGGTGGTGAGTACCCTATTGCAGTTAGGTTGTGGGGTGGTGAGTACCCCAGTTCTGTTTCTAGGGTGGTGTGTACCTGTGTAAGTTGTGGGGCGGTGAGTGTCCCAGTGCTGTTGCACAGGGTGGTGTGTACCCTGTTACGTGTTGGTTATGGTGCGGTGTGTGCCCCAGTTCTGTTCCTCTCTGGCGGTCTTGTGTGTTGTGGGTTTTTTTTCCCAAGGGAGGGGGATGGGGTTCATATCAATGTCTTTATTTTTGAGATTGCAATGTAAATGATTTCTTTTTCAATGTAAATGCTTTTCTTTCAGAATGCATTGTATATATTGTTGTTTGTGTTTGCTTCCTTCACTTCTGCATTTTGTTTCCCTAAGGAAGGGGGATATGTTATAATTGACTTGTGTCTTCCCTGCTGCTCAGCTAGTATGAGTGTTAGAATGCCTGATGACCTCATGGAATGTTTGATGTGCCTGGCTTGTGTGTAGAGTGTCAGTTGGTGGCAGGCAGGCTGAGCGGCAGGGAGGCTGCTCCTGGTGGGGTTACTTTCCATCTACCTATCTTCTTCTAATGAACTTAACCTGGAACTAAGCTTAAATAAATCTACCTTCTTTTATACACCTGGCTAATGGACTTTCTATTTACAACAGTGGCATAATATGTTGAAGGCAATCGCCACTATCCAGAGCTCTCAAGTTTCTCATTTACAAGCGTGATAAACTCAAGTCCAGGAATCGTCTTTGAATTTGGGACTTATTGTCCTGGCCTGATAATGCCTCGAACAGACTACAAATCCCAACATCCAACGAAAAAAATCTGTAAAGGATTACCCACTCACGCAATGAACTGGGTAATTTGGCAGCGCTGCATGGTGTCAGCAGGGGTAGACTGGTGCTATCTTTTTGAACCAGCACTTTCAGCTTCAGGACAGGTTCCGAGACGTGCTCTATCTGTAGGAAAACTCACCGCAAGCTATAGGAATTATTTTGTGCAGCAGCCATCTGGAGAATTCAGACACCGTATTTAAACAAACACTTCAGCGCACAGTGTTGCCCTTATTACTTTGCTGGACGTTTTACACATGCGGAAACATCAGAAGATGTTTGTTAGGCAGTGGGGGTGGGGGGGGGGTTGAATTCCCTTAGCGCATTTTTGGTGTTTCATTTTGAAAGCCCCCCCTACCCTACATCTTAAAAGCTATAACTCGGCTGAAGAGCAAGCGTATCGACTATGATTACTATTCATACTGCATTTGAGGTCTAACCCGTTACCAGCTTCTGGCGCAAGCCTTAACTGCTCGCTATTGCAGCTTATCAGAGTAAAGTTTAGAAAATCAATCAATCAATCAGGGAATTGTAAGCGCGCTACTCACCCGTGAGGATCTCAAGGCGCTGAGGGGGGGTCCTCTCTAGTATCCAAATGGAATGAAATAGTCTTAAGCGTTATAACACCAATGGTAAATAGCAGTATTTACTGCACATATTGCTAGTAACCACTTACCATCACAAGATCTGGTCCAGTGGATAATTTAGCCATAGAACTAAGATATTTGACTTTAATCTCTATTTCTTTTGAATATGTTGAATTATTTTTGATAAATAGACAATAAAAATAATAGTTCATCACCAACGTCCATGTACTTCCAATACCTTCTAGTTTTCAACCTGTCTGCAGAATACAATGAGACGTCAGTACATTTTCTCCCATTCACCGCTCGGGTACGGATGTGGCAGTGCTTAGGTTTATTCGTTTGCATTGTGTTTCCATATGCAAATACTCACAGAAGGCTCTCCATGCATTCCATATTTTCCCAAACTTCTTATGGCATCCTCTCCCCTTCTGCAGCACGTCTTCTGCAAGCATACACCAGTCCATATCTATCTTCCAGTCACTGAGGATTGGTACCTATTTTGCAATGTTTTACTTCGCCACAACTAAGCCCAAGGCCACCCACCGCTTCAAGTATTTTGGTGCTTTCCCTCATCCGATATGTTAAGAGCGAACCACTTAGCTCAAATTTTAAACCCTACTCCTGTTATTCGTTTCATACATTTTATCTTCTTCCAATAGCACTGTATTTTCGGGCATGAACACAGGATTTGTCGTCTAATCACAGCTTTACCACTTCACCTAAATATGCTGAAAATAAACACTGTATTTATTCTAAGTTGGGTGAGGCCCACAACACATTGACTTTTCTCAGAGAAGGGTAAATTCTTGGCCGTGCAATCAGAATTTCTGCCATTCCAGTTGTGGCCTGTTGGTCACGTAGAACCAGGAAACATGATTTTAATCCCGGACTCATATTTGGTCAAATTGTGTGCTCCTGGGCAGTCACTTTTTTTAACTTATTCCTCTGTTCCTTTTTTTTGGCAAGAGATTGTATTTAGAATCCATGTAAAAGCTGTGACTAAAAAGTGGACTCAGTAGTACCTGGGAGTGTGGAGAAGTGCCCCTTCTCATGACAGATATCCCAATCAATCAATCAATCAGGGAATTGTAAGCGCGCTACTCACCCATGAGGGTCTCAAGGCGCTGAGGGGGGAGGGGGGTCCGCAGATCTGTTTAGCCGAAGAGCCAGGTCTTGAGGGTCTTCCTGAAGGTGTTCAGGGAGAGGGCGCGTCTGATGTCTGCCGGTAGCTCGGTCCAGGTCTTGGCTGCAATGTGAGAGAAGGATCTTCCGCCTGCTCTGGCTCTGTGGATGCGCGGGGTTTCGGCCAGTGCGAGGTTGGAAGATCGGAGGTTTCTTTTGGGTACGTGGAAGTTGAATCTGTCGTTGAGGTATTTGGGTCCGTTGTTGTGTAGGCATTTGTAGGCGTGAGTGAGGATTTTGAAAGTGACTCTTTTCTCCACGGGGAGCCAGTGGAGACTTCGTAGGTGTTGGCTGATGTGTTCATGTCGGGGGATGCCGAGGACGAGTCTGGCGGCGGTGTTCTGTATTCTTTGGAGTTTGCGGAGTAGGGACTTGTTGATGCTGGCGTAGAGTGCGTTTCCATAGTCCAGTCTGCTGGTGATGAGTGCGTGGGTGACTGTCTTCCTTGACTCAGGGGGGATCCACTTGAAGGTCTTGCGGAGGGTGTTGAAGCAGCTGGAGGTGACGGCGTTGACCTGTCGGTTCATGGTGAGTGATGAGTCGAGTACGATGCCGAGGTTCTTGGCGTGGTCTGAGGGGGTAGGTGGGCTTCCAAGGGCGGTCGGCAACCAGGTGCTGTCCCATGGAGAAGGGGTGGTACCGAGGACGAGGACTTCTGTCTTCTCGGCATTGAGCTTCAGGCAGCTGTTGGTCATCCAGACTGCGACGTCTTGCATTCCTTTCTGGAAGTTGAGTTTGGCAGTGGTGGGGTCTTTGGTGAGGGAGAGGATGAGCTGGGTGTCGTCGGCGTAAGATACAATGTTGAGGCCGTGTTGTCGGACGATGGCTGCGAGGGGGGCCATGTAGATGTTGAAGAGAGTGGGGCTCAGTGATGAACCCTGTGGGACTCCGCAGGTGATTTTCGTGGGGTCGGAGAGGAAGGGTGGGAGTCTGATCCTTTGGCTTCTTCCGGTGAGGAATGATCGGATCCAGTCCAGGGCTGTTCCTTGTATGCCTGCGTCGTGTAGTCTGGCGACTAGTGTGCGGTGGGAGACGGTGTCGAAGGCCGCTGATAGGTCGAGTAGGATGAGGGCTGCGGAGTGGCCTTGGTCCAGGAGGGTGCGGATGTCGTCTGTGGCGGCGAGTAGGGCGGTCTCTGTGCTGTGGTTGCTTCGGAATCCGGATTGGGACGGGTCGAGGACGGCGTTCTCTTCAATGAATCGTGTCAGTTTCCTGTTGACTGTTTTCTCTGCAACTTTGGCTGCGAAGGGGAGGAGCGAGATGGGCCGATAGTTCTTGAGGTCGGTGGGGTCAACTGTGGGCTTCTTGAGCAGGGGTCTGACTTCTGCGCGCTTCCAGTCGTCTGGGAAGGTGCCTGTTTTGAAGGTGGTGTTGATGGTGCGTTGTAGTTCGGGTGCGATGGCGGCCGCGGCTCTGTGGTAGATGTGAGGGGGGCAGGGGTCGGTGGGGGCCTCCGAGTGGATGCTTTTCATGGTCGAGGCGGTGTCTTCGGCCGTGATCGGTGTCCAGTTGGAGATGGTGGGCTGGCTGGTGTTTCTGGGGGGCGGGTGCCGCCTGTGGCGCCTGGTGGATGGTCGATGAAGTTGTCGTAGAGGTTTTTGATCTTGAGGTGGAAATAGGTTCCAAGCTTGTCGCAGAGGTCTTGGGATGGTGTGATGTCTGTGGCTTCGCTGCGTGGGTTGGTAAATTCCTGAATGACACTGAAAAGTTCCTTGGAGTTGGTGGAGTTGGCGAGGATTTTGTTGTGGATGAAGTTCCTCTTGGTGGCTCTGATCTGGTTATGGTAGTCCGTCATGCCGTCCTTGTAGGTGGTGTGGTTTCGGTTGTCTTGGTGTTTCTCCAGTTCTTCTGCAGGTGTCTGCAGGTGCGTCTGGCTTCTTGGAGAGTGGTGGTGAACCAGGCGGCTTTCCTGGGGCGTTGTCTGTCGGGGTTGCGTAGCGGGCGAGCTCGTCTGCGCAGTTGAAGATCCAGGTGTGGAGTTCTCTGGCTGCGTTGTTTGCGTCGGGTGCCCAGGTGTGGTTGTCTCAGGTGAGGGTGGAGTTAAGTTGCTCGTCGGTAACCTTGCTCCAGTTCCTTCGAGGTGGGCGTGGTGCTGGTTTGGGTGCCTTGGGTTTGTTGATGGCGAAGTGTACGCAGTGGTGGTCGGTCCATGGCGGCTGCGTTGTGAGGCTGAATTGGACGCTGTTTCCTGCTGCGAAGATGGGGTCGAGGGTGTGTCCTGCTCTGTGGGTCGCTGTGTTGACAAGTTGTTTAAGTCCGATGCTGGCGAGGTTGTCACGAAGGCTAGTGGAGTTGGGGTCGCTGGGGTTGTCGAGGTGGAAGTTCAGGTCTCCAATGAGTATGTAGTTTGCTGAGGCGATGGCATGGGGTGCGATGAAGTCGGTGATGGTGGTGGCGAAGGGTGTTCGGGGGCCGGGGGGTCTGTAGATGAGGGTTCCTCGGAGTGTGGCTTTGGGGGTGGTCTGGATCTGGAAGTGCAGGTGTTCGGCGGATGGGAAGGTTTTGCTGGAGGTGGTGAGGCGGAGGGTGCTCTTGTGGGCGATGGCGAGGCCCCCTCCTGGGTGGTTGGGGCGGTCTGTCCTCTGGATCTTGTATCCCTCTGGGATGACGGTGCTGATGTCGGGGGCGGAGGATGCGTTGGTCCAGGTCTCTGTGAAGAAGGCGATGTCTGGCGAGAGAGAGTCGAGTAGGTTCCAGATTTACATGGCGTGTTTGTGTATGGAGCGTACGTTGAGGAGGATGCATTTTAGGGTGTCCCCGGTGCTGGCGTCGGCGGTGTTCGAGGCCGGGGTGACGGTGAGGGTCTGGCGGCAGTGGAGGCAGGAGAACTGGCCGTGGGTCGTGTTCGGCGAGTCCTGTTGGCATTCTCTAACTCTTCCAGGGTTGAGTGCGAGGAGGGTGGTGGTGTTGTAGCGATGGGTAGTGGGAGGTCCAGGGTTCCTGGCACTGGCCGCGGTCGGGTCGCGGACGGGCGCAGATGGGCTTGCCTTTGGTGCGCCTTCGGCGCGACTGCTGCGTGCGTCTGCTGCGCAACCGCGCAGCGGCTGCCATTAAGTAGGGGAGGTGGGAGGGAGGAGAGGCTGGGAGGCGGGAGTGGGGGAATTCAGGGGGGGAATTCCGGGGAGGAGGGGCCGCAGGGGCAGCAGTGGCGAAAGGAACAGGCCGGCACGAGAAAATAAAAACAGTGGTGGAATTAGAGCAAGACACAGATGGGCACAATAACAGTGGCACAACAGGGAAAATACAATATGGTGGTAAATGTATACCCTTTGCATCAAGTCGCAGAGTTCTCCAGTCTCAGGTCTACTACTTTAACAAACTGTTTGATCCTGGGCAAATCATACTCTTCATGTGCTTCTGTTCCTTTTTTCCCTTGCTTGACAAAATCTCAGCACTGTGAAACATGCTTGATGGAATAAATAAACACCAATGGAATACTCCTAGGACAGGTACTTGGTATGTTATTCATTAACATATTCAGGGCTGTTTATCTGCAGATGGCAGGATTTGCACCTAAAGCAGCATTGTACATCTCCTGTGTTGCAGGTTCTCCCTTATAGCTGCCAATAGGTATCTTTCAAAGTTCATAATGGGCTGAAAGAGTGAGAGTAAAAGTGGCAAGTAACTAAAATGCAGGACCATGGGCATCACTCAGTGCGTCTGTGCAGGCCATCAGGCCATCAGCCATGATTGCAGGACAAACCTGCAAAAATGCGGCATGGTTGTCCACCCTACTGCTGAGTGCTGAGCTCTTCAACAATAGGCCCAATGTGGACTAGCAGTAGCCTAAAGTACACCTCTTTACGTAAGCATAACCTTTAAGAAACATTTTAAGCACAATTCTAATTTCTATTTCAAGGCCTAAATGTATTGGAATCACAGTGCTCATAATGCTAACTTGTGTTTTACATATTAAGAATGAAGTTGTAGAATCTGAAAAATTGTCACTTCTCCCAAAGTGTTTGTATTGCGTTGCACTATAAGTGCATTTATTTAGTGTTTACCACACTTGACGGGTTGTTTAAGCACTTTATGGCAGGCAGTTTGCTGCTCTGGAACCCGAGGTTAGTGGTTAATCAAATGGGTATTTGGTATTGTTGTTTTTTGGGATTCATCTTGTGTTCTTACGTAGAACCTTCCATAAAATGTTTCCAGTTTATCTTTGGTAAATTAAATTAATACGGTTAGATGTACTCGTTAGCGGGCGCTGTGTGAGTTCATTCAAATGATTGTAGGGATAAACGGGCTAGAGGAGATGAGGTAGTATTATATTACACTGGTATGGTTGCAAAGAAGGAGAGGTTGTTAAATATGAAATTTGGTGTGGGCATTTTAAAGAAATACAATAGTAATAGAGACTAAGGCAAACGTGCAGGTGTTTTAGAGTAGGCTTTACTCCACAAGAAGGGGTATGCCGAGGATGTACTGTAAGAAGAGTCATTTGAAAATAGAGGGGTGGCAATAGTCGGATGTTTTTAGTTAGTCAATTTTTCATGCAGGATTTTGGAGATATAGAGCAAGCAGTCTGTGGATTTAAAACTGTAGAAAGAAACAATATTATTTGCATGCCACATTGTGCTACAGTAGGTGTGGTCTACAGACCCCTTTCCTGTAAATTTCAGCTGGTTTGTGCAACAGAGAACCTAGTACTGACATCCTGTGTGCATGTCGAGTGCATGTGCGTGTACAATGAGCATATGACAGATGTATGGTAGTAGGACGCTGTGTGTAGTAGGACTCTGTGTCTGTGATTTTCAGTACTGAAGCCATTAAGATCCATTTTGGATACCCTTGGTTTAACATGGGACAAGGTAGAAGGTGAGGATAGCTTCCAGAGTCAGTGGAAGTATATTGGTTGTATTGCTGTGACTGGAGGGTGGAAACACAGACATTGAAGTGATGAAGATGGAGACAGAGCTTCTTTTGAAAATTTCTATGAGGACTTTTGTTTGCAAGGGCCATTGGTCCGTTCCTCCTGAGCACTGCCATTTGGTGGATTGTATCAGTGTAAGGTGAGATTGCAGTTTCTGTTGTTCAAGATGATGAAGTTTCTAGGCCATGTCTGCAATTTTGCCTCTCCCTGACAGCTGCTACAAGAAGGCTGATGACAGCCAGGTGCTGAGATCTCACACATTTTTCTCATGTTGTCGCTACTTCTGCTTGGAGTCAGCCCCAGTCTTACCTGCTGTGAAAAACATCACTTTACACCAACACTGTGTCTGGACAGTAGCTTGGGAACGTAAAATAATGAAGAGGAGGTATACACAAAACTTTAATTAAATGTACAGGCTTTTGAGAAATCTACTCATCCAACTTGCTATGGCGAGTGAGATTTTTATCAGGGCTAGCTATTTTGATGGCCTACTGGCCCGTTCTGGTGAGCTGACAAAGAATGTGTGTTCTGTTCTTTCAGAAAGTGAATGAGGAATAAAGATGCCTTTAAATCTTGTTTATCTTTTCACATTTGATCTATGTTCAAAAACAGAGGCCAAATGTCAGCTTATGTCTTCTTACAATTTGCTGCTTATTTTATACTGGAGGCTGGTGTTTACTTTTCTTTCTCTCACTGCAGTGTTAGAGGATTTTGTAATGTACACTTTAATGTACAACGAGTGTGAAATGAAAAGCTGAAGGATGGCAGGTTATTTTTCTAACACACACCATTTAAATAGCTTGTAAATGAACTGTGCACATATTTCAAAATATATTTCACTAGTTTGTAAATCAATTTATTTTTAAATTTCTGTGTGATGGAAACAAAGATTTTGATAGGATGAAAACAAATCAGAACACTTTACTTGATGATGTGCAAATGATACATATTTTTGCTGAAACCCAGTTTTCCACACATTATTGTCTTATACACCAAATAGTTTTATCAGTCAACTGAATGTTAGTGGGAAAGTCTGTGGCAGTTTCAATGGAAAATGTGCTCTCTGCAAATGACAGTGAGCTATCACATCATGCTTTAGTAATATATTTATTAAAAGCGAGTTTTTAAACGTGACTGAGAAACAGTCCTGCACCAGCACCGGATTGTGAGAAGTTGGCCTGGCATATGCTGTCCACTAATTATAGTGGGCACCTTGTACCAGTCCAAACAACCCCTTATTGGAGATAGGTTAAAGACAACCTTTATTGAAAGCTATCCTAGTGGTAGCTATGGAGAGCAGCCTTCAGGCTAAGTCTTGAAGGAATGTAAAGCAGCTTGTTTTACCAGCCTATAATCTCTTGAGTGACCAAATGAAAGAGCACCACACCAGGTATATATTCAAAATATATGTATTTATTACTAAACACACCCCTCTAGTCTCTTTATGAGGCTAGAGTTCGAAGTACATAAGTTATAAGTTATTTAAACACAGTAATAGCACAAATACACGTTTGGGCCCTAGGGGCGTACCAAACCATATACCAATAAAGTGGTATAAGAACCACGACTGAGCTAGACACTAGGCCTAGAGCCCGTAGAAGTGCTTGGACCACAAGGAACCACCCAAGGTAGTGACACAGGGGACCCACGGGGACGCGTGCAGTGTAGTAACACAGCCGCGAATCGCCGTTAACTTCTATGGAGAAAGTCGCGGTTTGGAATTTAAAGAAAAGGGACACTTAAAGGAGGACTTGGAGCAAACCCTTTGAGAACTAGGTCGTTCTAGAGTCTCTACCCACGGGAGCACCGGAGTACTCTTGTTACCTCACCCAGGGAAGCCGGGTGCATAGGTGCCTTTCGGGGTCGGGTTTCGTCGTCGATTTGAATGGCGATCTGCTGCAAAGTGCTGCTGGCGACCAAGTGAAAAGTGTCCGGGTGGATCCAAGGGTGGATCGGAGATCTGAAGAACCTGAAAGCAGAGGGGACAGAGTCTGGGGTCACTAGCCAGTGACCAGGAAGGCGATGAGCAGATGCCCACCGATGTCGAGTGCTTCAGGTAGGTTGACGGTCGTCTTGACTCTTCAGCCACGAGGTCCAGGAGGCGTTGTCGGCGACCAGTAGCAGGATTCGGGCTGGTACACGATGTCTGTCGAGTGCTGAGGTGTCGGCGACCGGATTGGACCCAACAAGCCTTGGCAACGGCAAGTCTCGATGAAGATGAAGATTGACGATGGTGCAGACCAGCAAGGTCTGAGGAACTCACCCAGCAAGGGTAAGTGAGGGCAAGCCTGGAGCAACCAGGGAGCCCAAGTAGAAAAAGATTGGCCTTCGTGAAGGGCTACTAGCCAACGGGCTAGCGACCGCGAAGGAGCCTCGAGACGGTGCACGTGGAACTGGCTCACAGGACACTCGTGGAGTGGAGGCCAGTGATCTTCGGTGCAGTTGGTGCTGGAGGCTGGGGCTACTCGGAGGCCAAAGCACGACTTTGTGGGAGACCCAGAAGAGGATGCACTTGCAAATGCGTGCGGTGTCCAGGGGTCACGGTTCCACGTTACCCACGACCGCTACGGGCCTCAGCTTTGCTGGGGACTCAGGGCAGCCTCGGGGAAGTCTGGAAATCCACCTCTGGTGATGCAAAGACTTCGGCGTCCGACGGGAGCTTCAGCGATGCAGACCGGACAATTGCTTCTTTGGTGCCTGCCAAGCAGGGGAGTCACTCCTTGACCCCAAGGAGATTCTTCTGTCCTCTAATCTTTAAGTAGAGCGTCGAAGGTCCAGGATTCTGTGTCAGAGTTTCGTCCAGGGATAATCTAAAGTCCTAAGGACTGGGGTCCCATACTTATACTAAGTTTAGGGGTTGGACTTACTCTGTGGTCCCACCTATGGGTGGGTCAGGGCAGAGGGGTGGCTACACCCCTTTCCCTTTGTCCAGTTCGCGCCAAAGCAGGGGCTGGAAGCCCCTGATCCGGTTTGAACTGGGGTATGCACAGGGACACCAAATGTGCCCCCAGTGCAGGACTTCAAAGCACCCGAAAGTGCTCCCGCCCAGCCCCAATACACACTATCCTGTCTGGGGAGGTGGTCACACCTCCCTGGGACAGGAAACCTATTGTCCAGGCCTCCCTGCCGGAGTTTCGGTCAGCAGCAGGAGGCCAGACTCGTGTCTGTGGCAGCGGCATCCATTTTGTGATGCCAGGGCTCTGGAAAGTCAGTACCGGGTATACCGGTGTGTACATGTCTTTCCCTCTAAAAGGGTGGAATGCTACCCCCGCCACCAGAACTGGCGGGGGGGTAGTATTCCAAGATGTTTGACACCAAACACGACATGTTTCCGTGCAGCCATCCCAAAGTTAGCATTTAATGCGAGGTTATAATGCGCTTAAGAGTATATGGTCAGGCTGCACTACAAACAGCATCAGAGAAGGGTCTCCGAACGCTGCAGAGGGGCCCTGCTCATGCAGGGGCACCCTCTCACATAGGAACCACGCACTCTGCCTTCAGGATTGATAAGGCCTGCCATAGGAGTGACTTATAGGTTTATATGTGTGTATGTATATAGTGATATAGGTAGCCTATATCACAGTAAGGGGTGCATGCACCACCTTACCCAGGCTGCAGTAGCAGACCTGTGGTGTCAGTTTGGATGGCCTTCCAGGGGTGGCACAATACATGCTGCAGCCCCTGGTAGGCCTCTGAGGTACCTATGCCCTGGGTACATAGTATACCATATACTAGGGACTTATAAGGGCACTCCAGATTCCAATCAGAGATGTGCCTAAGGCACATGGAAACCATTTTAGAGAGGAAGCAGCTAGGCTGGGGTTCTGATTAGCAGGGCCCCAGCCAGACTAAGGTCGAAAAACAGTGAAGCATCAGCAAAAAGTGGGGGTACCCATGTGAAGCAGATCCTACTCTCCTACACTGATGACAATGCTATTAGTAAACTAAGAGGCAAGTCTAGTCATATGTATCCTATTTTTGGGCTAGATTCTTATTGTACATGGAACAAAAGTTTATTCTATTAAATCAAACAAGTCTTTTCTGTACAGCAGAAATGTTGATCTCACATATTTAAGGTGCTCTCATATATGATAACGAAGATAAAGGCAACTCTGTAAAATAAAATATTTGCCTAGGATCGCACAATTTGAGACCAGTTTACGGTTCAAGTACATTACAGTTAAGGCAAGTAGATTATTCATGTCACTAGACCTGCAGATCTGGTAACATTTTTATGATTTTTCGAGGCCTGATGTAAAACAGTTCAAAAGTGCAGCCAAACCCCCGGCTATTAGCAGTGCTGAAATTATGGTGCTAGGAAAATATGCTTGCCTGATATCGATTATTAAACCACCACAGGGCAGAAAATAGTTCACCTGTGATAAAGGAAGTATTAAAGTTTTTAAGCATACCATGCTTCAGATGCCTATGAGCCTGCTGTCCCCAGTGTCACCGATTTTAAAGTCAGTTGAATCCTAGTGTGGCACAGGCCGGTACGAGGGGTGGCTTGAGAGCTACGTATCACCTCACAGTGTCCTGGCCTCTCAGCCTCCCTCATTTGCAATGTTTTTAATCAGGAGGAACAGGACAGCTAACAGCTGGACACTCCTACACCCTTGACATCTGAGTAGATTTAGATCATAAGCAGCCAAGCACCTGCTGCTTAGCAGTGGGTTCTGCAGTCCACGAGCTGCCAAGCAGCACCCCAAGCTCCGTGAGTGTGAACGTCACAGAAAATGTGAGATAAAATCAAATGCGTTTTTGACCATCTCAAAGCCTCTAGGACATTTCTTGTGAAAAGCATGCTCGTGCTCAACGGACAGTGCCTAGTCATGCATCCTGAAAGGGTGCCCAATAGCACAGAAGTGTAGCAGGTGTGGGTAAAGCAAAGACAACGGTTTGCAAAGAGTGCAAAGTGATGATGCCATTGGGACACAGCTGTACTGAATGTGAGCACCATCTTCACTGAAGGCAGAATGTCACACTAAAGCAGTTAGTGTTCTTTTCTACATAACGTTCCAGTGAAAGAACTGAAGGTTCCATTTGAACATCCAGTGCCATATAGAGATTACAAAGTCTGAAAGGGAATGTACATTTAAGATGTGCAAAGGCAATGTGAGATTTTGCAATGAAATGTGCCACTGCCTTCATGAGCAAATAAATGCACTCTCTGCAGGAAGAATGTAGTGGGAGGTACAGTGCTACAGGGGAATTTCTAAAATAAAGCGTGGAAGTATTATATTGAAAAGCGCGTGGGACAACATTGGACTGAAAGTCCAATAAGCGATAACAGGAAGAGAAACTCGGGCTATCTACTAAATGTAACTGGTAGATTCTACTAAAATAGTGCAAACTTTGTTCTTGATGTGTGTGGGCAGTAGTCAGGGAGAACTGAGCTTTGAGCAATTAATAATAGTAAGTGCATTTACACAACATAGGTAAGGTAATTTATTTGTACATGATTAATTAAAACCTTTACAAAACAATTAGAAGCTAAAAATTCATTTTGTGCGACTTCCTAAAATTTAAAAGTTTACTTAATGTCAGTTTCTAATCATGATTATAAATAAAAGTTCTGATGCTTCAGGCCGCCATCACGGAACTGTTCGGGCTGGCTTTTATTGTTCCGCATTCAGCGTGCTCTTATGTCTTTTTGCTACTAATTCAAAAAACTTTGTAACTCGACAATTTAATTTTGTTTTGGTTGGGTTGAAACAGTTTGACCGCCTGCCTGCATGATCGTACACCATGTAGTTTAAAAGATGGACGTAATAAATTGTACCTCAGGTCCTTTAATTTAGGGCAGATGCAAATAACATGAATGTTGTCTTCTTTGCCAGCTTTGCACAAGCGACACTGCTGCGGGCAGTTTTTTCTTTCCCAAGGCGGCAAGTGAGGTGCAGCTGGAATTACCCCAAGGCGTAATTTTAAAAACTTTTCTTTCGTCTTTAGGTTCATTCCAATGTTGAGGTACGCTTGAGGTTGCAGTGTTCCATAATCGCTGAGTGTGATCCAGCCATGCGCTCTTTTGGATAATGCCTCCTTATCCTCAATGGAGGATATAATTTGTGCTGATTTTTTTGCGACTTTTTTAAAAGACAAGAGATCAGTAGGGGTGCCCCAGAGGTCTGACAGTCCCAAAGCTTGGAGTGAATCAAATAAATAATCTCTGGCTGAGGATTTTCGGTGTCGGAGCAACTCTTCCCATAGATTTGAGTTTAAAGAACCAACCTCAGCACTGCAAATCTTATGCCAGCTAGTAACATACGCACTCCGTCTTTCCAGTGTTTGTTTTAAAAGGCCAAATTCTAATCGAATTTGCGCTGGAGAAACGTATCTTGGCAAATTAAAGATTGCCCTGTATGAATTGGCTATCACTATGTCCAATAGTGCAGCATCCTTGCCTTGAAGGGGTTCACTCCCATATGTGAGGGTCGGCTGTAGCTTTGCTCGCAGAACCTGGAGCAAGGGGCTGAGCGTTAAGTCGGGAAGTTTGACCTTTAAAGATTTTATCGCCAGATAAGTCACGGTTCCTTTCCCTCGCAAGGACTCTAGTTGGGGTTTGAACGAGTTCTTGTGGTCCAAGATTACTCCCAAGTATTTGTAGGTAGTTACCAAATCCAGCCCTTGTCCATTTAGATGCCAATTGATTTTCCTCTTTTTCCGGTAGTTCACTGCCATAACTTTGAATTTGGCAAAGTTTATTTGCAAGCAGTTCCTTTCCGAAAAGGCGTGGGTTACATTCAAGAGGTGTTGGAGGCCGATCGGAGTCCGGCTTATCAGAACCAGGTCATCCGCGTACAGCAGATTGGACAGCGGAGTTTTCCCCAGTTTTGGTGCATGGCAGGGACTGTTATCGAGTTCTCCTGGCAGGTCTGCAAGAAAAAGGTTAAATAAAAATGGAGCTAGAACGCAGCCCTGTTTTAACCCTTTTGTTCTCGAAATGGGTTTGGAGAGGTGTGTTCCTGCTCCTAATTTAACCTTGATCCAGGTATTTGTGTGCAGTAATATCACCTGGTCTAAAAGTCGTTTAGGTATTCCCCAGTTTTCCAGTTTCCGCCAGAGTTTGTTTCGATCGACATGATCAAAAGCGGCAGTATAGTCAATAAAACAAAGGAAAAGGGGAGTTTTGGTCTCTTTTGCTGCATCCATCAACATGGTCAATGCCATGATGTTTGTTGTGGTCCCTTGACCCCGGCAAAAGCCTGTTTGATTAATTGGGATGATGGAATTTTCGGATGCCCTTGATGTTAACTCCTCCAGTATGGTTCCTGCAAAATACTTGGCCTCCACGTCTATAAGGGCAATAAGCCGGTAATGATTTGGGAGTTTCCTGTTGCCCTGTTTGAATATTGGGCTTATTACTGATCCAAAACAGGACTCCGGTAGTGTCAAGGTGTCCTTTATGTTTTTAAAAACCGGCGTTAGTGCTACACTCCAAAATTCAGCGTCTGATTTATATAGCATTGAAGGAATGCCATTTGGACCGGGGGCAACTGTTGGTCTGCCCCTAGCTATTTGCCTCTTAATATCTACTGATGTAGAGGCAGAACTTTCAATCTCGGTAGGGGGAGAAGAATTTAAGTCTGACATTAATTTACCCGCACACGGAGGTGACATGGTTCCTCTTGGGTCTGATTCTTGAATAGTTGCCATTGTACGGCCATTGTTTGTTTTTTCCCTGCAGATTTCTTTACTGGGCCCTTTTATCCCTGCTTCTTCAAGGCTCTCCCCATTGTCTGCGGATGTGCTGTTAAAATGCTTGAAGAGGTATCTTGTCCATGCTTCCTCCGTTATATTAGAATTTACGACAAGATGGCCTGCATTCTTTATTCTTTTGATCATTTGCCAAAACCTTGAGCTGTGTTTTCGTTTAACTTCATGGAGAAGCTTGGCCCATAATTCATCATTTTTTTGTTTCTTTTTTTCCCATTATTTTCCTTTTTAGCAGTTGTTTTGCTTCCCGTAGAACATATTGTAGGTCTTGATTTATTGGATCTTTCCGCATCTGTCTCAATGTTCGGTTTATGATCTGCTTTTACGTTTTCATTTCTGGGGTAAGTTGTAACTTGGTCGATGCTCCCTTTTGATGGTTTACACTATTTGATGGTCCTTTCAATAGTTTCTCGGCAACAGCTAGGATAAAGTTTTGCCATGCTTCTACCGGTTTTGTTGTGGGACTTGCCGCTTGAGCATAAAGAGTTTTTGCCTTAAGACATATGGTGCTGGTATTGCATCGAAGCCGCTTAAGATTTGCGGCCACTTCGATGTTGATGCCTATGAATGGTTCGATCTTGAGAAGTGAGTTAACTTTTATTGTTACTTCTTGAGGCAAGTGGTCGCTATGTTCGCTGGTCTCTATCCTAAACGCCATTACTTTACCAAGCATATTTATGGATGTGAATGTATAATCCAAATGGGAAGATTGCTGTTTTGAATGAAATGTTGCGATTGGTGGATCGTCCTCCGGAAAGCGCCCGTTCAAGGCTCTTAGGTTAAGATGTTCTAGTTGCCGTAAAAGATGATTTGAGCAGTTTGTGGGTTTCTTAATATTTGGGGAGCCCGGTCTTGGCACTTCCCATGCAGCGCTAAGTTCTTGGTCAAGGGCATCACCTGCCCCGGAGCTAATAAGATACATGTTGAAGTCGCCTGCCAGGATAATATAGTCGGAATCCTCTTCATCCATTATCTTTTTCGTGGCTTCGATCAATTCCTTGATAGCTTTCCGTTTCCATTTGGGATGGATGTAAGCGTTGATTACTATAACTTCTTGACGTAGGCTGTTTAGCCAGAGTGCGATCTTTACCGCCTGCATGGCGCTTGGGGGTGTTATTTGAGATTCTATCATTGTGATCTCTCCTATTGTTACTATGGAGGCCATAATCATTAAGCCCTCCGATCGGCGACCAAAATCGGAGCATTTTTTTGCCGGGATACAACAGGATGTGTATCCTTGGAGTTCAAAGGCCTTTTCCTCCCAGGTCTCTTGCAGCAGTAGCAAATCGAATGATTTTAAATATTGCAAAAACTTTGGATCCTCACTTTTACTAGCTAAACCATTGATGTTCCAGATACATATGTTAATTTCTCTGGACTTGTCCAAGGGATGATCAAGGTTACTCTCCCTTTGTCAATTTGTGTGGTCTGTATTGATGGTACGCTGAATTTGCCTTCAGTTTTGTGAGGTAACCGGCAAAAGGTGACGTGGGTCCCTTAGATCGTGTGCTGGGAGAAAGGTCTTTGTATCTTGAGAGTACGCTCTTGGGGAAGAACTCCTTGCTCCCTTTAATACTGAGTTGGTGTTTCTCTGCGAGGGTGTCCTGGTGGAGGGTAAGAAGGGTGTCAGATAGGGAGGTTGCTTTTCAATTTCAAGTTTTATCCCCCATTGCTTAAGCGTAGTCACTTCTTCCATGATTTTTTTGGCTAGCTCTGTGGAGTTCCAGGTTACTTTTGTTGTTTCCGAACATTGTGAATTGTTGTTTTGCTGAAACTCTATTCTGAGAAAATCAAAGGAGCCAATGTTTTCTAGGCTTGTGATCGAATGTAAAAGCCGCAGTATATTTCCTCTGTTCAATATCTCGTCTCTGCCTCGAGACATATATTCTGGAGTAAAAAGAATAGTGGTCGTGCTATCCCCGTGTTGTGCTGCAGTTTGCTTTATTCGGGAGCCCTCGCTTCTGGAGTGACCGGACTGGGGAGAGCGGCTTGGGGTGCCACTTGTGGGGCAGGTTTGTTGCGTGCTTCGCTGCCTTTCTCTTTGTGGGTCCCTTGTGATATTTGTTGGTTCTCCTGTTGACTTCTGTGATAAATCCACATTGCTAATTCGGGTGTTATCGCAGATTTCTGTAATTTGATTTTTTTCGTTTTTAATGGTCCTTATTAAATCAAAGTTATGTACAGTTTGAGTTGTTTTTGCTTGAGGGAGTCCCCGCTTGCTGTCGGTAAGTGGAGGTTTCTGAGATATATCTCTGACTGGTGGCGTCAGAGTTACTGGCGACGTGGCAATGGATGTCGAGGGGAGACCCTCAGAATCTTCGTGCAGAAGCGAGCACGAAAGTTGATTTACGTGTGCGACTTTTGGGCTGTGGGCGGTTGCTGTTGGGGACAAATGTGATGGTAGTTCTTTACAGGATCTTCCGTTGATTAGAAGCCTGTTTCTTCCCTTCCTTTTTTTCTTCCTCCGAGTTTTACAAGAGCTCAGGGCGTCGGTTGATACACAATCGACTGTAGTTGCACAAGGTACTGATAAGTGATCCGTAGGTTCAGCTTCCGTGCTCTCTGGTAATGGTAGTAGGGCTTCCCTACCTGCCAGGAGCAAATTGCTGTTTACTGTCCGTTCTGCTTTTAGTTGGTCCGAGGGGCATATTGGTGGTCCATGCAGTTCAGTGTTCTTTGCAGGGATCTGTAAGACAGTTGTTTTTAGATCTGCTATTAGGTCCCCTATCATGGATGGTAAGGTTAGTAGCTTGTCTACGATCGGTTCACAGGAACATGGTGATGGTGCTGCTTGGACCACGTAAGCCGCTTCCTGACCTCTCTTTATGAGGCCATTAAGTTCTGATATCTTCCAGTCGATTCCTGAGATGGAATCAGCCATTGTCTGTAGAACAGTAAGCTGCAAGTCCATTTTATGAGATGGAAATTGTAATGCTGCAGCTGAGTCTTGCAAGGTATTTAGGATTGTTATCCATATTGATTCCGGGATTGGACTTCCAGTATTATTACTTTTCTCCAGTCTTGGGAGGTTGTTTGCTTCTATTGGTGAATGTGAGTGAACTGGTTTCAGGTTGTAGGAGGCAACTAATTCTTCCCATTCCTGCTTCGCTATAAAAGTCATATCATTGTTTGTTGAGTGAGAGTCGTTGTAAGGTAACGAAGTGCGACGCTCAGGAGGCATATTTGCTATTGGGCTGTTATGTGTTGCTAATTGCTCCCAGGTATCTGCTTGATTTGTTTCGAATAGTTTTATTTGAATAGGAGAACTATTGTTTAATTGAGGGAGTAAGTCTTGTGGTTTTCCATCCTGGGTGTCCTGTACCTTAGTTGTATCTGACCGGTCTGCTTGGGTTGTTTGAATTGCCTTCATTTGGATAGGAGAGCTGTTGTTTAATTGAGAAAATTGATTTTGTGCTGTTCTGTCACAGTTGTCCTGAACCTTAATTTTAACTGGTGGGTCTGAGCTTTCTTTGAGACGTGCTGGTTTGACTTGAATTTGTCTCGACTCGACTGGCTGAATGGGAGTGTTTCACAGGCTCAGAGGATTTGTCCTCCTTCGGCGAGCTCAACAAGCTGTTTTTTGCGATGTTTTTTTCCAGAACAGGGCAAGCCTGGTTCGACCCCGCTTTGATTATTTGCTCCTCTACCTGCCAAATTGATAGTCACCCATTTCCGATTGACGTTGCGGTTGTTTCCCCAAGATGAAGTTGACAGTTCGTCCCTATGAACATTGATGTCTCAACTGGATTGGTATGGAGAGGACTGCAGTCAGTTTTACTTAATAGGAGTGGTGTTTGCAGCCCTTTTATATTCCCAGTCTTGGAGTAAATAGCTGTCCCAGGGTCCTTCAGGAAAGAAAATTTTGTATATATCTTTGGCTGGTGGGTGCATATTTTTTTCCTCACAGACATTCCTTCAATGGTTATAAGGTCGTTTAAGTCCTTTAACGATGTGAAAGACGATGGTAACTGTGGCAATAACTGCGGTGTCTGCGGTGCCAGTGGCAGCTGAGGGGGCAGTTGAGAGGGCAGTGACTGTGTACTAGCGCTAAGGACAACTGGAATCGAAGTGTCAGTAGCCACCAGGCCACGAGTTTTGCACTCATCAGATGGATTTAAGGGAGCGCTCTGCCTCTGTCCAGGCGGCGTGAGAACATTTGCCATTGTTTTTACAGTTGTATTTTCGCTTGTCATTGCTGTTGCGGTTGCAGTTGTGCTTGTGATGGCCTTGTTAGATTCTTCTTTATAGGCATTGTGAATATTAAGGGTTTTATCTCAGGATTTAGTTAATTGCGGCGTCATTACGGGTTCGAGTTCAAGTTTCTTTTTTTTTACTTTAACTTATTTTTCGGTTCAAGTAAAAGCTGTCTGACTTTGCCGGATCTCATTCCTCCTTTCTTGTTTGGTGCTTTTACATTTGTTTTTATATTTGTTTTATTTGATGATTTGCGTTTTGGTACTTTGATGTATGAAATGATATTCAATGATATTCAAATGATTCCTCTCTGCAGATCCTTCCTGACAGTCAATCACAGTCAATTGCTGGGTTGTTCGCTTTACCCCCAATTGGTCCTTGGTCTTGAGTTTGAGTCTGATTCTGGCTGTCTGGTTGGACTCCTGGTAGGCCCTGGTAAGCCCTGAGTCGTAGGGGTAGACTGTTCAGTACTGTTGGTTTTACCGCTGTGTAGCCCTAGCTGCAGTAGGTGAAGCGTTGAGGGCAATTGTACTGGCAAATGTACTGGCGGTGTTGGAGTCTCTGCGTTTCTGCGTTCTTCTAAAGTTCTTGTGCCCCTCTGCCCTGCGGAGTCCCTCCTGGGAATGGGGCACAGAGGGGCACAGAGGCTACAGAGGCTGTGAGGTTACATAAACTGCAGCGCTGTGACCGGCTGCCCTTGTATTGTATCCGGCTTGGTGTTGCGTAGAAAACACATAAGGCATAAAAGAAGAAAGTGGGGCAGGCCTAGCAGAGCAAAGCAGTGATGCAATGCAGAACGGGAGAGCAGGGCACACTGGGCGCTGCAGGCTGCACCCAACCTAGTTGGGCCGCCTCCGCTGCGCGCCTGGGCACAACACTTCGGGTCGGCTCTAATCACAACCGCGCTCTCCCGCCTTTTACCTCTACCTTCAATGCGGCCACCTCTCAGCTGTCTCCACTGTCTCGGCCGCTTCTGACACAACGCGGCCCGAGACCGAGCCGTCTAGCGGGCTCCTGCTCCGGGCTCCACTATACCTTGGCTAGTAGAGCTGGTACCTCCCGGGGTCGGTCGCCGGGTCCTCGCCGTCCGCTGCTCGCTCGGCACAAACACGGAGCTCCGCCTCGCCTCCAGCAACCGTTGGCGCACGCGCCTTGGAATCAACACCTAGTGGCCAGGGTTACACAACATAGGGAATCTTGCACACAGAGAAATGTGAGCTGCATGTACAGGGTTATATGTGCACTTTAAAAGAGAGCGAATGAACAGCAGTACTGCAGCAATACCTATAAATTTATTTTACACCACTCAGCACCAACATGTCAACTGCCTAAGATATGCACCACACAGCCCATTCAAAGCTCCTAAAAATAGTGCATTTACCTAGAGGGTCTGGTCCTTGGATTTTTTCTGCAGATGCTCTTTAAACTTGAGCTCAAAGAGTGAGCTCATGATAGGAGTTTTCAGGGCTGCGGCTACTTGAAGTTTCAGGTCTCTGCATTCAGGAGTCCTTTGAGTATGTACTTGGATCCATGCTGAGGGAAAGTCCGGGTGCAGCTGCATGTCAAGCAATGCAATAAGTGGTTCTGGGCTTCTCCTGTAGGGACACGGATCCCTAATCAGTGCTGCAGCTTGCCATTTCTTGGGTGCAACTAAAGGGGGCTGCCAGTGTCAAGTTCCATACTTTTTTGTCAGCACAGGCCAGTGGGCACTCCATGCTCCCTCTTACTGCATGCAGCATCAAGCTTGTTAAATTGATAGTCAAATAATGTGATATCTATTCCTACAGCGAATCAGTTCAGTCATACTTAGAGTGGTTTAGTCATGAGTGTCATTTTTTTAATAGAAGACTCTGTTTCCTCCAGACCAGTTTTGTTCCACAGAAAGCCCAAAATAGAATATGCCCAATTCAAAGAAAACTGAGCACATGCTCTACCATATAAGCTCTAAGAAAGATCCTTGTAGCTTGTGAGGCAAGGGATGAATAAGAAATTCTGATAATGGATGTATAGATGAGTTGGGTAAAGAATCTCAGAACCTAATAACTATCACAGTGATTCAGCACATGCTCAATCACAGTGTACACTGACATTTGCAATGCAAGTTAAGTAGTGAGAGAGTGTTAAACTACACCCATCATAGGTGATGGCTAAGAAGCTTATGGGCGTACTAAGCGCTCGATGCTTGGGCATGATCTTCGTAGTGGAGACTTAATGAAGATAGTAACTGGTTGGCGATGTTCACGCGCTTCTCCCCAATCCCTAAGCTTGGGATGACGCCACTTTGATGATTTACTGCAAACCTTAATGTTACAGCAAGATATTTTTCAAAGAATATTCCCAAATTTCATGAAGAAGAACAGGATGTGCAGGTCAGCAATATGTTAGTAGACTGAAAGAATCAAATGAAGTATGTAATTGTAAATCAGTCAGCTAACAACATAAACTTATTATAAATACTAACCCTTCTGCTGTGATTTCAATAGATTTTCATATGTAAACAAACAGTAATTTCAGTTTTATGCACTTTATGACATGAACAACTTATGATACTAACAGCTTAAAATCAAGCACTCCAAATTTCCAAGATGTCCATCTTTGAAGAATGTTTAATGTAGTAGACTTGATCCAGATTACCTTGTTTTTAGGTCGAGCATTCGAGACCTCTTGCTGCATAGCTAAATACATATAAGGTCCCAAAGGCGAGACCGATTGCATTGCAAATGCTTGTTCTTTTAGTGTTTACTTACTTAAAACATAAAGAACCATCCATTACTTAAATAGAAATATTTCCTCTCTAGACATAACCGTGTCTAGAGATTAAATACTGGGAGGAATGGGAGTGGTATAGGTGGGATGGATGGAGATGCTGAAGCAGAGTGACTTAAAGCAAGATTCACTTTAGGCTGGACTTCCTAATTTGTCATATTTAATATGCCTGTCAACAATATTGTTAAAATAATGTTTCCAATTCATCCCAGAATTTATTCCTCATTGAAATGCATTCTGTTCATCCTTGGTATTGTTTTCATTACGTATCAATTAAGTTAACTCAGTGCTATTAAATATTTTTATTGTTTGTTGATCATTTAAATATGAAACTTTAACAGTAAATATAAAGTACTGTGATGAGAGAAATCAACTGAGAAAAAGTGTGTTGAAGGACGACAAGGCAATGCAGATGGTCACAAAGGTTAATAATGTAGGTATTTGGCATCCAGTGGATCTGATGATTAAGTTTTGTAGTACCGGATAAATTGCATGCATTCTTAATCTATATCCTTTGTCGGGCCCTCCACCCCCCCACCACTTGTACGTATCTTCTGTGCATTTTGACTTTCAGTCTTACACATGTATAACTCTTTGTGACGTATTTCCTTGCCTTTAAAGTACGTTCGCTGACCTGGAAGCGTGGTTGGTATATTTGATGTTCACCTTTTGGAAGCCAAAATGTGTCTTTAGACACTTACATCATGCAGTAGTAAAATCTGGAAAACTATGCTCTTCTATGAACCACTGTAGGTTTACATCGACAACAGTAATTTTGGCTTGCCAAAACACTTGAGTGTAGTGTGTTCTGAGGGAGTAATTGAGCATCAAACGGGATGGACTGGCCTTTGTGGTCACCCTTGGTATAGGAGGACAATTTTGCATTCCCAGCAATTAATTATGGCAATAATCTTGAAAGGTCTTTGCAATAGGCGTTTAATAAATTCATTTTATTTTTCAGTTTCTCACATTCTCTGAACGACTTGCAAATGTTAACATAGATATCATTCATCGGATCGACAGAATTGGAAGCAATTCGGAGGTGAGTTGCATGAAGACTTTACATAATTACTTTATCTCAAGGAACTTCTAAGAATGTAAACTTGCTACTTTTTGTTACTGTATCACATAATGTTGTTATAGCATATATTATCATGATCAGAGTGTTTATTGTGAAGGAAAGGTTTGTTGGTTCCAGAAATGTTTTTTCTTGAAACTGTTTTTAAATTCTAAACAAATCTACGTTATTTTATTAAGCTGCAGTTAAAAGCATGGGTTTCCTTAATTTTTATTAGTATCATTTTTGTTACTTAAGTTTGGGTTCTTTCCTCTGCTGTTGGTGTCTATCTTTTTAGTTGCATCCACATAAATCACTTAATTGTTGACAAGTCGACAGTTAAGTATTGTTTCATTTCAGCAGTTTATACTGCTCCTTGGTGAATCTTGCAATGCCACTGTTTGTAGAAATGTATTACCCAAGTGCCTCCATTTATTAAAAATTCACCTCCTTGATCAGCATACTTCCATGACTACTCCAATAATACTTTCACTCGTACATAGTTCTGTAATTACATTCAGGTTAGACGACGGCTGCATGACTGTCGTACAAAGCCTCTGTGAGACTGTACTCATTGGCCACCTTAGAGATACGTTTTTTTCCCCTTTTCGGTACATAATTAAATTAAAATCCCAGAGGAGCCTTGCATGGTGATGGGAATTGTTCTTTAGTTCTTAGCCTAGAGACAGCTTTTAGCTTTCTTTTGTCAAAAGATGCGATTCTGTACAATACCAGTGTTCAGAGTGGGATTTTTGTAAGCTCTTTGATCATGATTGGTTGCTTTGTTGTCTCTCATTAACTTGCTTCTTATTTGATGTCTTTCTTTCTTGTTCTTGTGTTTGTCCTTCCCCTGGAGCATAGATTGTTTACCAATCATTTGATTGGATGACTGGTATGCTTCCACTTCTTACATTCAGTGAACTATTTTTTCCTTATGTTTCAGCAGTCGAGCGGAGAATGTGTGTGGTTTTAATTTTTTTTTTTTAAAGTTGAAGTTTTTATCCCCAGCTTTGATGTTTGCTAACACTCCCAGGCCTCATACTGGTGCTCTGTTACCCTGTTTTATCCCTGATGGATAAAGTCTTGTTTGTCTTCAGTGTGCTGCTTTCACTTTGTTACCTTTTTCAAACAATTGCACTCCCTGCGCTGCCGGTCTTTTGTGTGCCTGATGGATGAATTTATTGCGTTATACTTTGTGTTGTTTTTGGAAAGTTTGTTAAGCCTTTTATTATTATCCTCATAAACATGTTTTTAACTGTTTTGTAATTTCGTATATATTTATTTTAACTTTAATAATTTCATGCAGAATTTATTTTGTTTTAATACTGTTACACTGCAGTGCTTTACTTTTATAAGAAAGTGCCATTATGTTTGCTTCTTTCGAATATAAATATTAAAATGGTTAATCACAGTCTTTTTCTGCAGGGCTATGAATGGTGGCAAATGTTGGACAAAGCAATAAATCATATTTCAAAGGCTACAAATGAGTTTCCATTTTTTGTTTATGTACTATCGATGTGTGCATTTTTAACACTAAATTGACCATATTGCTCATCGCTGTTGCACTAAACTTGTGTTTTCGGCACTTAGGTGCCTGTACTAGAATGGTTGAAAATAGTACAGTGGTGACTATACCTTTTAGTATTGAGAATTAAGCAAGCAATTACTTTGGAGGTTATTTTCTACAAATAATTGTAAGATTTTCCAGGAAAATGACATGGTAATGCAACATTAGGGGTTTTGTTAGTAGACAGTAGAAGGCTTTAAAGCACCATTTTCTTTACACTGACTTGTTCCTTCCTATGAAGGTAAGCACAAAGTAAGCAAAGTTTTCATATGCAAGTACATAAATAGTGCTACATTTTATTTGAAACAGCAATACATATGGGAAGACAATAAAATAGTGTCTGGCACTTAAAAACTGGTGGAGTGGGAAAAAGGATGACATCCATAATAAAGGGGAAGAAATTCAAGCTCTTCTGATCTATATAAAAAACCTTGTTTGGGATTTCCTTAGCTGACTGCAGCATACGTTACTGCAAAGAAACATTTTTGCCTGCTGTCTGACTTGCTCCTTCCTTTAAATGTAAATGTTACTACACACCTACACGGAATCTTCCTTTCCAAGTTCATATATGATGGTAAACCTTCCTCAAGGCAAATGCATATATTTAAAAGGCTTATAAATTAAGTTTCACAACTGTTAAATGGTGTAGTAATGTGATAAAGGATGCCCCCTATATGAAACTTAAATTAAGCTAAGCTTGATTTTTCAGACTTAATGATATACACTTAGGACTTCTGTTTTTGTAGAACACATTATTCTAATAATATCGGCATTCATGCCAAAGGTAAGCCGGCGCAAATTATGAGCTTGTATGTCTTTCTTTCATCATGACAAATTGTGCATGTTGCTGTGTTTACTAACAATAGGTCTGAATTGTAGCTGTTAGTTAAAGTATCAAAGAGACCATATTTCCTTGCTCGTGCTTACACCACAGCTGTACAATAATTGAAAAAGGCAGTACAATTACACAACACACACTTTTAATAAAAAAATAAAAAAGTCACATTGCCAGGCAAGACCTATTGGCTTTGCCATTGCCTGATATTTTTTTGTAGCACTTCTTCACATACTTTTTTGTGTGTGCATATGCTATTACATTTACACTATTGGACAATGACTAGCTGCAGGAAATCTTTTTTTTTTTTAAATTTATTTGGCTAACACATTACATATATTTAGAGTTTCCAGATATGGTAGCACTAATTACCCAATACAATTTAAACGTATGTGCGCGGAGACATTTCTATCTAACATCGACGGATACCAGGGCTTATGGTAAATCCCACATTTAACAAAATCTTTTAGTTGGGTGACTTGTATTCATATGCAGTTCGTAGGCCTACATATCCAACATCTCATGAACCCATTGTTGTACATCTGGTCCAGATTGATTTTTCTAGTGTTGCACAATCTCCAGGTGTGTGACCAGAATTTACAAAAATACAAATTGGGATTCAACCCAAAGAGTGCACCCCAACGTAAGTTGTACAGAAAAGGGGAACTATATGTTAACATGTGAAAATATCTTGGTGGGCTCACAAATAATTTTGGTCGTATTCTTAGCTAGTACCGCCCAATAGTAAAAGTAAAAGTTGGGACGGACCCATCCACCTTGTGTTATAGGAAGTTGAAGAAAACAAAAGTCATGGCCTTTTCTTTCCCCTGATAAAAGTGGGTATTTGTGCGTCCAATTTAGAAAATAATTTTGGACAGATAGATCGGCAGTGACCAAAACAGGTATAATATTTTCTCTAACAGAATCATCTTCGGCCTGCGCCCATGTAAAACATGCAAATGTGTGCTGAAATAAATGCAGGCTTCAAGGCTGATAGTGGATGCTAACCGATCAATTTAAGCCATCTGGTAAAGCCACCTAGCAGAAGAATTCCCTAGTATGATGATGGCTTCACTGAAACCAGGAGTGTTTGGTACCAAACCACTCCTTGTAATAAATCCACACTGATGCCAGTGTGAGATTTATTAAATCATTTACTCACAGGGCTCCTCAGAGGTGCCCCCTGAAAACCTACTGACCCTGATGTGGTCACTGACTGGCTTTAAGCAGCTTGTCACACACAGACGTGTTTCTGGACCCCTGGGTGGGGTGCCTCAGCTCTATGGGACCAGGAACAATGCACATCCTGGGTGGAGGTGTCACACCTCCTCTCTCAGGATGGGCACATTGCTCGAAGGGGAAGCTTCAAAGGCCTGCCGCCTTTGTAATGCGACCCCCAGCCTCTGCTGCTAGCAGCAGATGGCAGCCCCCGGTTTACACCCCCACTTTTCACAGGAAAACCAGTGGGAAAACTCAGAAAGACTAGGAGGTGTGGCCACCTCTGCCAACTCCACCCTTCAGGTGGAGGAAGCAAGGTTAAGCACACTTTTCAACCCCCTTCATCTTGAAGATGAGGGGACTCTTCCAATCAGTAGGGTGGCATAATAGAGGGTGTAGTCAGCCCGGGTGAGGTGCCCATTGGCCCTACCTGTTAATCCCTTAAAATGCCCCCTAAATCTAGTATTTAGGAGGCTCCCTCAGACCTTGAAACTAGTTACCTGCGATCTAAGAAGGATGAAGAAGATGCTCTGCACCGAACCCTGAAGACTGCTACTGACGTGGCCCCAGCCCTACCGGCCTGTCTCCAGGTTCAAAGACCCTGCGAGACGTAGACGCCTGTCTTACAGCCACCGACTTCCAGATTCCTGAGGAAGACTGCCTGAACTTTTGAAAAAGACCAGAACTCCTGAGGACAATGGTTCTATCCACAAGAAACCAACACAAAGGACTCCGGTGCCCTCCGGATCGGCGAGCACTGCCCACTCTGCACCCGACGCCTCCAACCCGTGTCCAGATGGACCACCGACCCAGACCAGGATCCCAAGCGATCCTGACCTCCAGTCCAGCATTGGCTGACCCCCTCCTGGACACCACGACGACGTCTGCAGCCTGAATCCCGTGGCTCCCCCTGATGTCTAAAGGGCACCCCTGCACCCGAAGCACCTGGGCCTTGGTGAGCTGAACCGACGGTGCCCCTACGACCCCCCTACATCTCTGCTTACCTCTGCTGTTGCTGGTCTACCTTCTGAAACCTCCGGTGCAACGCCTGCAGCCTGGTTGTTGAAAGCAAAGTCTCTATTGAAGAGCATTGGGCGCCCGGTGCTGAAATTGCATCCTGCACCCGGCCGCCCCTGTGCTGCTGGGGGTGTATGATTTGTGCTGCTTTGTGGGCCCTACTGTGCTTGATCTCCCCCCCGCCCCCCCCCCCCAAAGCTTGGCCCCTGCAACTGATTTACCTACCTGCAAGTAGTGTGGCTTCGAGCATCCCCATTCTCCATTGAAATGCATTCAGCCGAACTCCGATTTTGACCTCTGCAACTGGCCGCTGGTGGTGCAGTTTTGGTACTCACCTGAACCTTGCACCTTGCTGATCTTTGTTCCCGAAGACTGGAACTGTAAGTTGCATACTTGCCTGTATAACCGCATTATTGTTCTCCTCAATAGTATAACATTGAACTCTTTTGAAAATTGTCGACTTTTGAAAGTATTAAGTATTTTTCTTGCAAAACGTACTTACCTTATTGCGAAGATATTGGTCTTAAAATAAAATTCAAACAAAGTTTATTTTTATAAAATTGGTGTGGATATCCTTTTTGAGTTGTGTGTCAGTTATTGTCCATGTGTGTACAATAAGTGTCTTACACTACTCTGTGCTAGGCCTAAGGCTGCTTGACCACACTAACATTAAAAGAGCAACTTGGCTTTGCATTGAGCCCTGTACATGAGCCCTGTACACTTCCGGGGAATCTCTGGACTCTGTGCAAGGTATAACCACGTAGTGGTGTACCATATACAGAGCCAGCTTCCTACACCTCCGTAGCTGTAGCACAGATTATATGGGCTTAACTTAAGAGAAATGTCACACAGTAAAAATACTGCTCCAATTTTAAAAAATCGTGAAAATGTTAAAGTACAAATAGACACCAACCGACAATTTGTCTATCGACACGAAGGTGACTAAAATCTGATGTAGGGAACCAGAGATATGATTGTACAAAATTTTAGAGTTTTCTAGCGCTAAAACGCACAAAGTGCCAATCTCGGCTATAAGGTCGCGCTAGACCAAGTCAAAGTCAAACGTTATGGCCGATTGCGACGTATTGTGGGACAGATACAGGGACTAGATCTGTCCCGGTGGAAAGTATACCTTCTGACTTAGTCATTTTCTGGAGAGAATTCCTCTTTGACTAGGTTGGCAGCAGCTTGTGGTGCCAGCTGGGTCTGAAGAGGCACTCATCGGTGGTGGCAGGGTGAAGCTTGGTACCTTGGTGGGAGCCTCGGCTGTGGCGGGAAGTTCGAGGCTCTCGACTTCAGGAAAACTCCAAGTCCGGTCCCAGGAAGACGTCGCTGTCAGCTGGGTGCTGTTTGGCGTTGGTCCCAGTGAAGTCCTCTACGTCCGGACTTAGAAACGTTTTTGGAAGCCAGGATCTTTTCAGTGGGCAAAGCACCAAGTTGAGTCCGACCAGCAGTTCAGCGGCTGCGCTCAGCAGCAGTCCCCTTGTATCCTCTGGTTCTTACTGCCGGAAGTTTGAGAAAAGTTTCAAAGTGTCCAGTCTTGCTGTTTTTGATGGGGAAAGAGTACACTGTTAGCACCAGCCAAGTATCCAAGACCTTGAGGTCACTACATGGCGTTTAGGGCTCAATCTCCCAGAAGACACCAGCAGGATTCAGGGGGGGGGATAAACCAGTTGGAACTGGTCAGCTGGGCTCTTGCAGTTGTGAACTTCATGCAACTTTTGTGTTCCTAGACTTGAGCAAGAGGCTAGCCAACTAGCCCTTTTAGTCTACTCTTGTGTCCTGGGTACTAGTGGGGAGCAGGTCCAGCCCTTGGGGTTTCTCTACACAGGTTCAACTGCAAGTGCAGTCCTTCCTCTGATTTCCACAAGTCCAGGGATGTTCTGAATGGGGGTACTGAAGCTGCCACATTTATGCCTAGGGCCAGTCTGTCGGTGGGGGAAAATCCTGGCCACTTCCTAACTAATGGGGTAAAAGTTCCTGGGGTGCCCCTGCCCACTTTTGCCGCCCTGCCTGTATGGTTTACTGTGAACTATCCCACTGTTCCACTCTCTACCTAAAACCAATATGGCAGAACCTTTCTTACCTTGTGCAGAGCTCTGGGCACACTCCTAGAGGTGTGTCCTAAAGAAATGAGGAACTCACCCTGCCGACCAGTTCTGGAACAGGCTCCACCCCCGCCCCAAAACTGGGATTGGTGCTGCTCTGGCTTCTTGGACAGTGGCAGGCCTATGTGTGAGTTACGTCTGCCTGTGACAGGGGATGCCCCTTTAAAGATTTTGGTTTTCCCATCCCCTAGGCCATCATGTCAGGAGGAGGTCGCACCCTCTCCCAGTGAAGGTCCTTTTGTTCCCTGTCCTGGGAGCCATTCACACCTGTACCAATCAAGAACAAGAGGGGGGGGGGGGCCGAGGAGCCGGTTATGGTCCAGTGTCCAAGCTCCTCAAGCCTAATATATAAACAAACAAGAGGACACTGTTCCTAAGGCGGGGTGCAAAGTGTCACCCAAAACACCCTTAAAGGAAAAGAGAAGAAGAAAGTCCTAGGTATAGTGGGTGTGTGGGGTGTGGGTCCAGAAAAAGAGGGTGGAAAGTGCATGCAATGTGAATAGAACTGTCCAGGGGTTACTAAGCGAAGAAATAAAACGGGAGCAGTGCCCATAATAAAATAGCACCCCATGGGTAGAGAGTTACCCCAACAGGCATGATATGCCTGTAGTAGGTCAACATGTTTCGCACCCTTATTGCCACAAGGGTCATTGGCGCTTCTTCAGGACCAAACAACAGAGTGTAGTGAAGTGCACGTGTAAAGAATCAATAGGGCATTGCAGCGCCGGCCCTACGAGGAGCAAATGCCCGATGATGAAGCATGACATCCTTCGGGGTGTGTGAGGGCAACAGGAGGCAAGACTTGTTCTTCCTCCTCACTAGGGGGTCCCCACTATACCTAGGACTTTCTTCTTCTCTTTTCCTTTTTCTTTAAGGGCGTTTTGGGTGACTCTTTGCACCCCGCCTTAGGAACAGTGTACTCTTGTTTGTTTATATATTATGCTTGAGGAGCTTGGACACTGGACCTTAACCGGCTCCTCGCTCCCCCCCCCCCCTCTTGTTCTGGATTGGTACAGTTGTAGCATGGCGGTTCAGCCGAGGGACCTATTTCTTTCCCATCCCTTCTATTTTCCTTTTCCCGTTTCTTTTCACACATGAGACTTGACCACCCCTACATTGGGAGATTCTTTGGTGCCTCACTTTTGGTGTTAACCTCTGGCATAAATCTCATAATTAATTTCCCCAGTGTGGGATGCTGAGGGGGATGGAGTGATTTGGAGAGGTGATCCTTAACCCTTTTCCTCTCTTTTGTTGGTCTACCCGACAATACTGTGTCATTATGGACAGTATGTACATACTTATGCCAGTAACTTTAGTGCGTACCCCGTACCTATTTGTCACGTGTCCCCACTTGGATACTCTGTGGCAGAACCACGAGTTTAGTGGGGCCTTGTACCCTGTAGGAGGGAGATTAGTACCTTTACACTAGGACCCCCGTGCTCGGTGTTACCTAACCACAGGCGTTCGGCGCTTATGTGGACAGCTGTCATGACAACCATTTCTCCAACCAGTATACTTGTACGCACGCACTGGGGAGTAGTTCTCCCTGTGGACGCACGCGCGTCTTTAGCTTGCACTCACGCATGCGCACCTTCTATTAGTAGGTTAGGACGTCCCGGAAGTAGGTGCCGCCCAGGTACCCTGTCCTTATACTATTTAGTTCTCTCCTTGTTTCCATTTACTCCCTTTCCGGCAGACGCATGGACAGGGCAGGTATTCTGCAGCCCGCACGCGTAAAATACTGTAAGTAAGGAAGGGTTGTTTTTGGAAGGAACGGGCACACCGAGCAGCTTTTTGTTCGGGACAGGTACAGTCCCGGGAGCTTATGTATCGTGGTTGTTTATGATTATTGTCTTGATTGTTCCTTCTTGCAGTTCGAGCAGGTGTGGGTGTCCACCGCCTCTAGCCATTGAAGTATTTCTCCTGATAGCGAGGGGTAAGGACTTTATTAGAATCGTTATTTGTGAATGTGAGTCCCGTGACCTAATAACTACATGGATATTGGGATCTGCACTTGGCATATCTTGCGACACTGTGGATTGTGGTTGTGGAAGCCCTACACCATCCTAACACCCGGGTCCCCTCATTTGACCTGGAGGGTGTTTACCAGATCTACCACACTGCTGATTGGGTATTTGCTGGTAGGGACCCATTCAGTTGGGTTCCTTTTTATGACGCTGAGCCCTGGTTGGGGATCTGTGGTACAGGGGATATGCCTGGGATGCCCCATGGGGACAGCGCTCCACCACGTGTTGTCCTGTCTTGTGTGTTCTTTTTATTGTGATATGATGTGCACACGATTGTGGCACATTTTGATGCATCAAGTTGGACTGATGCACATATTCTGTGTCCTCTATCTTGTTTTTCTCTCCTAGGTTTTTATCAGGAGCGGTTTCAACTATTCGCCACACTGTAGGGGATACAGGTTGTTGGCCCGCCCTGACTTACTCTGAGGGTACATGTTTATATTGATTCTTTACACGTGCACTTCACTACACTATGTTGTTTGGTCCTGAAGAAGCGCCAATGACCCTTGTGGCAATAAGGGCGCGAAACATGTTGACCTACAACATGCCTGTTGGGGTAACTCTCTACCCATGGGGTGCTATTTTATTATGGGCACTGCTCCCGTTTTATTTCTTCGCTTAGTAACCCCTGGACAGTTCTATTCACATTGCACGCACTTTCCACCCTCTTTTTCTGGACCCACACACCCGCAGGCACCATCCGGCATTTCTCTTAAAAGATCTACGATAAAGCGACCCTTCGGGGGACCCGTAGGGCATTGCAGCGCCGGCCCTACGAGGAGAAAATGCCCGATGATGAAGCATGACATCCTTCGGGGTGTGTGAGGGCAACAGGAGGCAAGACTTGTTCTTCTTCCTCCTCACTAGGGGGTCCCCACTATACCTAGGACTTTCTTCTTCTCTTTTCCTTTTTAGGTCTCGCCCTGAAGCCAGCGCTTGCGCTGGTCTGGGCGAGACATTTTGTAAGTGGGCATTTAGAAATGCGACCACTTTTTTTTGGGCTTGCCTAGAGCGTGCGAGTACGCGCACAATGACGAGCAGAGGCGCCATATGGCTTTCCTCTCTCGTCATGGTGCGCGCACATCGCACACCATTTGCCAGCCTGCTTGCACGTGCACAGCTGCTGCTCGCACTCCCTCCTCCCTTCTCCCCCTCCCTTTTCGTGAGCTTTGATCAAGCTCCTCTGCTGCTGGCATTCCCCCTCCCTTCTCGCCCAGCCCTTCTTGTCTAACTTTCTCTCTCTCTCGCCTGCCTCTGCTGCTGGCATTCCCCCTCCCTTCTCGCTCAGCCCTTCTTGTCTAACTTTCTCTCTCTCGCCTGCATTGGGTCGAAATCTGATTATGGAAAACAAGCACTGGTCGCCCAAAACGAGTTCCGTGCCCACCACCCTCTACCTCTCTCTCTCTGCCTCTCTCTCTACCTCACTACCACTCTACCATCTCCTTCTAACTCTCTACCTCTCTTTCTACCTCTCTCTCTCTACCTACCTCTCTCGCTCTCTACCTCTCTCTCTCTACCTCTCTCCCTCTCTCTCTACCTCTCTCTCTACCTCTCTCCACCTCTCTCTCTACCTCTCTCTCTCTCTACCTCTACCTCTACCCCTCTACCTCACTACCATCTCCTTCTACCTCTCTAACTCTCTACCTCTCTCTCTACCTCTCTCTCTCTACCTCTCTCTCTACCTCTCTCTCTACCTCACTGCCACTCTACCTCTGCCCCTACCCCTCTATCTCTCTACCTCTCTCTCTACCTCTCCCTCTCTCCACCTCTCTCTACCTCTCCCTCTCTCTACCTCTCTCTACCTCTCTCTCTCTCTACCTCTCTCTCTACCTCTCTGCCTCTCTCTCTACCTCTCTGCCTCTCTCTCTACCTCACTACCACTCTACCATCTCCTTCTACCTCTCTAACTCTCTACCCCTCTCTCTACCTCTCTCTCTCTCTCTCTCTCTCTCTCTCTCTCTCTCTCTCTCTCTCTCTACCTCTCTCTCTCTACTCTCTCTCTCTCTCTCTCTACCTCTCTCTCTCTACCTCTCTACCTCTCTCTCTCTCTCTCTCTCTCTCTCTCTCTCTCTCTACCTCTACCTCTCTCTCTCTACCTCTCTCTCTCTCTCTACCTCTCTCTCTCTCTCTACCCTCTCTCTCTCTACCTCTCTCTCTCTCTACCTCTCTCCCTCTCTACCTCTCTCCACCTCTACCTCTCTCCACCTCTCTACCTCTCTCTCTACCTCTCTCTACCTCTCTCTACCCCTCTCTCTCTACCCCTCTCTCTCTACCCCTCTCTCTCTACCCCTCTCTCTCTACCCCTCTCTCTCCCTCTCTCTCCCTCTCTCTACCTCTCTCTACCTCTCTCTCTACCTCTCTCTACCTCTCTCTCTACCTCTCTCTCTACCTCTCTACCTCACTACCTCTCTACCATCTCCTTCTAACTCTCTACCTATCTCTCTACCATCTCCTTCTACCTCTCTAACTCTCTACCTATCTCTCTACCCCTCTCTCTCTCCCTCTACCTCTCCCTCTCCCTCTACCTCTCTAACTCTCTACCTATCTCTCTACCCCTCTCTCTCTCCCTCTACCTCTCCCTCTCCCTCTACCTCTCTCCACCTCTCTACCTCTCTCTACCTCTCTCTCTACCTCACTACCTCTCTACCTCTCTACCATCTCCTTCTACCTCTCTAACTCTCTACCTCTCTCTCTACCTCTCTCCCTACCTCTCCCTCTCTACCTCTCTCTCTCCCTCTCTACCTCTCTCTCTACCCCTCTCTCTCTCTCTACCTCTCCCTCTCTCCACCTCTCTAACTCTCTCTCTACCTCTCGCTCTACCTCTCGCTCTACCTCTCTCTCTACCTCACTACCACTCTACCATCTCCTTCTACCTCTCTAACTCTCTACCTGTCTCTCTACCTCTCTCTACCTCTCTCTACCTCCCTCTACCTCTCCCTCTCTCTCTCCCTCTCTCTCCCTCTACCTCTCCCTCTACCTCTCGCTCTCTACCTCTCTCTCTACCTCACTGCCACTCTACCTCTCCCTCTACCCCTCTATCTCTCTACCTCTCTCCCTCTCTCTCTCTCTCCCTCTACCTCTCTCTCTCTACCTCTCTAGCTCTCTCTAGCTCTCTCTCTACCTCACTGCCACTCTACCTCTAACTCTCTACCTCTCTCTCTACCTCTCCCTCTCTCCACCTCTCTAACTCTCTCTCTCTACCTCTCTCTCTACCTCTCTCTCTACCTCTCTCTCTACCTCACTACCACTCTACCATCTCCTTCTACCTCTCTAACTCTCTACCTGTCTCTCTCTACCTCTCTACCTCTCGCTACCTCTCCCTCTCTCCACCTCTCTAACTCTCTCTCTACCTCTCTACCTCTCCCTCTACCTCTCTCTCTACCTCTCTCCACCTCTACCTCTCTACATCTTTCTCTATCTCTACCTCTCTCTACCTCTCTCTCTCTCTGTAGCTCTCTCTCTCTCTCTCTGTAGCTCTCTCTCTCTCTCTCTCTGCCTCTCTCTCTCTACCTCTCTCTCTACCTCTCTCCCTACCTCTCTCCCTACCTCTCTCTCTCTCTCCCTCTCCCTCTCTCTCTCTCTCTACCTCTCTCTCTACCTCTCTCTCTACCTCTCTCTCTACCTCTCTCTCTACCTCAGCTCTACCTCTCTCTCTCTACCTCTCTCTCTCTACCTCTCTCTCTACCTCTCTCTCTCTCCCTCTCTCTCTCTACCTCTCTCTCTACCTCTCTCTCTCTCCCTCTCTCTCTCTACCTCTCTCTCCCTCTCTCTCCCTCTCTCTCTACCTCTCTACCTCTCTACCTCTCTCTCTACCTCTCTACCATCTCCTTCTACCTCTCTCTCTACCTCTCTACCTCTCTCCCTCTCTCTCTCTACCTCTCTCTCTACCTCAGCTCTACCTCTCTCTCTACCTCAGCTCTACCTCTCTCTACCTCTCTCTACCTCTCTCTCTCTACCTCTCTCTCTCTCTACCTCTCTCTCTCTACCTCTCCATCTCTACCCTCTCTCTCTCTACCTCTCCATCTCTACCTCTCTCTCTCTACCTCTCTCTACCTCTCTCTACCTCTCTCTACCTCTCTACCTCTCTCTCTCTACCTCTCTCTCTACCTCTCTACCATCTCCTTCTACCTCTCTCTCTACCTCTCTCTACCTCTCTCTACCTCTCTCTACCTCTCTCTACCTCTCTCTCTCCACCTCTCTCTCTACCTCTCTCTCTACCTCTCTCTCTACCTCTCTCTCTCTTCCTCTCTACCATCTCCTTCTAACTCTCTACCTCTCTCTCTCTCTACCTCTCCCTCTATCTCTACCTCTCCCTCTCTCTCTCTACCTCTCTCTCTCTCTACCTCTCTCTCTACCTCTATCTCTACCTCTCCCTCTCTCTCTCTACCTCTCTACCTCTCTCTCTACCTCTCTCTACCTCTCTCTCTACCTCTACCTCTCTACATCTTTCTCTACCTCTCTCTACCTCTACCTCTCTCTACCTCTCTCTCTACCTCTCTCTCTCACCTCTCTCTCTCTACCTCTCTACCATCTCCTTCTAACTCTCTACCTCTCTACCATCTCCTTCTAACTCTCTACCTCTCTCTACCTCTCTCTACCTCTCTCTACCTCTCTCTACCTCTCTCTACCTCTCTCTCTACCTCTCTCTCTACCTCTCTCTCCACCTCTCTCTCTACCTCTCTACCATCTCCTTCTACCTCTCTCCTACCTCTCTCTCTACCTCTCTCTCTACCTCTCTACCATCTCCTTCCACCTCCACCTCTCTACCATCTCCTTCTACCTCTACCTCTCTACCTCTCTACCTCTCTCTCTACCATCTCCTTCGACCTCTCTAACTCTCTACCTATCTCTCTACCATCTCCTTCTACCTCTCTAACTCTCTACCTGTCTCTCTCTACCTCTCCCTCTACCTCTCCCTCTACCTCTCTCTCTACCTCTCCCTCTACCTCTCCCTCTACCTCTCCCTCTACCTCTCCCTCTACCTCTCCCTCTACCTCTCCCTCTACCTCTCCCTCTCTACCTCTCTACCTCTCTCTCTACCCCTCTCTCTCTCTCTACCTCACTGCCACTCTACCTCTCCACCTCTAACTCTCTACCTCTCTCTCTACCTCTCTCTCTACCTCTCCCTCTACCTCTCTCTCTACCTCTCCCTCTACCTCTCTCTCTACCTCTCTCTCTACCTCACTACCACTCTACCATCTCCTTCTACCTCTCTAACTCTCTACCTGTCTCTCTCTACCTGTCTCTCTCTACCTGTCTCTCTACCTCTCTCTCTCTACCTCTCCCTCTACCTCTACCTCTCTCTCACTCTCTCTCTCTCCCCCTCTCCCTCTCCCTCTCTCTCTCTACCTCTCTCTCTCTACCTCTCTCTCTCTCCCTCTACCTCACTGCCACTTTACCTCTCCCTCTACCCCTCTCTCTCTCTCCCTCTCTCTCTCTCCCTCTCTCTCTCTCCCTCTCTCTCTCTCTCTCTCTCTCTCCCTCTCTCTACCTCTCTCCCTCTACCTCTCTCCCTCTACCTCTCTCCCTCTACCTCTCTCCCTCTACCTCTCTCCCTCTACCTCTCTCCCTCTACCTCTCTCCCTCTACCTCTCTCCCTCTACCTCTCTCTCCCTCTACCTCTCTCCCTCTACCTCTCTCTCTCTCTCTACCTCTCTCTCTACCTCACTGCCACTTTACCTCTCCCTCTACCCCTCTATCTCTCTACCTCTCTCCCTCTCCCTCTCTCCCTCTACCTCTCTCCCTCTACCTCTCTCCCTCTACCTCTCTCCCTCTACCTCTCTCCCTCTACCTCTCTCTCTCTACCTCTCTCTCTCTACCTCTCTCTCTCTACCTCTCTCTACCTCACTACCACTCTACCATCTCCTTCTACCTCTCTAACTCTCTACCTGTCTCTCTCTACCTCTCTCTACCTCTCCCT
>CAWUFW010001554.1:2577500-2748417 GCA_963921515.1 Calotriton arnoldi
CTCGAGTGGGGTTATTTGTTTACTATCTTCGCTAGGCTGGGCCTTAGCCCATCATTCATCAGACAAATAAAACTACTCTATACCTTGCCCACTGCGAGACTCCGCCTGAACGGTCTAGTCTCCCCCGCTAACTATCACTAGAGGCACGAGGCAGGGATGTCCGCTATCCCCTCTTCTGTTTGCCATAGCCATGGAACCATTAGCGGCGGCGCTCCGGCAACACCATGCAGAAAGAGGTCTCGGCTTCACCACCCAGGGCCTGATTCACAGAACTAACTACGTCAAAAACGTAAAGTTAGTACTTTTAGTATTCACAGAATACACTTACTCATTTTGGTATTCACAGAATGAACTTACTCATTTCGGTATTCACAGAAGTTAGTAGTCCTAACTTTAGGACTCCTAAATGCCTTCAGTGAATACCGAAAGTCTTAAAGTTAGATTTTCTCAGTTTAGGAGTAGTAAAGTTAGGACTCCTAACTTTAGGACTCCTAAATGCCTTCTGTGAATACCGAAAGTCTTAAAGTTAGGATTTTTCTCAGTTTAGGAGTACTAACTTTACTACTCCTAAACTGAGAAAAATCCTAACTTTAAGACTTTCGGTATTCACAGAAGGCATTTAGAAGTCCTAAAGTTAGGAGTCCTAACTTTACTACTCCTAAACTGAGAAAATCCTAACTTTAAGACTTTCGGTATTCACAGAAGGCATTTAGGAGTCCTAAAGTTAGGACTACTAACTTCTGTGAATACCGAAATGAGTAAGTTCATTCTGTGAATACCAAAATGAGTAAGTGTATTCTGTGAATACCAAAAGTACTAACTTTACGTTTTTGACGTAAGTTAGTTCTGTGAATCAGGCCCCCAGGGTATTATTGTTTCGCTTTACGCGGATGACATTACCCTATATATCAGTAACCCGGAGGTCAATTTAAACCCAGAAATTCGGGAGATTCTAAAATTTGGCGGTCTATCTGGTATTCAAATCAATTGGTCAAAATCGGTGTTATTTCCATTGACTGACTCCACGCAGCCCCATAAACTAGATTACCCCCTTCGATGGGCAGAGGGCCCTGTACGATATCTGGGTATTCGACTTAGCGCTAAGGTGCAAGAATTGTGGGATGAAAACTACGGCAGGGCGGTGTCCTGGCTGGAGAGCAAAATAAAGATATGGTCCAGACTCCCCTACCCATAGCAGGGCGTATAGCAATTGCTAAAATGATAGTCCTTCCTAAATTTTTATACTTATTCATTAATCTCCCCTTACCGCTCACTCAGGCTTTTTTCAAGACCATGCGCTCCCTGTTGATTTTGCTGGGGTGGGCTGGTAAACAGGCTAGAGTATCTTGGGAGTTGTTGACTCTACCACTAGCTCAGGGTGGTTTGGGAGCGCCGGATATCCAACTCTATGCATACTGCACTCAGGCGCAATTCCTTCATCATTGGGTTCACCCTACACCATTCCAGCCACATGTGGCGGTTGAGTTGGACAGGGCGGCCCCAGTCCCACTTTCAGTCGCGATATTTAAGAGATACACGAGAACACTGGAAGAGATTGATACCGTCGAAGCGCTGCGATGGAGCTGGGACGGTCTGAAGAAGAAAGCCGGTGTTGAAGTCCTGTTTGCCCCCTCGGTCCCGCTGGCACAAAACCCCCAATGGCTGGTTATGGAGGACAGGGGGAATGTTACTCTGGCACAAAAGCTAGGCATAAATACACTTGCAGATTTATACCCATGATCCAGCGCGATACTAGCAACGAGCATTCATACAACAGATACTCACTTGGGCCCATACATTCATACTACGCTAGTGTTTCACGCTGGTGGTGTCAGTTGTTACTCTTTATCAAAATTCTCTGCTACCAATTACCTTCTGATTGAAGAGTAATGACTTACCAATGGATCCTCTGTTAATTAGGAAGTTTAAAATGAGTGACATTCAATACAATTCATAAATCCTGAAATAATCACTGAGTCAGGAAGTTTTAAAATGTTTATCTAAAATTTAGCAGAGTAAATTACAGAGCTGCATGATATTTAATCGCATATCAAGGATGAAGCACAAGAAATCAATTATTGATTAATGACGGTCCCTCAGAAAGGAGAAGATAGAAACAGCAGCGCAACTAAAGGATGCATATATTTACCTAAAGTGTGAGAACCAAACCCCTTGGCCAAGGAGTTGGAAAAGATGGGACCCAGGAAGGATGAAGAGCAAGACCTCCTCCAAGTTCAGGACAGGACCGGTGACCTCTCTACCTATGACGCCTGCGTCGTTCCCCTCTCTGATACTCCGCTTCTCCTCGATTCTCCCGTGCCTTCCTTCTAATGGACTCCGCCGCCCCCTCCTCAGGACCTCTCTGGACAGCGATTCAGTCTGCAATCGATCAGCTTGGCGGTCTGGAGCTAGAAGCCTAGCTAATTAGCTAATTCTATATCTATTATACCCTTCTACGCCCATGTACCTCCCATTAATGTTGCAAAAATATGGGACCACTACTTCTGATTGGACAGGGACAGGGGGTTGATCCTCACACCATATGAATTTAGTTCGATTTCTGAAGACCATTGTTTTAAAATACTGCCCATCAAATTTAATACTTTGGCTTTATTTCCCACCCGTCTCACGACAAAAATTATACATTCTTCATGTACAATGTTTCATTTTTAACAGGAAAGACACGGGTACCGCAGTTTCGGCCATCAGGTCATGGCCTTGGACGATGTCCAGGTTGACTTCATCCTTTTCTTTGGCAGCCATGCAGGACGCATGCGCAGAATCATTGTCTCTCGATTTTCAGTTCACCAACCCCAGGCCCAAGTTTACGAACTAATAAAAGTACAAGAAGAAAATATTAAAATCACAAATAAAATGTTTCACTATATACCCACTCTCTCTACTCTATTCCCATTTATTTATAAATTCTATCCCGCATTAGTAGCGTTAAGAAAACTACAAATTAATTATAACACGAGAGCAAGCTGTTGCATGTGAAAACATTAAGCAGCCATTTTAAAACACACTGCGCAGAAGCAGAATTTTCCCACAAAGCAAAGTAAGACGTCACACCATGTGATATGGTTGAGACATGTGCAGAAGAGTTTCCTGCGTTTTAGCGGCCATTTTTAGAACAGACAGCGTTATTTGTTAGATAGAACACATAGGCAAGCTTCATAACTATTTATGTCGTGTATGTAAAAGTTAGTATAACAATACAAAGTTTAATACATTAATATTGTGAGGAGATTGCCTCCGAGCAAGTCTCATTTATGAGTCCTTGCTCCATCAATCCCGTCTCTGATGGCGTTTCTGAGCCATCAAATATTACCCACAACCAGATGCCAACTTTTAGCATACAACAATTTCATTTTCATTTTTACTTTTTCTATTTTTCACATCCCCTTTCAGTTTCTTGTATAATTCACTTCTTAAATCTTCAAGTTCTATTTCATCGAATTTTCTTTTCTTTCCCTTTCCTGTCACATTATACGAATCATCCTTTCTACAACATTTACACCATATTATTATTGTCAATGCTATTATTGCTATCCCCGCTAAGGGTATTAATACTTTGCCTATAAGTCCCTTCCCTATATTAGAAAACCAAGAACCAATTGACGCTATACTATTTGTCAATCTTTCCCATACACTATCAACTTCCAGTGGTTTCAGTTCCTTCTCAAGTTTCGTAATATTCTGTATATACGTCTCAATTTCTGCACTTTTATCAGGTATGTAAGTGCAACAGTGTTTCGTCTTCAATAATTTACAGACTCCACCCTCTTTTGCCAAAATAATGTCAAGAGCAAGTCGATTTTGCATAACCATAGATCTAATCGCAACCATTTCTGCATTAATCATTAGAAAGCCTCCAGCAGTATCTGTTGATAAACGATCAACCACTGTAGATAATTTACATATTCTTCTTGAGTTCAGAATTACTCCCACTGAAGGTATCAATGCACCAAATATATCACCTACAATTTCAGAAAAACTAGCTCTTTTGCTACGAGTTAATTCGCTATTATTTTCATTGCTCCCAGTGTTTCTTTTTACGTGGTATATCTTTGGAAATACTATTCCAAAATAACAACTTCCATACCACCGTGCAGGAAGCCTAAAGTAAGCCTTATTCCCACACACATAATAGATTCCAGGAAAAACTGAATCTGTTCCTCCTTTGAGTCCCCAACCTCCGAGAATTAAGAAATTGTGTTCACATTCACTGGTACCGATGAAAACATTGTTATAGTCAGTCCTTAACCTATGTAGACAAATTTTCCCTGTTTTTACAAAATCCAGAACCATAGCAGCTTGAGCCTTGCCAGGTGTGTAACTACCTTCTTTCTCAGCCCAAGGTGGCAAATGAGCCTTATGCTCAGAAGCTTTCTTTTGAAAATCTTGTCTTCTATCTTCTACTAAATTCAAAAATATCTTTTCTTCTTCATGTAAAGAACATGTTAGATTGTTTCTATGTGCATGTGTTATATCTATTGATTTCATTGTTAAGAAAAACTCTCCCATAAACTGTGCATCTTGACTACTAAGCACTGGGTTCATACTCTTGCGAATCGGAACCTCAGAAAATATCACATCTAAGTTAGAATAATAATACTGAATTCTTCCTGTTCTATAAAACAGACTTGTTAATACACTACATGATATGCCATATGTTAAGGGCAAGTGATGATATGTTAACCCTTCTGCTACTGATTCTGGTAACTTCATGCAAACATAACAATTACTAACTTCCATGGTATCTACGTATTGAAACAGCAATTTTGTGAAAACATTTAAACTAGTGTCGTTATCTGTTACTTCATGATGAAATTCTGAATCATCTTCTGCCATTAGTTCTACTCTACTTCCTTTCAAATTATCTAACCTTCCCTTCGTTTCATTGTTAATCTTTTTATCCACTATCATAAGGTAGGGAATTGCTACGATCAGTACTAACCATGCTACAAGTACCACTACTAAACTGCATATGCATATGGCACAGCATCTCCTACAACATCTTCGTTTTGGTCTCCCAGAAACTCTATCATCGGACATTTTAACAAGGAAGATTGCTCTTCTTATCTATTTTCTTCAATTTTCTTTTCACAGCCTTTTCACGTTATCAAGGTGGTCTGGTTTCTGTTTCATAGACCAATTCTGCACTAGTTCCTTCGTCACCACTTTCACTTGATTCTGAGCTCTCGTAATCTTCAAGAATTATGTAAGTCCAGTCAGGGCCTTTAAACTTGTTGTTAATAAGTTTCAGTCTTTTGCTTCTCCGTTTCTCAGTTTCGTTTTCCTGTCCTGTTTGGCTTGTTACTTCATTTACTTGTTCTGGATCTTCACTTCTGGTTCTTACGTGGTATTTCACTCTTTTGATGACACTAGGCCAATGATCACCTTTTCTTGTTTTCTGTGTTTTCACTGCCTCTTTGTTTTCTTCTTCAGAAATACTTTTATTTTCTGGTCGTGACTCAATCTTGTTTTCGACAATTACAGTTCCTTTATTTTGTTCTTTTTCAGGTCTGATTGGTTTCTCTTCAGTAGCTCCACTGTGAGTTTCTAATGGCTGACTCTGTTCAGTATTTTCGTTTTCAGATTCAAGAATTTCGAAATCTTCTGATTGAATGTGTTTTCCTTGATCTAACTGGTCCTGATCAGGGCTTATTGCACTTGTACTTCTGCAGCCTGACCGCATTCTTCTAGACCTGTCTGTCCCTGCTCAAAATTTCTTCGTTCTTCACTATTTTGAGCCCAGTTTTCTTTCCCTATCTGGTCCTGCTCAGGTTCTCTTATTCTTTCTTCTTCTTCTCTTTCCTGAGCTGCTTCTTCTTCACCTATCTGATCTTCTGTAACTTCTTCTAGATTTGCTTGACTTCTTGTTCTGAAGTAAACTTCAGGAATTTCCACCACTGGTATCCAGTCCTGACTTGTGCTCGGTTGTTCTTCGTCAGCTTCCCTCGAATCTTGCTCCTGAGATTCTTCAGCTGGGCAACCTTCAGCTTCCTCAGTGATCGTTACTGTCTGAGGATTTTCTTCTTCAGGGTCTGGTATTCTTTTAGTGTGGCTTACATGAATCCAATTAGGAAATCCTGCACACTTCACAGCGGTGTTTGTGACCAGTATGATCTGACAAGGTTCGCTCCACCTAGGTGATAGACACGTTTCTCTGGTGTGATTCTTCACTACCACCCAGTCACCAGGATTCAGATCATGTTCTTGTTCAGGCTGCCTGGAAACTGCGTCTTCTCCAACCTGGTGAGAGACAGAACGCACTAGGTCAGCCAATCCTTTGCAATAATCCAGAACCATATCATCAGATATATTCAGCAGTTTGTTTATGGGAGCATATGCTTGTCTCATTGCTCTTCCCATCCTTATCTCGTGGGGACTCAATCCGGTATTTCTATCAGTCTCATTAAGACAAGTGGCAATGCATCTGGCCAACTTAATGATGTTGATGCACACATTTTTCCCAGTCTGGATTTTATTGTGCCATTCAATTGTTCAACCACTCCAGAAGCCTCTGGACGATATGCACAGTGCAATTTTTGTTCAATTTGGAATGCTTCACAGATTATCTTAATCACTTCACTGTTATAGTGTTTTCCTCTATCCGATTCCAAAGTTTCTGGAAAACCAAATCTAGGAATGAGTTCTCGTAACAACAACTTTGCGACTGTAATACTGTCATTTCTCCTGGTAGGGTAAGCCTCTACCCACTTTGAAAACAGACACACTATGACAAGTACATATTTCAGCCCTCTGCATGGTGGTAACTGAATAAAATCAAATTGGAGTCTTATGAAGGGACCCTCTGCCTTACCAATCTTTCCAAACCCGATGATCGTCTTTCTTCCTGGATTATGCATTTGGCAAGTTAAACATCTCTGGCAAAGACTCTCTGCTACAGCCCTGAATTTGTGATTGTACCAATTCTGTCTGAAGAGCCTAATCATTGCATCTCTCCCTATGTGTGTGTCTCCATGATACATTCTGGCCATTTGTGAGAGCAGACAGTCGGGCATGACTGGTCTGCCATCGGCACAGATCCATACTTCGTCATCCTTCCTTTGAGAACATCCCACCTTAATCCATATATTCTTCTCACTCTCATCAGCATCATCTTGCAATCGTTTCACATCATTCCATGTTTCAGGTGGTGCACACAGCAAAAGTTGGCAGCTGATTCCCATTCTTTCCACCCTTTTATTCACCGCCATTCTGTTTTTTGCACAATGTTGAGCCACAAGGTCTGCATATCGGTTGCCGACTTCCACCCAGTCATCTCCTGACTGGTGTGCGGCACATTTCACCATAGCCAATTCTTTTGGTGATTGTATTGCTTCCAGCAATTCTCTTACAAACTGTCCATTTTTAATGGGGGATCCTGAAGAAGTCATGAAATCCCTCTGCATCCATAGTTGGCCAAAATCATGCACAACCCCATAACCATATTGGCTATCTGTAAATATAGTTACTTTTTGATTCCTCCCAATTTTGCAAGCTTTTATCAAAGCAATCAATTCAGCTACTTGTGCAGATTTTACTCCTGGTAAATAGGATGCTTCGACTATTCCAGTTAATTCACATACTGCATATGCTGCAGTCAGTTTACCATCTTCATGCCTTTGGCATGAACCATCAACAAATAGCTCCCTGTCTGGGTTTCTGAGGGGCTGTTCCTCAATATCCGGACGTGGTTTTGTGCACTACTCTGTGACTTGTAAGCAATCATGTTCTTCTTCTTCGTCATCTTTAATTTCCTCATGATATGGGTCTGGTAGTAAGGTAGCTGGATTTACTATTGTGCACCTTACCATGGTCACATTTTCAGCACCTAGTATTATTCTTTCATACTTAGTCAGCCGACTAGGAGTAAGATGCTGAGTTCGGGTTCTTGTCAACAGAATCACATCCGCATGTGGAACAAACACCTTTACTGGATGTCCCATTACAATTGACTCACTTTGTTCAATACTCAAACAGGTAGCCGCCACTGCTTTCAAGCAGCCTGGCAATGCAGCTGCCACTGGGTCCAATGTCGCAGAAAAATATGCTATAGGACGTCTGTCTAGACCATGTCTCTGAGTTAGGACTGAGAGTGCACAATTTTCTCTCTCGTGACAGAATAATGCAAATTCTTTCTTATAATCAGACATGCCTAAGGCAGGCGCTGCACATAAGGCGTTTCTCAATTTTACAAAAGCTGCTACGCTTTCATCATCCCACTCAACTGGGTCCTTTGCCTTCTTTTTTGTCATTTGTATTAGGGGCTTTGTTAACAAGGAAAACCCTAGTATCCACTGTCGACAATAACCCACTACCCCAAGGAACATTCTCACTTCCCGTTGAGTGTTAGGCATTTGCATTTTCTTAATCAATTTTACTCTTTCACAGGTTATTCTTCTTTTTCCCCTCTCAATTTGGTGTCCTAGATACTTAACTGTTGTTGTACAAAACTGCAGTTTTTCAGGTGAGACCTTATGCCCTTCTTCGGCTAAAAGATTCAGTAATGCAATAGAGTCAACAACACAGTCTTCTCTGGTGTTAGATGCCACTAATAAGTCGTCTATATACTGTACTAAGACTGAGCTTCCTGGCATTACTAGTTTCTCTAAGCACTTTTTCAATATCTGATTGAAAATTGAAGGACTTTCTGTGTACCCCTGAGGAACACGATTCCATACATAGACCTTATTCTCGAATTTAAATGAGAAAAGATACTGGCTATCTGGGTGCAATGGTATTGAAAAGAACGCTTGGCATAAATCAATCACAGTGAACCATCCTGCACTCCAAGGGATCTGGTATAGAATTACTGCAGGATTTGGCACTATTGGACAGCAAGGTTCCACAATCTTATTTATTTTTCTTAGGTCTTGGACAATCCTATATTTCCCACTAGGTTTCTTTAAACCCATTATTGGTGAATTACATGGGCTACTCATTACTTCTCTTAGTATGTTTTGTTTTACCATTCGATCGATTTCTTCAATGACTCCTGCTTTTACTTCTGCACTCATTTTGTACTGCCTGGTATTCGGGAAAATGGCACCTTCTTTTACAGTAATTTTAACTGGATCTATTTTGGCCATAAGTCCTACTTCTTTTCCCGTAAAATCCCATACTATAGGATTTACTGTAGTTTTTAATTCTTCTGGCAGCTCATCTTTTGTTATCAAAGAGAACATCTCATCTACTTCTGTACCTTGTTTTGCAATCATGAATTTATATACATGGTCTTCATCAGGGGTCTGAATTGCTACACCATCTGGTGTGCAAAATATTGTGCAGTTCATTTTACACAACAAATCTCTGCCCAATAAATTTACTGGACTAGAATCACACACTACAAATTGATGCATCTCTCTGAAATTTCCAATTTTAACTTCCATTGGTTCAGTAAGAGGTGTTCTAATCTTTCGATTAGCTACTCCCACTACTTGGATAGCTTCTCCAGAGAGAGGAAGGTCTGGAATGTCTGCTGTTCTCACAGTAGACCGGGTAGCACCAGTGTCCAAAAGAAAAGTAATATCATTACCCTTCACACTCCCTTCAACATATGGACCTGACTGATCTACCGGTAAGGATGCGCCAAGTACGCACTCCTTCTCCCCCTCTCTTAGGCACCGTCATGAACTGTACTGACAGAAATCGTCCTGTAAAAGAAACTGTGATGTTACATAATCATTCTTACCACTTCCTCCTTGATATCCGACGTCTGTACCGTGCTTTGCTCTGCTTACATTACCCTGTATAGGTGCAGGTGGCAACTGACTCTGAGGATTTACACCCTGCTGTGAGTCATTCTGCGTCTGTGGATTTAAATTTTGATTTGGGCCATTATTATTCCGTATCTTTTACATTCATCCTTCCAATGCCCCAATTTTCCGCATCCATGACAAGGAAATTTCTTTTTAGCCTCTTCTCTACTTATTCGTCCTCTCACTTTTCCACCATTCCCAGTATCAGCATTCGATCCTGAATCTTTTCCCTGATTTTCGCTTGGATTATCCAAATTAATTCCCTGTTTCTCGGCCATTTTTACCTGAGCCACATCACTTTCTCTTGCAGTTTCTTGTGCCTATCCTCAATGTCATCTCCACAATATTTCGCATATTTCAAAATCTCGTCAATCGGTTTCCCTTGCCAACACAACATGTGCTGCTTAATCATCTGACAAATCTCTGGCTTCAGGCCATAAACAAATCGGTAAACAAACTGACTCATGTTCTTGTCTCCAATATCCTCAAAGCCACTATACTGCTTGAATACCTGCAATAAAAGCTGATAATAGGCATGTACCGATTCATTTGCTTCTTGTGTAGTTCGATCTATTTTTACCCAATCTGTTTCTTTCGGTGGTATTTTCCCTTTCAGGTAAGTTATTACCTGCTGATACTTTTTCATTACATCACTTGACGGGGCACCTGTCTTTGGATCTCTGGGATACTCATCACTTGGCCAATCAATTGTGATTTTACAATCTGTCCATAAATCGGCAGGTACCACTATGTCAAACAGACCATCCAAGTCCTTCAACAATACTTTTGACACCTTCACAAACCTCTCAACCTGCTTGTACCATTCAATTGGTTTCTCTCTTAACTTTGGGAAATCATTCGTAAAAGATAAAATATCCTGTCTACTCCATGGGACATGTACATATCCTCCTCCTGGAACTTCTCGCATCGGGTACATTTGATCTGCTTTCCCTGTTTCCTTCATCAAATATTCAGAAGCTGCTCTACTATATCGTGCTTCTTCCTTTTTCTTTGTCCATCTAACTTTCCATTTATCTAGGTCTCCCCATTTCTGTAAGACTGTCATTAATTCTTTTATTTGTAATTTTCTACCAGAGGCATTCATGTTTTCTAAATCCCTGTCCGAAAAATCTGCTCTATAGGGTTTCTGTAACAACTTGGACTTTCCTATTTCAATTCCCATTTGCAAAGCTAAGTCTGATAATTTTTCATGGAATATTTTTACATTTCTTGTGATGCTTCTACATACAAACAACAATTCTTCTTCATCATAAGTATTTAAACGGTCTACCCCTACATTTCCTGCTATAATTTCTTCTAATTCAACCTTTAATTTAAAAATGTCCGTGATCTTTGGTGGTGGAGTCTGTTTGTCTGATCCTTGTGCCCACCTTTCTAAATCTTCTGCAGTAACTACTGTGGCACTTTTGGATCCTGGTGAGGTTATTATGTTTACATCTTTTGAGCAACCAGATGTAGCTCTTCTAGGAGTACTATTTACAGATTCTCGAATGGGTAAGTCCATTAATGAAATCATAGACTCACAATCACTAAAATGATCCTCAACCATTACTACTGCTTCAGGTTTCGGAATGCTCACAGGAGTTGGCGTAACTAGTGGCTGGGGATAGCTTACCTTGTCACTATATAATGGAACTACTGGACCAATTGTTACAGGTATGGTCAAGGAATCAGGATGCACTTTTATTTGTGTTATTTTCTGTATTAATTCTGCTCTGGTTTTATCTAGGGCTTCCGTTTCTTTATCGTGAAGTACCCTACTAGGTGTGGAATCATGCAATACTTGCGGTACCAATGGTGTTTTTAACGGTGGTGCACTTGGGGTACATCCCTTTGTCCCTTCCTGATATGGTGGAGGATTCTTTAATAACTCTTCCATAAATTCATCTTCGGAATCTCCACACCTATTTAAGTGTTTTGTCTTTTCTGTGCATTTGCTCCCTAACATTTCTTCTTCTGTCAATATTGGATACAGTCCCTCTGTAAGCATCGCTCTTCTCCACTGTTTCATCTGACCGTCCCTTGACTCATTTTGGTACCTAGGGAAAAATCCCCGATAACCCCTATTACTTCTGGATCGATCACGTTCAAATGCCTCAGTTTCCCACTCCTCTAAGGCTTCGTATTGGGTTAATCTAGGTCTTGGTTCTAAATCATTCATCCTCAATCTCAAATTTTGAAGAATCCTTCCATTAAAAGTACCATTCTCGGGACATTTTAATTTTCCATCATTCTTGGTATATTCTATCCAATTCTCTAACCATACACAAGTATGATAACCTCTCTCCATCATCATGAATGAAGTGGGTGTTTTAGCTGGTGGAATGATAATTCCTTCTCTAGTTTTGATTGGTTTGTCCTTTTTAAAGTAATTCTTAATCTTTTGTAGAAATGACATTTTTCTCTTCTCTCCATACATTTTATCTAATCTTCGGTGTATAAAGTTATATTCTGCAAAGCCTAGGAATCTCCTATCCGGACGAGTTCCTATTAAAGTTGAATCGCGTTTTAACATGCAATCTCCACTATCCACTAGGATTTCTGTTTCTATGTTAGCAACCAATCAAATTCCAGTTTACTTTTGTCTCTGAACCATTCCTAGCGCGGTTTTTCTGTGACGTTGGTCTGGCAACCCCTCCTTTACAATCTGCGCTTTTCTGTCCCTCGCTGTTTCAACCAATCCCAGCGCGGTACCTGTGATGTCAGAATTACTCCTGACTACTGACCCCTCCTTTACAAGAGTCTTCCACGCCCGCGGTTTCAACCAATCCCAGCGCGGCGCTTTGTGACGTCAACTCCCTCTCCGGCAGCTGACACTCCCTTTACAAAATCGTACGCAAAACTTTATTTTCTCTACGACTTTAATTAAAATTCAGTAACAACATAAAACATTCGCTATCGTGCCAGTTTCTCTAATTTTAAAAAGATAGTTTTTGTCCACACTAGTAAACCCTTTCCGTTTACTAAACATACACTACGAGTAAAACCCTTCCGTTTACTCTTCACTCGAGCATCAAAAATACCTGTTATTTCTTCAATGTTACCCTTTCTAGGTGATATAACATCAAATTTTCACCAGCATATTCCTTTTGCTATTACTCACACGCATAGAGTCCCTAACGAGTACTGATAGCCCTACTTAACTTTTCAGTACTATTTCTGCCTGACAGATAACCTCACTGCAGTATGGCTTCCACTTACCACCTGCTATTCAATTTTCCTCCCCGGGGAATTCTGGACAACATAAAACAAACTTTTAGACAATAACAGGCGTTAGTTCATAAAAATACAATTCTCATTACCCAATTAACAAAGTAGAATCCTAACCATCCTCTGCTAGCCAGAAAACTGATCCAGCGCGATACTAGCAACGAGCATTCATACAACAGATACTCACTTGGGCCCATACATTCATACTACGCTAGTGTTTCACGCTGGTGGTGTCAGTTGTTACTCTTTATCAAAATTCTCTGCTACCAATTACCTTCTGATTGAAGAGTAATGACTTACCAATGGATCCTCTGTTAATTAGGAAGTTTAAAATGAGTGACATTCAAAACAATTCATAAATCCTGAAATAATCACTGAGTCAGGAAGTTTTAAAATGTTTATCTAAAATTTAGCAGAGTAAATTACAGAGCTGCATGATATTTAATCGCATATCAAGGATGAAACACAAGAAATCAATTATTGATTAATGACGGTCCCTCAGAAAGGAGAAGATAGAAACAGCAGCGCAACTAAAGGTTGCATATATTTACCTAAAGTGCGTGAACCATACCCCTTGGCCAAGGAGTTGGAAAAGATGGGACTCAGGAAGGATGAAGAGCAAGACCTCCTCCAGATTCAGGACAGGACCGGTGACCTCTCTACCTACGACGCCTGCGTCGTTCCCCTCTCTGATACTCCGCTTCTCCTCGATTCTCCCGTGCCTTCCTTCTAATGGACTCCGCCGCCCCCTCCTCAGGACCTCTCTGGACAGCGATTCAGTCTGCAATCGATCAGCTTGGCGGTCTGGAGCTAGAAGCCTAGCTAATTAGCTAATTCTATATCTATTATACCCTTCTACGCCCATGTACCTCCCATTAATGTTGCAAAAATATGGGACCACTACTTCTGATTGGACAGGGACTTCAGGGTCTGGTGCCATATATTTAAATGAGCCCACCATTGAAACACCTGAATAGCAAGACGTCATAGTACTGAAACAACACATGTCACTATCACTATTGTTTCACTGTAACCTGCTAGCAACTAATTCCTATTGCTGCACTTTGAAGAGCACAATCGACGGCATGCGTTGGATCACTCAACATACATTTCCAAGTTCGCGTATTTCTATGTTTTATGTGCCTTGTGATTTGTTATGTCTGTATGTCTCTTTGTCTCAACAGATATCAACGGCTTTCAGAAATCCTGAAGGCTGCACATTAACCGTGAGTTTCCGCGGTTTATTCCACCACAGGTTAGGGTGCGCCTTAGCGTGCGCATACCGCCGTGGTGTGTAGGTCCTGACGAACGCTTCACTTAATATAACTAGAAGCAGAAACATGTTGACCAACCGTTTCTTTTCACTTTAGGATGTATCTGGTCAACTAAAACCAGATATTGAAACATCCGACGCACCTGTTTTTAACAGTGCCCAGTTTTCCACCATTAAAATTGTTCTGGGATAAAACTGAGGCATTTTTAAAGAAATGACTTTTCACACTCAGGACTTGCACTCACGTCACACAAAAAACCTGCTCCGCTGTAATCAGGCGTCGTAGCACACCAGAGAGGCACTCGGCCTCTCTGGTGGGAACCCAATGATGAAGCATGTCACCAACTAGGTTGGTGAGTGAGGGTTCTTTTAAATCACAGTGATTTTCTCTTGCTAGCTCTTCCTCAGTTGGATACACTCTTTTGCTGTTTATACATTATTGTTCAGGGGGACTGAGAGTGGCTTCAGTTGCTTTCCCTCTCTCTCCTGTTGTTTATCTATAATCACCAAGACCATTCAGATTGCTCAGGCAGAATGTCAAGGTCTATTTTATGCTTATTTGAGATACTATCAGTTAACCTCATTCCACCAGTAATAGGGGTCCCCTTTACCTGTGCCAATGGTGTGGCCTCACCATCACCCATGGAGACTTGAATATATTGATGAGCTAGGCACACTAAAGAGAAGGAGAAGGAGAAGGAATGAAAAGTGTAGCTGAAAACAAAGAACTAAAGTGGCCGAGATTTCTCCAGAGGATGGTACTCTAGAAGGAGCAAATTCCTGATCCCATTTGAGCCTTTACTACGGACTGTTGAGAAAGTGTGAAGCATTCAAGAAACTGTGCAGGAAGGAAATGAAACAGTGACATGAATGTGTCCTTCTGTAGATTCAGAGGAGAGAATATCTCTGCCAGTGGCTATCTGTTCGACAAGTGCGACACAAAGTTATCTGTAGAAGATGCTTTTTGCTGTGACCACAAAGTCTGCAGGCATCTTGGAACTGTGAGTGAATCTACTGGAAACAACAGGTCACCTGAGCAAGATTTGCAGCCATCATTCTATGATCACTCGGTCTCTGGTATCCTCTATGCTGGGCACATCCCAGATATGGCTTGAGAAATAATCCAGTACCGTCTCAACGATATATAGACTTTGGGCTATATGTTCAGAAACTTTTTTGAGGTCACAAATGCCCCGATTCACAGAATCAGGCATTTTTCAACAGCAAAAAAAGGTTTTTAAATATACAAAACACAAATTGCAATTTGGTAACATGTTACAGGATCACAATTTCTGTTTAGCGATTCAGTATTTAGAAAGGGCGTGTTAATGGCATCCCTTCCTAATACCCATTCCAAGTGGTATGTATAATTGTTTTGCGACCAAATTACGGTCACAAAACATTCATTTTTTACCGACACCTTAGGGGTGGTGGTAACCATTCACAATTGGGAAGGGGCCCCCTTGGGACCCTTTTCCCTTTGTGAATGTTGATACAAATATTGTTTAAGAGCAGACGGTGGTCCAAGGGACCACTGCCTACTCTTAAAAAATGAAACTTAAACGTTTCATTTTATTATTTGAAACACATTGCGTTTTTCTTTAAGGAAAACGGGCTGCTTTTTTTTTTAAAAAGCAGTCACAGATATGGTGGTTCCTGTGATGGCAGCAATTCCTAACGGGTCGCAAATTGTGACCTACCTCATTAATATTCATGAGGTAGGTCAATTGCGACCTCATTAGGAATCGCAAAATGACATTCAACCTAATTGTGATTCTCAAAGATCTGCAATTAGGAAATCGCAATCTCAAAAATTTGTACATATCACCCTTTGTGTCTTAGAGCCATTCTTTTTGTTTGTTTGCTTTTGGAGAAGAATGCAGTGTCTAGACGTGACACTACATGCACTGTATTAATGGGAGAATCCACCTGGTCCCTCCTTGCTATGCAGTCTAAAGTGGTAGTGTCTAGTGATACACAGTTGTAAAATAGAAAGGCTGCGCTGTGATCTCATCTGGTCTTTTGAATGAGCCACCAAATATTGCACACTGTGCACCATGTCCCTCATTTGCATGAGCTTGTGCGCTTGCAGCCTACTTCACAAAGCCATTGGCCTCCTTTTGTCAGCTGAGTTCCCACTTCCCTAGTCACTGTCTACATGTTGGTTTTACCACTCCACATCCAAACTGGATGTGGACCCCGGCTCACTGCACCAAGTAATCGGCTTATTTTGCCGCATCTTCTTCTTAATAATTTTTAAATAAACCAAATCTTACTTTAATTGGCATTTTGGGGTATGTGTTGGGTGGGTGGGGAGTTCCTTGTGTGTTTACCTCGGCCGATACCCTCTGGTCACCCGCAGCTTTTCTGCTATTTGAGTGGAGGGGGTTCCGGTGCTAGAGAGAAAGTGGGGATTCTTACTTCCTGCTTTTACACACAGCACCGCCATTTTGGTGGTTAGCGATATAGTTACTTTCTCTGCACCGACTCAAGGTGCATGTCCGCATGGACACGCAGTGGACCCCGGCTGCAAGCACCACGTCATTGGCTTATGTTGCCTCTTTTGGCAGCATCTTGTTTTTATTAATTAAAAAAAAAACTGAAACTTACTTTTATTGGCATTTTGGGGCCTGTGTTGGGTTGGTTGGGAGTTTCGTGGCTGTTTACCTTGGCTGATACCCTCTGGTCTGCCGCAGCTATTCAGCTGTTTGAGCGGAGGGAGTGGTGGCGCTAGAGAGGAAGTGGGGATTCCCACTTCCTGGTTTTCCACACCACACCGCCATTTTGGTGGTTAGCAGTACCCACTTAAGGCGCATGTCAGCGCAGACATAAACATAAACTAGAGATCAAGGAATTCCTTGAGGAACACTTGCCAGATGCGGTCTTCTTGAAGGCGACCTGGCTGAACGAGAATTCCTTGTCAGATATTCTGGAAGCCATTCCACAAGGCTTCGCTAAAGTGAGACAGGACAGGCACTATCACAGATTGGGAGGCATTGCTATTATCTTTAAACAAGCTCTGCAATGCTTCTTCTTGAAGTGTTTTATTGAGCGTTGTGAAGCGGCCCTGTTTTACCTTGCTCTTATGAAGAATTTTGCAGTTTCAGGGATCCTGCTCTACCACCCACCTCGACGGTTGCTAATTTCTGCACTTCTCTTGCAGATGCTCTTCCCCCTTGGCCAACATTTTGGTTGTAAGAGATTTTAATATGCATTTTGATGATTTAGGGTGCACGGCAGCATCAACTTTGCTGGCAGATCTAGAAGGCTTACAGCTCACCCAGTTTGTCCCTGTCCCTACTTACAGACTGGGGCATATTCTAGATCCTGTCTTTTCCAATGTGGCCAAGGTAGTGCCCGGCCTCCCCATTCCACTTGTATGGTCAGATCACCTGTCTATCAATTCTCGGTTTCTTATCCAAAACCAACTGTGATTCATCCTCTTGCCCAGACAGTGCAAGCACGTCAGTGGGCAAAAGTGGCCACTTCTAGTTTTAATAAAGCATTGAATGATAGCAGACCCAGTTTGGCCGTCTGTGTTGAAGGAGACAATCTCCTACTGGAAAATTGTATCTCTGGTGTCCTAGATCAATTAACCCTTTTGACCCAACGGTCTTTCCAAAGACAGAAACCATCAGCTGAATGGTGCAATGTTGAACTCATAGGGATGAAAAAGAACTGCATGCGTCTTGAACGCCTTTGGCATAGGGCATATGTCCTGACAGCAAAATAAACTATTTGGCTGCGCTCAAACAGTATCATTGGCACATCAATTATGTTTATCGGGATTACTACTCTAATAAAATTCTCTCAGTGTAGAATTCCTCACGAGAAGGTTTTGCCATTATATAGCCTCTCACATCTTTTTTTACGAGTCTCAGCATCAACCGTACTTTTGGAGGAGGGTTGCAATACCTTCACTCAGTTTTTTTCCAATAAAGTGGCAAAGATTTATGACTCTTTTCCAGGGGAGTCTAGAGAATTTGCTTGCCTGAATTCATCTTTTGAACCTACGGAAGATAGCTTAGGGCTGCTGCATTTTAAACCCACTGAATTTGAGGAGATGTCTGCTTTGCTGATGTCTGTTAAATCAGGCTCTCTGCTCGATTCAGTTTCACCCTCTATTCCGGAACGAGGAGTGGAAGCTGTGTTGCCTTTGAGCCACAAGCTACTTAACAGTTCCCTGGCAGTGGGCCAGGTCCTGAAGAGGGTAGTTCCCTGCTTAAAAAGCCATTGTTGGATCCTACTAATCCAGAAAACTACTGACCTGTTTCACTGCTGCCACTGCTGGCTAAAGTCACTGAGAAGCATGTAGGCCATCAGCTCTCTGAGTTTATTGAGATTAATTGTCTTCTCTAAAGGACACAGTCGGGGTTTCGCCCATCCTATAGTACCGTGTTGGCCCTGCTATTAGCCTCAGAAACCATTCGTCAAATCGTAGATGCAGGAGACACGGCCGGTCTCTTGATGCTAGCCCTTAGTGCAGCGTTCGACACCATATCGCACATCTACTCATTGATCATCTGTGGGGATGCGGTGTCAGCCACATGGCCTTACAGTGGATGCACGTTCCAGGTGTGACAAAAACCGTACTACTCTAAAGTGTTAACTCTGCAGCGGGGAGTACCTCAGGTTTCCTCCCTGAGTCCAACCTTATTTAATTTATATATGCTCCCCAGCTAAGATCATTGAACGTCATGGGTTCACAGTAATCACCTATACTGATGACCCTCTCCCAGGATGAGGCAACCACGGCTACCTTGTTGAGCGCGTGTTTGAAGGAGGCTGCCGGGTGGATGGAGCAAAGCTGTTTAAAGTTGAATGCAAGGAAGACAGAGGTCTTGATCCTGGGAAAACAACTCAATATTTGTTCGACCTCTTGGTGGCCTCAAACCCTTGGCCCGTTACCCAACCCTAAGCCCAAGGTTAAAAACCTGGATATCTGGTTTGATACGAAACTGTCCTTTGACAGCCAAATCACAAAGTTGGCTGGGAAATGCTTTGGAATCGTCAGGCCCTGAAAAAGAGCCTGGATGTGCTCCCAGAGACTGCGAGGAAACCTGTGGTCCAGGCCTTAATTATCTCGAGGATGGACTACTGTAATGTGTTATACCTGGGGGTATCACAGTCTCGCATGATGCGTCTTCAATGAGTGCATAACGTGGCAGCTTGTCTGTTACTCAATCTTCCGAAACGTGTCTCCATGGGATCTTCACTTGCTAAGTTACATTGGCTCCCTATGAAACTGAGGATCTCCTTCAAGGTGCTGTGCTATTGCTACAGAGCCTTGACAAACAGTTGCCCTTTATACTTACAGCCTTTCATTCATCCCTATACTCCTCTGAGGAATCTCAGATCATCGGGGCGAGCAGGGTCTGTATCCTGGAAGTGAGAAGAGTGCACCTTGGTGGCAGCTTTTGTAGCTTTTTAGCTTCAAAACTTTTAAACTTGTTATCTCTTTCTGTCTGACAGGCCCCTTCTGAACTCCTTTTTAGAAAAAAATTGAAAACCTGGATGTTTAGATAGAATTGATCTGTTACTTCCTGCGAATGCACAGCACATGGGATCCTGGACAGCAATGCTGGGACACTTCGTTTCGAAGTAGCTATGCGCTTTACTATTATTATTAACTGCTGTGTCGAATGCTGCTCCATCAGTTTCAGGGCACATGTAGCACACTCCACCACCACCTATCATGTGATTTAACAAACCCTTTCATTCACGATACATTCCAGAGTTCTAGTCTGGGGTTTGAAACGTAAGGAAAATGAATTCCCAGGAATTGGATTTTAGTACACATTAGTTCCAGTACACTGATGTCTGTATTACATATAAATACATATCCCTCTCTCTCTCTCTCTCTCTCTCTCTCTCTCTCTCTCTCTATATATATATGTATTTTTGGGTATATGTTTGTATTGATTTTTGTGGCAAAATTCTCATACAGGATATTATCAACCCAGTAGTATTTTGTAAGTTATGAGGCATTTTAACCTAGTGATATCTCAGGCCCCTGTAGTTTCGCGAAATAAATAAGTACCATGGTATATGGCGATGACAAGTCATTATGTGATTGCTAACGAGTGCCTTTACAAAAGTTAAAGGCAGCCATCTTCTTTATCACTTAATGGCAGTGTTGTATTTTTGGGCCTTAACTCAAGGTAAGTATTAGGTTTTATCATTTTTCCATACCTATTACCACTTAATTAAAGAGGTAATAGGTAGGAAAAGAATTATGCATAGTTTGTATATATTTAAAAATATTTCATGGACTACTGCGGTACTGCCTTGGAAGCACCACAGTACCAAAAATAAATGAAAAAATAAATGTTTCAAAATGGTGAAAACACTGTAATACACTATATTTCACACATTCAGTGCACTACAGTGTATTTACAATTTTCAAGATATTTAAAAAAACTACGCAGTACCGCAGTAATACGTAGAAATTACTGCACAACTTAAAAAAACTGAAAAAATAAAAGAAACATTTTGTAAAAAAATATCTAGGCTAGGTAGTAGCATGGTACTATGGAAAATTATTTAAAAATATGTAATAAAAATATAAAAACCTTTCTCTACCTATTACCCCTTTAATAAAATGGTAATAGGTAGGGAACCAGAATAAAACCTAATAGTTACTTTTTATCTAAGGCCTAACCCACAACACAGCTGAACTGTATGTGATCTTGTATAGAGCAGTTAGTATAAAATCAGTCTACTTTATGTAGTAAGTCAATGTCTTTTATTTCACAGTCTCCAGAAGAAAGCACAAAATATAGAAATAGAAGTCCAAAATTAACAAACTTCTTCTTTTCTTCTGCAGGGCCTTTGGAGTTTCTGTCCACCGGTACCCTCAACAGAAAGAAGAAATCAGGTTAGTCACTGCTATAATTGTCTCAGTCGTGTGTTAGAGTAGTGATCTTCTTAAATCTCCTCTATAAAAATAGTGAGGTTAATGGAGGGGTGGTACAAGAGGAAAGGACCCGTGCTCAAGTTGAGTGAAAGAAGTCAAAAGAATAAAGATAATAATAAAATAAAAAAATATCAACTCAGGTAAGGCAGAATTCTCTTTGCCTCTAACCCCAAGTAGTATTGCTTCAAACCAAACAGTATCGCCTTTAAAGAGATTTGCCTTCCGCCCAGCTTTCTCCCCTTCTCTCTCCATCCCGACCACCTCTTGCTTGCGGCTTTCCCTCCCGCTTACAGGCTCTTCTTAGGAACCTTTCACGCACCTGGCTGAGCCACGTTTCTCCTGGGACGTGGCTAGGCGCGGAGTCTGACCGGTAGACAGGATACTCCCTCTCTCCTCCAGAAACTGCTGAGTCCCTCCTGTGCTCCGGTTCCTCCCGCTTTGGCTCCTCTGGGATCTCGGTCCCCGATTCGAGCTCGATACTCTCCTCCTATCACGCTGCTCGACGACGCGCTCCCGGATTCTCCGCCCTCCTCTTCTTCCAGGTTTGCCTTGTCTCCTCCTTTTGACGCGCTCACGTTCCATGGAAGTTCTAGTCTCTTCCGGACTGCCTGACTTCCGGTCTCGTCGGGGCGGCCCTGCAACAGAAGAAGGGTGCAGTTGGCTACAGGGAGGTTAATTGCCTCGCTTTCAGCCCCTGGTTCGTGACACTGTAATAAAAACATTATGGCTGCCTTTTAATTGTCATCGCCATGTACCACGTTGTACCGCAAAGTTACCGCGGTGTACTGTGCACAAGATATAACTAAGGCCTACCTGTACTATTGTATTGGGTTACCCTAGTGTTGCATGGGTAATGCAATACTTAAGACGCAGTTAGAAAGCAAAGCAAGGCCACCAGGCGTGACCCTGTGTTGCTTGGTAAATCTAGAGAGATGCAAGGCATCTCAATTTGCTGTTTTGTGTACTCTGAAGACCATAATCTAAATTCTTGGTCAATTTCAACTGCACACCTGTGCTCTCCACTCTATGCCACCCTACACCGTTCCACTATATTCCACTTCACTGTACGGCATTCCTCTGTACGCTATTCAACTGTGCACCACTCAACTCTATTCTATTCCACTGTACTCCACTTCACTCTATGCCACTCCACTTTGCTCCACTCCTCTCTACCCTATTACACTGTACGCCATACCACTTTACATTACTCCAATATACACCAGTCCACTGCACGCTAATCCACTGTACGCCACTCTACTCTACTCTACTCCAACCACTCTACACCACTCCACCGTACGCTATTGCACTCTATGCCACTTCATTCTAGGAGACTCCAGTCTATGCCACTCCTTTGTATGCCCCTCCACTGTACAATACTCCACTGTATGCTATTCCAATGTACCCACCTCCACTCTATGACATTAGACTATACGCTATTCTATTATATGTCACTCAACTATACGCCACGTCAGTGTACACCACTGCACTGTATAGTATTCCAGTGTAAGCCACTCCACTCTACGTCGCTCCACTGAAAGCCACTGCAATATCTGCCACCCCAGTCTATGACTATCCACTGTACACTATTACTCTGTACACCACTCCATTCTACACCACTCCACTCTACACCACTCCACTCTACAACACTACTCTCTAAGCTACTACACTCTTAATATTCCACTGTATGAGACTCCACTCTATGCCACCCTAACTCGAAGCTACTCCACTATATGCCACTCCACTCTACATACTACACTGTGCGCCACTATGCTCAACGTTATTGCACTCTACACCACTCCACTCTACGCTATTCCACTGTATGCCACTCGAGCAAGACCACTGACTCATTGTCAGTGAAATTGCTCTCCCACCCTCGCAGCTCCACTATTAAGTGAGGCCTGCCCCTGCACTCTCGAGTGTTGGTGATCGAGGCCCTCCTCCACCCGCAGGTTTCCCTGCGCCTCATCCCTGGTGGTCCAGTGGACCTCTGTCTCCTTCCTCTCACTCTGCTCTTTCACTCGTTTTCACTCGTTTTTCTACCCTTTTTTATCTTTCACCTTTCTGCACTTTTCTGCATCTCTGCTCTTTTGTGCCTTATTTCTGCTCATTTTCCCTTCCTCTCGCTCCGCTCTTTCACTCGTTTTCACTCGTTTTTCTACCCTCTTTGATCTTTCACCTTTCTGCACTTTTCTGCATCTCTGCTCTTTTGTGCCTTATTTCTGCTTATTTTCCCTTTTTTCTTTATCCCTTATTTCCTCCCTTTACCTTTCCCTGCCGCTGCTGCCCCCGCGGCCCCTCCCCCCCAGCACGACCGGCCCAACCCAGCTCCCCTCCCCGCTCCCGCCTCCCAGCTGTCCAGCCCTCCCCGACCCCTACTTAATGGCGACCGCTGCGGGGACAGGCGAGCAAGACCACTGACTCATTGTCAGTGAAATTGCTCTCCCACCCTCGCAGCTCCACCATTAAGTGAGGCCTGCCATGCCCCTGCACTCTCAAGTGTTGGTGATCGAGGCTCTCCTCCACCCGCAGGTTTCCTGCGCCTCATCCCTGGTGGTCCAGTGGATCTCTATCTCCTTCCTCTCACTCTGCTCTTTCACTCGTTTTCACTCGTTTTCTACCCTTTTTATCTTTCACCTTTCTGCACTTTTCTGCATCTCTGCTCTTTTGTGCCTTATTTCTGCTCATTTTCCCTTCCTCTCGCTCTGCTCTTTCACTCAATTTCACTCGTTTTCTACCCTCTTTTATCTTTCACCTTTCTGCACTTTTCTGCATCTCTGCTCTTTTGTGCCTTATTTCTGCTTATTTTCCCTTTTTTTCTTTATCCCTTATTTCCTCCCTTTACCTTTCCCCGCCGCTGCTGCCCCCGCGGCCCCTCCCCCCAGCGCGACCGGCCCAATCCAGCTCCCCTCCCCGCTCTCACCTCCCAGCTGTCCAGCCCTTCCCGACCCCTACTTAATGGTGGCCACTGCGGCCGCGGGCAGCGGGTGCGCCGCTGGCATGCCGAAGGCGCGTCAAAGGCAAGCCCGTCTGCGCCCGTCCGCGACCCGACCGCGACCAGCGCCAGGAACCCTGGACCTCCGCCCCGCCAATGTTACGACCCAGCAGCACTCCACGCACTCAACCCAGGCTGCAACAACAACTGCAAGCTAGCATCACCAGCCAACACCCACGGACCCTTCAGCTGTCACCGCTGCCGGCACACCTGCAGCACCGCCAAGAACACGGATCCAGCACAACCCGCACACAAGAACACAACCGAACCGAAGACCCTGCAATGCATCCTCCTCAACGTCCAATCCCTCCACAAACACACCACTGTCTGGGACCTACTCGACAGCACCACCCAGGACGTAGCGTTCTTCACCGAAACCTGGACCAACACCACCTCGGGTCCGGACATCGCCATCGCCATCCCCCAAGGATACAAGATCTCCAGGAAGGACCGCCCCACCCGCCCAGGAGGAGGAATCGCCATCGTCGACAAATCCAGCCTCCGCCTGAGCACACTCCCCAACGAGCCCACAGAACTGATGGAACACCTTCACTTCAAGATACTGGCCAGCCCCACCGCCACCCTCCGAGGAACACTCATCTACCGACCCCCTAGACCCCGCGGACCCTTCGCCAACTCCATCACGGACATTATCTCCCCGCAGGCCATCGCATCCACCAACTACACCCTGCTGGGAGACCTCAACTTCCACCTCGACAACCAACTGGACCCCAACACCACATCCCTCCTGGACAACCTCCACAACATTGGACTCCGCCAGATCGTGACCGAGCCCACGCACTCAGCAGGACACACCCTCGACCCCCTCTTCACTACAGGAAACTCCATCACCTTCAGCCACACCACCGAACTCCCATGGACCGACCATCGTTGCGTCCACTTCACCTTCAGAACACCCACCATCCACAGACACCAGCACCTGCTTCCACGAAGAAACTGGACCAAAATCACCGACCGACCAGCTCACCTCCTCACTCAACAACTCCACCCCAACCATCGCGGAAAACGACGACCCCAACACCGCAGCCCGAACCCTGCATAGATGGATCTCGGACAGCACCAACACCATAGCCCCCCTCAAGAAAAACAACAATACCGGCGCCAAGAAAGCCAGATGGTTTACCACCGAACTTCAAGAGTCCAGATGCACATGCCGCTGCCTCGAAAAGGCCTGGAGGAACACCAAATCCACAGAAGCCCACAACAACTTCAGAGCCGCCACCAACGCCCACCATCAACTCATCAGAGAAACGAGGAAAAAAGCGATTGAAGACAGAATCTCCACCCACGCGCACAACAGCAAGGAACTCTTCAGCATCATCAAGGAGTTCGCCCAACCCACCAGCGAGTCTACCGACATCCCTCCCTCACAAGACCTCTGCGACAAACTCAGCACCTTTTTCCACCACAAAATCAAGAGCATCTACGACAACTTCGACAAAGACAACCAACACACTGAACCCTCACCAACCACCCCCGACACCCGGAAACCAGCGATTGACGACTGGACAGCCCTCACCACCGAAGACACACTGAAGACAATGAAGTCAATCCACTCAGGGGCCCCCACGGACCCCTGCCCCCACCACATCTTCAACAGAGCCGCCGACACCATTGCACCCATGCTCCGCCACACCATCAACCGCTCCCTGGCAACCGCCTCGTTCCCCGACGACTGGAAACACGCCGAGGTCAACCCCCTCCTAAAGAAACCCTCAGCGGACCTCACCGACCTCGGAAACTACAGACCCATCTCCCTGCTCCCGTTCCCAGCGAAAGTCATCGAGAATGCCATCAACAGCCAACTCGCCACATTCATTGAAGAACACAACATCCTCGACTCCTCCCAATCAGGCTTCAGAAAAAACCACAGTACGAAAACCGCCCTCCTCGCCGCAACAGACGACATCCGCACCCTACTGGACAAAGGAGAAACAGTAGCCCTCATCCTCCTCGACCTATCAGCGGCGTTCGACACAGTCTCCCACCGCACCCTAATACGCAGACTCTACGACGCAGGAATCCAGGACAAGGCCCTCGACTGGATCCGCTCCTTCCTCTCCGGCAGGACGCAGCGGGTCAGACTCCCCTTTCCTCTCGGACCCCACACCTACCACCTGCGGAGTCCCCCAGGGCTCCTCCCTCAGCCCGACGCTCTTCAACGTCTACATGGCTCCACTCGCCCCCATCGTCAGAACCTACGGACTCAACATCGTGTCATACGCAGACCACACCCAACTCATCCTCTCCCTATCCAACGAGCACAACACCGCCAGACGCAACTTTCGAGAAGGCATGGAAGCCGTCGCCAAATGGATGAAAAACAGCTGCCTACAACTAAACACCAACAAAACAGAAGTACTCATCATGGGCCCAAACCCCGACGCCTGGAGCGACACCTGGTGGCCCCCCGCCCTCGGAAACCCGCCAACCCCCACGTACCACGCACGCAACCTGGGAATCATCCTGGACTCCGAGCTCAAAATGGACCGCCAGATCAACTCTGTCTCGTCTTCCTGCTTCCACACCCTCCGCCTCCTTCGTAAGACCTTCAAATGGATCCCCCTCGAACACCGAAAGACCGTCACTCACGCCCTGGTCACCAGCAGACTCGACTACGGCAACGCACTCTACGCCGGAATAAACAAAAACCTCACCCGCAAGCTACAGAACATCCAGAACGCCGCTCAAGACTGGTCCTCAACCTGCCAAAACACTGCCACATCTCCCAGCACCTGCGCACACTCCACTGGCTCCCCGTCGAGGTGAGAATCACCTTCAAGATGCTCACCCACGCACACAAGGCCCTCCACGGCACCGGACCAGCATACCTGAACAGCCGACTCAAATTCCACGCACCCCAAAGGACCCTACGATCAGCCCAGCTCTCCTACGCCGTGGTCCCCCACACCAGAAAGACCAGAACGGGAGGCCGCTCCTTCTCCTTCCTCGCGGCCAAAGCATGGAACGCCCTTCCGCTCCACCTCAGACAGACAACATCGCTCCCCATCTTCGCAAGAAACCTCAAAACATGGCTCTTCGACAGACCCCCTCCTTAATGGAATGGAACCTGCACCCCTCCTCCCCCACCCCTAGCGCCTTGAGACCCTTATGGGTGAGTAGTCGTGCTTTAACAAACCACTGATTGATTGATTGATTGATTGATTGACTCTACAACACTGCATTCTATGCCACTCCACAGTATGCTATTACACAATGCGCCACTACAGTTTACCCCACTAGACTGTACCCCACTCCACTCTACAACACTCCACTCTACAACATTCCACTCTATGCCACTCCACTCTATACCACACCACTCTACGACACTCCAGTCTACTGTATTCCACTGCATGGCACTACACTGTACCTCACTCCACTCTATGCTGCTGCACTCTACGCTACTCAAGTGTACGCCACTGCACTGTATGCTATTCCATTGTACACCCCTCGACTATACAATACTCCACTGTACACTATTCCACTGTATGCAACTCCACTCTACGATGCTAGACTCTACGCTAGTCCACTGTATGCCACATCAGTGTACACCACTGCACTGTACGGTATTCTAGTATATGCTACTCCACTCTATGCTACTCTTCTGTATGCCACTCCACCATACACCACTCCAGTCTATGACAATCCATTGTACGCTATTACACTGTACACCACTCCATTCTATGCCACTCCACTCTACGCCACTCCACTCTACATCACTACTACTGATTGGCTGCCACCACATCAACAACGATGTGGCAGCAGCCATCTTAGAGTCCTAGAAAAAACACACAAAAAAGACATAAGGGGGGCAAAGTAGGGATACCCTGACTCCCTAGGGTTGGTGGTGGGGGTTCCAGAGGAACCATGCCCTGGGCCAAAAAAAATATATATTTTTAAATTTGCAGCAAATTTACGGACGATCCATGGCAAATGTTTTTTTTTTAAAGCGTGACCTCCAGCACTATAATAAAAAAAAAAGCCAGAGGGGGGCACGCCCTGGGGGGATGGGGCTTTATATTTACAGGGAGGGAAGGGGTTATGTGGCTTTCCTCCCCAAGCCTCTAGGAGGCCCAGGGGACCCCATACCCCAGGGCCATTCTATAAAATAAGGGAAGGGGCAAGTGTCCCCCCATCCCTGAGCTTTCATAGGCACTGAGGAACCCATTTCAAGGGCTGAATGTTTTACAAAAAGTGGAGTGGGGCCATGTAGCCCCCTTTCCCGTGCCTTATTAGGCCCCGGGGGCCCCATCATGGGGCTGAAAGATTTATAAAAGGGAAGGGGGGGTCACACGACCTCCCTCCCTGAGCCTGTTAAAGCTCAGGGACCCTACCCCCTGGGGACGGCTCACACACTGTGTCCTGGGAGCCCACCCCGGGACTGAGTGTTTTCCCTACCCGCGAGAGGGAAATAGATGTCTGCTCCCACCTGGTGGGAGATTGGAAATGTTCCCGCCAGGTGGGAGCAGACTTCTGTTTTCCTGCCCGTGCTCCTGCTGGTAGGTAAACACACATTGCTCTCGCCCAGAGGGAACAAGCAAAAACAGTTGCTCCCTCCGATAGCATGCGGAGAGCAGGCTGGGACTGTGGGGACCCTGGAGCTCCCCCTGCAGCCCCCAACTAGTGGTTTGTGGGTGCCCCGGGTGGACACCGTGGACACCGTGACATCCACCTCTGGCCCTGGGGGATTGGGTGCCCAGGGAGGCTCTGGGAGGGAGATTGGTTGCCTCCCCTCTCCTTAATTCTTTTAATTGGCTACGGGAGATGGGGTACATGGAGCCCAAGGAGGCTCGGGGAAGAGAGCTGCATGCTCCACTCTTATTCCCTTAAGTTTTAAAATAGGCCGTGGGAAATAAGGTTCTTGGTGTCAAGGTGGCTTGGGGATGAGAAGCCCTGCACCCCTCCTTATTTAAAAAGAAAGGCTGCGGGGAATTAAAAAGGATGTCCTGGGTGGGCACTGGAACCCCAAACTAAATAATAATGAGTGGCAGAAGCCTCTCTTTAATTATTCAATGCTCCAGCATGGAGCACCCCTTAATGCCCAGCAAGGGCTTTTTTGTTTAATCTTGTAAGGTTGGTGGTGCCCCTGGAATAGGGAGGAGCACAACCAAGCATTTTTTTTAATGTTGCTGGGTGACGGGGGGGGGGGGAAGGGGAGGGCGGGTGCTGCATGAAGTGAAGCAGCCCCAGCAACATAAAAAACAGTAAGTCTCCTGTGTAGGAAGCTGGCTCTTTATATAGCGGACCAAAACAAGGTACACTGTGTAAAGAGTCCAGGCAGCCCTTATTGGTTTACAAAGGCAAAAATGATAACACAAAATGCTCCCTCTTGTAGTAGTGTGGGCAAGCTGTTTAGGCTTATCAGAGGGTAGTGCTAAGCATTTGTTGTACTCACAGAGACAATAAAATAGACACTCACTCACGAATAAATCCAAGACCAATTAAAAACATTTCTATATAATTTTAAATACCAAGAACTTTGTTATCAGGTAAGTACTTTTTTAAATATTGATTTTACAGATAAGTAAAATGTTGACTTGAATCTGTCTTTACACACCAATGCTTTCCTATGGGAAAAAAAGCCATATGTTGCATACAGTTATTTAAAGTCGGTTTCTGGGTGTCTCCATTGGGAGTTGGGGTCGTAGGGTGCCAAAGTTCAAAGTACCACCAGCAGTTACTTGTTACCTGCCCTGGGGCGTATAGGTGCAGAGGTGCTGGTCAAGTTGGTAGCTTTGGGCACTACTCCGGTGGAAAGAAGGGGGGGCACCTGGAAAAAAGGCTGCAGAGGGGTCTTGGGGGCAAGTCCAGGAGCTCCTAATTGGGGGGCTTCGTTCACAAGGGTCCTGGGAGCAAGGCAGCACAGTTGGTTCTTGGTGCTTGAGTGCATAGGGGTTTGGTCGGCTGGGCTAGTGCGCCACAGGGCCTTGCAGTTGTTGGTCTTACCGGTTGAGGGGGCAAAAAATCAGGATAGTGAGGCCACTCTGGAAGTGGGTCTCTGTGGTGCTGATGTCCCTTAATGACTGCTCGGTCTCGGTGCAGTGGGAGTCCAGATTGAACTCTCACAAGCTTTGTTTGCTGAAGGGGGTCTGGTACCTCGGGTATTGGTGCTGTCGTGCTCCAATCAGTCCTGGTGTCCTCTCACTCAGTGGGGGGACAGATCCGACCTCCTGGAGCATGGGTACCTCTTCCTGGGTGGCTGCTGCATCAGGCTGGCCAGGTAGCTGCAACAAGGTGAACCAGATTCAGCTTCTTCAGGGCCTGCTGACTACAGGGGAGTAGCTCCTCTACACCAAGGGAGATCTGGAAAAGTGTGAAGGGTTGGCAGTCTACTGGGGTTCTTGGCAGGTGCTCAGCTGCAGGACGAGTCACTTGGTCACGATTGTTGAGACTGGTGCAGGCAGGCAGGGTTTGGCACCAACAGTCCACAGCAAGTCTTCAGTTCTCGTTTTCTCACAGATCTTCTTTGACCTCTTCTTCTGGATCCATCAAATCTAAGTTCCTGGCATCAGGGGGGGCCTCCTAAATACTCAATTAAGGGGTGTTAAGGGAAGTGACAGGTAGTAACCAATGAGCTACTTAACTGTAAGGTGACTACATCACCTATATGACTATTTCCTGTGGGAATTGGGCACAGGCCTGACCCAGTGAACCTAATTCCACCAAAAACCAAGATGGTGGAATTCTAAGTGTCATGTTCACATCAGGTAGCTCACCTTAGGGGTGGAACTAGCCTGATAGGGAACATGCCTCCTGACTAGTTAATTTTTCCACCTGTCCTGGTGCCAAATGGGCTCCAGTCAGGGGTGGCATTTCCCCTGTCCGGGGGAAGCCTGGGTCGCATATCAAAGGCGGCAGAGGCCTTTGAAGCCTCCTGCCTTGATATGCTGATCACTTTGCCATCCTGCTTGGAGGAGGTGACAACATCTCCGGCCAGAGCAGGCATTATTTCTGCCCTCAGAGAGCAAGGGCTGTCTCCTGCACGGGGTCAGAAACCAGTCAGCCAGTACACTAGTAATTGGTAGGTTTTCAGGGGGCACCTCTAAGCTGCCCTCTGGGTGCATGTATTAATATAAATCCATCACTGAAATCAATGTTGGTTTATTAATACAAGATGTTTAATACCAAACATCTTGGGTTTCAGTGAAGCCATCCTGTAACTGGGGAACTCGTAGTTACCAGTGTCAGAACATGTACTCAAAATGGCTACCCTGTTCACTTGTGATATCTAAGAATCGACTTAGACATCACATATCTGTTCATGCAGATAAGTCCACGAATGTAGTAAAGTGGTATAGTGCACCCTGCCTTAGGGCTGTAAGGCTTGCTGTAGGGGTGACTTACCTATACTGCATGCAGTGTCTGCAAGTATGGCACACAGGAGGTGTGCCATTTCGGGGACATCACTTTGCTCTGCACCATGCCAAGCAGCCTGCAATGCCAGTTTTCAAGAGTGTACTGAGGGGTCTGATAGAGTGGACGATTTGTACCCTACGTGTGGTACTCGTTAGGAGTGAAATTTAACCGTTTGTAGAACGCACTCACATATTATCCAATGTCATCTGAGAATTAGATGTTAGGAGAAACATGAATCAATTAACTTGTTCCTGTGAAAGTTAATGCGTTCCAATGTAAAGGCTCAATAATTAATGCTTAGAATGTGTGCTGACCATTGTAATCAATGTGACTTGTTTTCTTAGGCATCATTAGTTAATCAAAAAGTGATTCAATGATGTATTAATTGTGATCACCGTTTCCTTAACCTAATAATATAGATGCAAGATGTGTGTTAATGTACTTAAGAGAACTTTTCTATTGAGTGTTAACGGTTTATGTAATTTCTAACCTACATAGTATTGTGAATTCATTCATTTAGCCTAAGTTGTAGACCTGAGTTTGTAATACAGTTGGAGTGCCTTCGTTTCTGAAAGTAATGTTCAAATTCTCATGTGAGTCTCGTAGAATGTTTTCTGTCTCACGTTTGCATTGCAGATGGACAATGTTTATTAGTGAAGAGTAGGGGTATTGTTCCATTGGACAAGGTTGCAGGATGAGGAGGTACAGTTAGCTAGGCCGAAGGAGAAAGGTAGATTGAGGTGTTTTCAGACAGGAGAAGGAGAGATGACCAAGGACGTGCTGCTACAGGTGGGTGTGTGTGGAGAAGGCTGTGAAGGGAGTCGACGTCATGGAAATGTTTGTGGCTGAGTCCATTGTGAAGTCTATGAGAAGAAAAGCATTATGGGACATTCGCTGAACACAACTTTGAGTATATGATGCCTTGTAGAGAGGAACAGACACCCCATTCCTGCTTGTCATCCTGACGGAGAGCACATGCATGCTACTGTATCTATTTTCCTTTGTTCGTGGCTTCATACCCCAGACCCATCTTATGGCGGAGTGACTTCTTAGGAAGACTTTGCCAATTGACACCTTTTCTTTTTAACGCCCTTTTCCTTTATCATAACTTAGGGATGCCACTTTGAGAGTAGAGTAGGGATAGTCAGGACCGAATGCTGTATACAGAAGAAGTGCTGATGCAGGGAGACCTGAATTTTTGTTTTCTCATCTCATGCATAATCGTCATAGAACTAATAGTTCTTTTCATACTCCACCAGGTGAACCTTTTTAGGAGGTTTGGTTACTTTCTGTTTCCCCTGTATTTTTATACTCCCATGCTAAGATTCGTGTATGTCCAGCTATTTCTAAATCTGTAATAGAACTGACTAACCTTCAATTGGCTGTTGCCTTAGGTTCTTGTGTAGCCGTTATGTGTTACACTGTATTTCAACTGATTTATGACATTTTACTCCCCTCCACGCTTTTATGCTGCTAAACAGAACCATCAGGAGACCGACATTGGAATTGAACTGAACACGTGGGTCCAGGCTCCTTCAGGTCCCTTGTGGTGGCACAATACCTGCTACAGCCCTTAGGGACCCTCTTTAGTACCCCATTCCCATGGTACCTGGGGTACCATTTTGTAGGGACTTATGGAGGTGCTAAAGGTATTTCCAATTGGGGAAACAATTATACAGTTTTATGGAAAGAGATCTGGCACTGGGGACTTGGATATCAGGAACCCAGTGCAATTCTGTCAAAATTGCATTAAATACCAGGCAAAAATTGTGATGACCATGTCAAAAAGGGTCACTTTCCCACATTCTGGGCCATTAATACCATAACCCCAGGAGAGTTTACCATATTTCAGCACTCTAAGCTGGAGATCTATGCTCTTCACCAGGAGCAGAAGACACTCTTGTGGTTGTTTTTATGATTGGATTTTTCAGGGCTGAAAAATGTTAAAAGAAAGACTCAGAGATTTTGCAAATATGTAAAAAAATGTTTGAGTCTTTCTTTTACATTTTTCCGCCCTCAAATTGCAATAATATAAAAGAAAGATTCACAGACATGTTTATTTTGTTAATAAAAGCTTATTAAACATTTTTACAGCAATCACTATTATTAAACATTGCATTGTGTGATTTACTGAAATGTACACTAGATTCAAATAACGGTGTTAATTGGAAGAAGATGATAATAGTGTCACTTTTTATATTGTGGTACTGTGATTCTTTGGCAAAGTCAGTAATTCTACCTGAGTGCAGCCAGGACCTGCGCATGCTGAAAGGCCGTGCATGGGGTTGGCTGCTTGCAAGTGGGAGCACACAGAGCCTGATCGCAGGCCAGGCCCTGCGGCCAACTCAGCTGTGCGTTGTGGGGGTTGGCCTTACGTATGGTAATAAAATATTACTTTATGTTAAAAAAAAATAATCTAGAAATTCACTGAAAAAAACAAAGGTTAAAGTGACGTACCAGGTGAAAATGTCAGTTAAAACATGCAGTTTTAAACGTACAAAACCGCTGAAGTTCACCAGTTATAGTTATCTCAAGTAACTAGAACTCATGCCCCTAGGTAACTATAACTAGTTACCCCACATATTACATCCCTCATTACATCTTCTATGACATCTTTGATAATATCACTGCAACATGTGCAATGAAATTATTGATGAGAAAAATGTGCATGCTGTGGGCATGAGCTATAGTTAGCTTAGGGCACATATATATATTCACTGGAAAAAAACAAAAGGTTAAAGTGAACTGCCTGCTCCCTGAACGGTGTGAAATATACATACATTTTGAACCTTAATTTCTCAAAAACTACTAAACAGATTTACACTAAATCAAAATAAGTACGCTTTCTGGATCAAGATCTAGCTTTCTGCTAAATTTATTGTATTTCTGTTCAGCAGTTTTTGCGATATCACTGTTCACTTTTCCTATGGAAAATTGTATGGGGAAAAATGCATTTTGGGACCGCCCTTTTCCTCAGCCACTTGATGGATCACCCTGAAACTTTCCAGGAAGAAGCTCCGGTGGATGAGGTTTTTTTTGGAACGCTTTGTGAAAATTTGTCAAACGGCGCCAAAGTTATTAGTAAACCAAAAAATAAATTTTCTGTGGAACATGGTCCTAGCTATAACCACTATAGTATATTAAAAAAAAATGAGATTTGTCAACAACTTACCCTCAGTATATTTTGCTGCTTTTCCCATAATTTGACAAACTGAACGCTTGTTTATTTAAATGTTTCAGAGAGTGGCATTTGTTCCCACTTATACTTTATTTCCTTGCATTACTGTTAGTAATAATATTACTTCTTGTACTAGGGCCAGCTGTAATCATTCCCTTGTGGTGGTCCAAGCTATATAATGCTGCACACTTACTCTGGTCTCCAACAGTCCCATCTGTATTCACCACAAGGTTGGGATTCCAGGTTATCCAAACTCTGATCAAGGCACCTTATTGTTATATTGCAGCTAAAGCAATGGACTTCAGTCAGGACACAAAACCCCTTAATTCAATCATATCCATGGAGGGCCAATCATGGGGTTATCTAGCAGCCCACTTACAGCAGCACCCACCTGTACACCATGATGACCCCAGCTAAATGTGAAAAACACCCTATTGCTCCTGCTCTACAATGAGCAATTCTACAGCTTTGCCATTGTTCTCACACCAAAGATTGGATCCAATTTTGAATTGAAAATCACACCAAGCACTAGGTTCGACCTATCTAGTTCTATTATAGCATAAGTCACAGTGTGAAATATCTTTGATCTGCTTCATTGGATGCAAGTTCTATTCATATACAAAATGATTTATAGCCTGGCCTTAATTAAAATGACCCTTTCCTCTTCACCGCTGAACATTTTAATACAGTGTCTAGAGTTTTCTTCAATTAAAAGTGGTAAAGAAAATTCTTACATTTATTCCACGCTACTCGAAAATTTATCTCAATGCGACTAGCCAATAGTAATCCCTTCTATTTGGGGTTACCACTTGCCAAACTAAGAAGTCTGCTGGTTTCCCAAAAGTCAACAACTTAGTAGGTGTGTAGCTCGAGGATGGGTGACCACACCGGACCACAGGTTAGCCAGGATCTATCTCGGTTGCCTGTGCCACGCACAGGTATTTTAAAGCACTCATGGTTTCCTACTGGGCATCTTACCCCATCATTCCTCTTTACTTGACAGAGAAATTGAAACTTTAAACACCCACACCCTACAAACTAGCTCATTTCCAGTGACTATAGCTGGGTGTCTATTCCTTTCATTCATGGTCCCTACCTTGTGGAAATCTATACCAGTTTCCTTTAAGGGTCATTTCTAATCATATGCCCTTTAATAAAGCCATGAAGACTTTTTTCTTCCCAGTCTTGGACCATAGGCTAATCATCAGACTTCTGCTACTTTCTTGCCATCAAGAAGCCTATATGTATGTGTGTGCTATAAATTCCTTGTTTGTGTTTATGAAGTACCAAATTCATATAGCATTTCTCAAATTATTGACTTTCCCATGAATTGGATATGTTGCCGATTTAAAACACACATTTATAGCAATTTTTCCTTAAAAAATTCAAATACCTTCCATTTTATCTGATCATCTATCCCTTACACATGCCAAAAGCATAAAGTTGTAGTTCTTAGCATATCCATTATTCATCGCCTCCTTTTTTCATACATATTAGTTTCTAAATGTACTATCTGCATCAGTTAATACATAAAAAAAAAATCTTTTGACAATATAGATAACTATTTATCTGTACTAAAAAATCAAAAGATGCAGGGGTGTGAAAATCAGAAAAAGGTTATTGAGAGAAAGGTAATAATAAAAAAAGGGCCATTAACATGTCCCAGGCCAAAGGCAGGCTATTGCCATCTTGTACAAACTGTTGGTTTTGTGTTTCACACCCATAACACAAAGGCAATCTTTTCTGATTCTAGGATAAACAGGGTACCATTCAGCTTTGAGGCTCCAGGTGTCATCTTAATCTCTTCCCTCTCTAAAAGCAATCACAATTTAGGCCTGTTAAGAAATGCAGAACAGCCTTTTCATGTGGACAAAGGCCAAAAACCGCTCACAATTTGCGATTTCTACCCAGTAGAAATCGCAAATTGCGACCGTGATTTAGGAATTTAGGAAACGCAAATAGGGATTACCTATTTGCGATTCCTAAATCACATGTACAAAGAATTTCCTAAATGCGAATTGGGCATTTAGTAAATGCTATTACCATTGACTCAAAGTTGATAGTAACCATGTGAAATTTTTTAAAATGCATTTAAAAATGCATTTTTAATGTGACATGAAGCGCACATATGACCCTAGGCCATATGCGGACTTACATGTGCACTACGAATTTCGGAGTGCCTCCAGGGGGGCCTTAAGTTCAGATGCACCCTTGGATTTCCTAAATTGCAATTTCCTATTAGGAAATCGCAATTTAGGAAATGGAAACCATTTCCTATTTGGCCCGTAGGTGGGAATGCAATAGCATTTCCTATTTGCAATTTCCTAATAGGGATTCTTACTCTGTAGAAATCGCAAATTTTGTACATACCATTTTGCATTTCCTAAATAGCGATTCCTATGGAATTGCTATTTAGAAAATGCAAAATAAGAATTTCGTACATCTGGCCCTCAGTTACCAAGCAGTCCTTGCTGGCGATGAACAAAAAAAGGCCCGAAAGAGTGACTAATAACAGCTAGGAAAGGTTCAATTGTTGTACTAAATAGAAGTGGGGATAGTGGGCATCCCTGCTTTGTATCTTGTCTCAGCTTAAAGGAGTTTGAGAGGGAGCCATTAATGCGATCATTGGCTTGGAGAGTGGAGTAAAGAGTCAGTACAATGCTATAGCAATCATGAGCTAAGTTGAACTTGTCAAGAACCACCGTCAAATATTTCCAGAGCACCTTATCAAAGACTTTTTCCACGTCTAAGTCAACGGCGGAAGCCTGAGAGTCGAGAATGTCGGCTTTACCTAGTGTGTTGCAAAAGAGTCTGATATTGTGACTTACTACTATGTCTTTGAGACAGCTCGATTGTGATGAGTGAATTATCTGGCATAATACTTTTTCAAGTCCAGATGCCAATATTTTTGCATAAATCTTGCAGCCAACATTGATTAGCGAAATAGGGCGGTAGTTTTTGATATCAAGTGGGTCTTTACCTTCTTTGGGGATGACGAGAATGGTGGCATTCGTGCTCGAACCTTGGATCTTGCTGGTGTTGGCAAAATGTTGAAATAGTGCATGAAGTGGGTCCATGAGATTACATGAGCAGGAATTCAGAAAATTTGGCCGGGAAGCTGTCAGGTCCTGGGACTTTCACAGATTTGAGTGAGTTAATAGCTTTAAAATTTACCATTTCGTTGATTTCTTTATTTAGGTTGAATCTGGCATCTAAATCTAACGAGGGCAACTGAAAGCTTTCTAGACATGATTTTCATTGGTCTAAGACAATGACTTAGTTGGGGCTGTAGAGTGTGTCATAGAAGGATTTAAAAGCCTCAAGAATTCTTTCCTGAGAAATTTGATTCACGCCCTTGTTGTCTTTAGCAACTGGGATTGAGCTTTTGTTCTTGACATACTTGATGTAATTAGCTAGGAAATGCCCTGTTTTATTCTTTTCAAAGAGTTTTTCAGATTTTTAGAAATCACCCATGCATGAGCCCGATCACTCACGATTTTGTTGTAGTCATATTTACATTTTTTTATGCTCGTAGGTCAGTGTACCCTTTCATATGATTTGGTTTGGATTCTAGCTTTTTGATTTTTGCTTCCAAATTGTTTAGGGTAGCGATGGGGGCTTTATTTCTACTGGCCATTATACTAATCATTGAGCATCCCGAGTTATTTTGAGGAGATATCATTATTTTGGTTTTCTCTTATGAATAGTTCAATGTCTCTGCCTACCTTATGTCGCAGTTTTTCATCATCCAGGAGGCTATTATCCATCCTCCATTATCTTGCTTCTCCTGGATGGGTACCTACTAAAAGGTTAATGCATGGTCTGAAATCAGAATGGGTTTGATCATGGGATTGGAGCTAAATTAGAGGTTTTGGTTATCAATTAAGAGGTAGTCAATCCTCGAGTCAGAGTCATGCGGGTTAGATTAGAAGGTAAAGTAATTACACATGGGATTATGGATATGCCAGACATCCGATAAATTATGATCTTTGCTGTTATTAACATTTATTCATGGCATTTAGTGGCTTTAAATTTAACTTGGTTTAACCTATCTAGATTCCCATCCATTGGCAGATTAAAGTCGCCACCTCAGATAAATGAACTGTGTAAGAAATTGGGTTACTGGTTGAGGTTGATGAACCCCTTCTCAAACAGCAGCCACAATTCTTCTCAGGGTGAAGTCACAAGCAAACCCTATATTAACCTGTGCTCAACCCTCGTGTAGCTTGGCACAGGGCAGTCAGGCTTAACTCAGACTCAATGTGTAAAATATTTGTGCAACACTTCAAAAAGTAACGCAGTGAAAACACACTATAAAAGAAGCTCAAAACGGAGTTAAATCAATAGCGTAGTTTTTATTAAATAAAAAAGACAAAAGTGACAAAAATCCAATTAGTCGAACTGGAGATATTGCATTTTAAAGGTTTTAGAGAATATAGCGCCAAAAGGCATAAAGCGCCAACTAGCTGCACTGGACTGGGAGAAAGTCACAAGTTCAGACTGACTGTGATGGAGTGTGGTTTGGCTACAGTTAGACCAGAACAGAGTACCTTAAATCCTGGTTTACGGAGCGTTGCGTGGATCTGCGCCACAGATGCATTGCGCAGCCGAAGCGATGCATCAGTTTCGAGATGTGGCGAGGCTGCGGTGCGAGGTCATGTTGCATCAACGTCATGGATCCTGTCAACGAGGGCTTGCGATGCAAGGTCTGGAGTTTTGGCTACATTGCGCATTCGTGGATATGTGTCAGTTCCGAGGAGCTGTGAGGCTGTGATGCGCAGTCCAGCATCATCGTTGAGGTTGCCTTCGATGAGGGATGCAAGGCCTATGCCGAGGATGTGTCGCGCAACGGCGGCTCTACAGGCGATGCGGACTGCAGCAGCGATGGAAGTCTTTGTGACGGGTTTAATTCACGCAGCAGCGGAGAAGCGTCTGTTCTGCTTCGGGTTGCGCTGCGCAGCAGAGGAGATGCGTGGGTTACGCTGGGTCCACAGAGGCTGGCAAAGCACCTTAAGCCCACTTCCAAGGGTCCAGGACTCTGATGGCACCACTTGGCAGGGTAGACTCACAGATGGCAGAGTCCAGTTGCAGATGCAAGGTTGGTGGAAGCCTGCTATATCCCAGAGGCTTCTGATCAGGAGGCCAGCCAACTAGCCCTTGGAGTCACTGAGAGTTCTGGGTTACAGAGATGCAGGCTCAGTCCTTCTCACACAAGAAAGAGGGCAGCAGACAAAGCATGAGTCCAGCAGAGTGGAAGTCCTTCAGCAGCACAGCAGTCCTTCTTCAAGGCGGAGTATCCAAAGGCCCACAAGTGTACTGAAGTGGTGGTATCTGAGGTCCAGTATTTATACCCAGTTGTGCTTTGAAGTGGGGTGAAAGCTTCTAGAGGTTTCCCTTTGAAGTCCCCAGGCATCCTGCCTTCCCTGTCCTGGCTCCAGATTAACTACAGGGGGTATGGATCACTTTGTGTGGAGGTAGGACACAGCCTATTCAGATGTAAGTAGGTCTGTGTCCAGTTCCTCCCTCCCATCCTGCCAGTGATGGCCCATCCAAACACACCTAAGCTCCGTATTGTGTGTGGCTGTCTAGGAGGAATACACAAAGCCCAACTGTCAGCTACACCCAGTCATGTGACCAGAGACAGGCTACAAGCACTAAATGGACAAGGCAGAAAAAGGCCAACTTTCTAAAAGAGGCATTTTCAGAATGGCAATTTAAAATTTGACTCAGCTTTAAGTCAAGATTTTAAATTGTGATTCTAGAGACACCAAACTTGAACTGGTCATCTCTTCCCACTTGGAAATTACACTCATGACGTGTACTAAGGCAACTCCAATGTTATCCTGTGGGAGATAGAGGCCTTGCAGTAGTGAAAAATTAATTTAAGAGTTTTTCACTACCATGACATGTAAAATTTGAAAGTACATGTCCAATATTTTAAAAACATTGCACCCTGCCCTCTGGGATGTCCAGGGTCTACACTAGGGGTGACTTAAATGTAATAAGAAGAAAGGTTTGGGCCTGGCAAAAGGTTTATTTTGCCAGTTTAAAACTGCACACACAGGCTCTGCAATGTTGCATGTTGAGACATGTTTAAAGGGCTACTGATGTGGGTGGCACAGTCAGTGCTGCAGGCCTACTGGTAGCATTTAATTTACAGGCCCTGGACACATGTAGCACCACTTTACTTGTGACGTATAAGTAAACTAAATATGCCAATTGGGTATAAGCCAATTTTACCATGTTTAGAGGAGAAAGCACAAGCCCTTTAGCACTGGTTAGCAGTAGTAAGTGTGCAGTGTCCTAAGGCCAGCAAAAACGAGGTAAAAAAAATGGAGAAGGAAGGCAAAAAGTTGGTGAGGAAGACCAACCTAAGGCTGACAGGTCTACCAAACCCAGTTTAGGCAAGTGTGACATCACTTTATTTAGGGAGATCCAGAAGTCCGGTCGTCATTATTTGGAGCATGAATATTGGTGATATAAAATTGTTTTAGCCATTAGGATTAACCAGCAACCTTGACTACCATATTGTTGCCCCAAAATGTTTATATTAGATTTCTTTGAAATCAGAATGAGGACACCATTTTTAGGTCTCGGCCTGCACCAGCGCTTGCGCTGGTCTGGCCGAGAGTTTTAGTAAGCGGGTTTTGGAAGTGCAAACACTGGCTTTCGGCTGGCGATCAGCTTGAGTTCACGATTGCGCAGCCGCGCAGCTGCCATCTGTTGTTTCCTATCTCTTCCTCATTTCCTCGTCATGGCTCATTAACTCTCTGGACTCTGATGTTTCAATCGCAGCAGCAGCTCACATTACCAACTGAGGGCCCTGGACTACAGTCACATGAAAAACAACAGCGATTAGCATTGAAATGCAAGCTTTTTTGTATAGTTAGAAATATTGCTTCAGTGGGTTGATTTCACCTTATATCGCTATTTGTTTTATATTGGGAGTCACAGCCTAATTACCAGTATTTTTGTCTCTCACTGTTTTTTTTTTATATTTATTCGCGCAAAGCACAAAGCTATATTTAAGGTTACTTTTTCCGCGTCACTTCTTCACTCTATTTAAACTCCACACCCCCACTCTTACTGTCTCTCTCCTTCTCTCTCTCTCCCTCTCTAATTCTCTCTCTACTTAATTAACTCTCCCCTCTCTATCTTTTTAGCCTTTCATTCTCTCTCACCCCTTTATCTGTTTCTCTTTCAAACTCCTTCATTCACTCTCTCTCCCCTTCTTTCTCTCTCTCTATCCCGCTCCACTCTTTATTCTATGTACACCCTTTCTCTCTCTCTCTTTCTCTCTCACCACCCTCTCTAATTGGGCATTATATCTTCACTCTATCTCTCACTCGGCAATACCACAGCATCACTCAGCGCAACCACAGCATCAATCAGAGCCAGCACAGCATCACTCAGCACCAACACAACACCATTCAGCACCACCACAGCATCACTCAGCACCACCACTCAGCACCACCACAGCATCTCTCAGCACCACCACAGCACCACTCAGCACCACCACACCACCACTCAACATCACCACAGCATCACTCAGCATCACCACAGCATCACTCAGCACCACCACAGCATCACTCAGCACCACCACAGCATCACTCAGCACCACCACAGCATCACTCAGCACCACCACAGCACCACTCAGAACCACCACAGCATCACTCAGCACCACCACAGCACCACCACAGCACCACTCAGCACCACCACAGCACCACTCAGCACCACCACAGCATCACTCAGCATCACCACAACATCACTCAGCACCACCACACCACCACTCAGCACCACCACAGCATCACTCAGCACAGCACCACCACAGCATCACTCAGCACCACCACAGCACCACTCAGCACCACCACAGCATCACTCAGCATCACCACAGCCCCACTCAGCACCACCACAGCACAACCACAGCACCACCACAGCATCACTCGGCACCACCACAGCATCACTGAGCACCACAACAGCATCACTAAGCACCACCACAACACCACTCAGCAGCACCACAGCATTACTCAGCAGCACCACAGCATCACTCTGCACCACCACAGCATCACTATGCACCACCACAGCATCACTCTGCACCACCACAGCATCACTCTGCACCACCACAGCATCACTCTGCACAACCACAGCATCACTCAGCACAACCACAGCATCACTCAGCACAACCACAGCATCACTCAGCACTACCACAGCATCACTCAGCACCACCACAGCATCACTCAGCACCACCACAGCATCACTCAGCACCACCACAGCACCACCACAGTACCACTCAGCACCACCACAGCATCACTCAGCATCACCACAGCATCACTAAGCACCACCACAGCACTACTCAGCACCACCACAGCACCACTCAGCACCACCACAGCATCACTCAGCACCACCACAGCATCACTAAGTACCACAACAGCATCACTAAGCACCACCACAGCATCACTCAGCACCACCACAGCATCACTCAGCACCACCACAGCATCACTCAGCACTACCACAGCATCACTCAGCATCACCACACCACCACTCAGCACCACCACAGCACCACCACAGCATCACTCAGCACCAGCACAGCACCACCACAGCATCACTAAGCACCACCACAGCACCACTCAGCACCACCACAGCATCACTCAGCATCACCACAGCCCCACTCAGCACCACCACACCACCACTCAGCACCACTAAGCACCACAACAGCATCACTAAGCACCACCACAACACCACTCAGCACCACCACAGCATCACTCAGCACCACCACAGCATCACAGCACTACCACAGCATCACAGCACCACTCAGCACCACCACAGCATCACTCAGCATCACCACAGCACCACCACACCACCACTCAGCACCCCCACAGCACCACCCTAGCATCACTCAGCACCACCACAGCATCACTCAGCACCACCACAGCATCACTCAGCACCACCACAGCATCACTCAGCACCACCACAGCACCACCTCAGCATCACTAAGCACCACCTCAACACCACTCAGCACCACCACAGCATCACTAAGCACCACCTCAACATCACTCAACACCACCTCAGCATCACTAAGCACCACCTCAACATTAGAATAGGCAGGAAGAAGTTGCCAACATTGCAACGACAAAATAAACGACAAGACCTTTCTTATGTTTATTCTTTTAATTGGGTCATTCAGTTGTACATAATGTCGTCTTAGTTATATATAAAGTAACAAAAATGCTTATGTCTTTTTATTATAACTTTTCAACATGCTGCACAGCAGCCACAATGCTCTTAAAAACGTTGGCAAAACCAATAGCTCTGCCTAAACACTTATAAGGCCCCAAAGGCGAGACCTATTAGCTAATAGGTCTCGCCTTTGGGACCGTATATGTGTTTAACCAGGTGTCAGTTATGCAGCACAATTGTTGCATGGCTAAACACTTATAAGGTCCCAAAGGCGAGACCTATTGGCTATGCCAATGCTTGTTCTTTTTAGGAGCTGGGGAGGCAAAACTGTCTGCAATCCAATTGGAATGCAGTTTATTAGTTTCTCTAGGGCCAATTCCAGTCTCCTGTAATAGAATAATGTCACCGTTCATCTTGTGACGAAATTATTTGCTTTATCTTCACGAGGTGATTGAGCCCTTTATTGTTTAGGGAGAGGATATTAATAGAATGGCTAGAAATAATAGACAAGTGTTAGTACTATGGGTGACCATTGTGCACCTGTATTGATGTGAGCAACATAAGGTGGAGATTCACTTCTTAGTCGCCATGTAGAGGCCCATCCTTCTCTTGTCCTCAATAAAGTCACGAACCCTCTATTGTCAGTCACTTATAAAGGAAGAATGGAAAACATGGAGAGGCAATAAAGGAAGCAGGTGAGTGGAGATAAGTAGACAAGAAAGGGACAGGGGAGGGGAAAGGGAATAATAAAAAGGTGTAAAGAGGAAAACAAAACCCACAACCCCACCCCATATGACGGCTGAAAAGCTCCAGAACCCACCCAACATGAAAGATTAAGCAATGGAAGCCATGCACTACCACTCAAGAAACTGTCTCCCCGTGAGACTTACTACTCTAAGAATACTGCAGTGAGACAGCCCATAAATATGTGTGCGCCCCGAAAACAGATACGGCCAAAAGGAGCAAAACACATAAAATGTCTAACAAATAGTTTTCAAAGTGACAGACGACTATGTTAATAGTGTAGACAACAAGGGGTATAAGCATTAACGTGTGTTGAGGGTGATACAGTAAATATCCCTTGATCAAATCTGAAGATAAGTCATCTTGAATTTGTTGGAGACATTTTGGGTTTGTAAAGCAAGTTCAACTAGGAGACACCAATCTAAAGAGGCAGTCAATTAGCAATGGACAAACGCTATTAAAACTTAAAATAACACATTTTAACAGGTCAACCATGAATAGCAGGCAAAGACTATATTACCAGTCAAGGTAGCGCGATCATCCAGGTCGGCAGGATCGTGAGCAGGTGACCCTGTCCAATTCACAGATATTTGAGATAAAAGGGTCAGTTTCTTTATTCCTGGCCCTTCGAAGACTGCAAATGTTGATGGAATTAGCTCTCTATTGTCTAGACCACGGGTACTCATAGTACGGCCCGCGGGCCGCCAGCGGCCCGGCAAGCCTTTCTTGGCGGCCCGCGGACCTTGCAGACATCGTACCTGTGTTTTTTTTTTTTTTTTTTTTTTTAACAGTGTGTCAGCAAACACAGACTCTGCTCTATGGGGGCCGGGCGATTCCAGCAATAGTCCGAGTGGAGCTGCAGGGGCGCTAAGAAGAGGTGAAATACAACAAAGCCTCGTTATCATGCAAATGGTCTTTTAAAGACCTGTGAAGTACCCGGGTGCGGCTGTGTGTGTGCCCGGGAAGCTGTCTCAGCCTGGGCTGCCACACACGCGGGGTGAGGTGACAGAGAATGATAGAGGACAGCATGGTGTGAGAGCCAGGTGAGGTGACGGAGGGCAGCAGGGAGTGAGAGCCGGGTGAGGTGACAGAGGGCAGCAGGGAGTGAGAGCCGGGTGAGATGGCAGAGGGTTACAGAGGGCAGCAGGGAGTGAGAGCCGGGTGAGATGGCAGAGGGTTACAGAGGGCAGCAGGGAGTGAGAGCCGGGTGAGGTGACGGAGGGCAGCAGGGAGTGAGAGCCGGATGAGGTGACGGAGGGCAGCAGGGAGTGAGAGCCGGGTGAGATGGCAGAGGGTGACAGAGGGCAGCAGGGAGTGAGAGCCGGGTGAGATGGCAGAGGGTTACAGAGGGCAGCAGGGAGTGAGAGCCGGGTGAGGTGGACGGAGGGCAGCAGGGAGTGAGAGCCGGGTGAGATGGCAGAGGGTGACAGAGGGCAGCAGGGGAGTGAGAGCCGGGTGAGGTGACAGAGGGCAGGGAGTGAGAGCCGGGTGAGGTGACAGAGGGCAGGGAGTGAGAGCCGGGTGAGGTGACAGAGGGTGACAGAGGGCAGGGAGTGAGAGCCGGGTGAGGTGACAAAGGGCAGCAGGGAGTGAGAGCCGGGTGAGATGGCAGAGGGTGACGGAGGGCAGCAGGGAGTGAGAGCCGGATGAGGTGACAGAGGGTTGCAGGGAGTGAGAGCCGGGTAAGGTGACAGAGGGTTGCAGGGAGTGAGAGCCGGGTGCGGTGACAGAGGGCAGTAGGGAGTGAGAGCCGGGTGAGGTGACAGAGGGCAGCAGGGAGTGAGAGCCGGGTGAGGTGACGGAGGGCAGCAGGGAGTGAGAGCCGGTAAGGTGACAGAGGGCAGGGAATGAGAGCCGGGTGAGGTGACAGAGGGCAGGGAGTGAGAGCCGGGTGAGGTGACATAGGGCAGCAGGGAGTGAGAGCCGGGTGAGGTGACGGAGGGCAGCAGGGAGTGAGAACCGGGTAAGGTGACGGAGGGCAGCAGGGAGTGAGAGCCGGGGGGCAGCAGGGAGTGAGAGCCGGGTGAGGTGACGGAGGGTTGCAGGAAGTGAGAGCCGGGTAAGGTGACAGAGGGTTACAGGGAGTGAGAGCCGGGTGAGGTGACAGAGGGCAGCAGGGAGTGAGAGCCGGGTGAGGTGACGGAGGGCAGCAGGGAGTGAGAGCCGGGGGGCAGCAGGGAGTGGGTGACGGAGGGCAGCAGGGAGTGAGAGCCGGGTAAGGTGAGAGAGGGCAGGGAGTGAGAGCCGGGTGAGGTGACGGAGGGCAGCAGGGAGTGAGAGCCGGGTGAGATGGCAGAGGGCAGCAGGGAGTGAGAGCCGGGTGAGGTGTGCGTTAAGAGCCTGTGATGTGATGTTTCCTGCCAGCCTGTAGTCAGAGAGTTGAGCCAAGGCCAGGGAGCTCAGGCCTGGGAGGGAGACAGAGAGAGAGGGAGACAGAGAGAGAGGGAGACAGAGGGAGACAGAGAGAGAGGGAGACAGAGAGAGAGGGAGACAGAGAGAGAGGGAGACAGAGGGAGGGAGACAGAGGGAGACAGAGAGAGGGAGACAGAGAGAGGGAAACAGAGAGAGACGGAGAGAGAGACCGAGAGAGAGAGACAGAGGGAGAGACGGAGAGAGACAGAGGGAGGGAGACAGACAGAGGGAGGAGGGTGACAGGCAGAGGGAGGAGGGAGACAGAGGGAGGGAGAGAGATGGAGGGAGAAGATGAAGGGAGACAGATGGAGGGAGACAGATGGAGGGAGACAGGGGGAGGGAGACAGGGGGAGGGAGACAGAGGGAGGGAGACAGAGGGAGGGAGACAGAGGGAGGGAGGAAGGGAGGGAGGGAGGGAGAGAGGGAGGGATGGAGGGAGAGACTGAGGGAGGGAGGGAGAGAGAGGGAGAGAGAGAGAGAGAGAGAGAGGGAGAGAGAGAGAGAGGGAGGGAGACAGAGAGGGAGGGAGGGAGACAGAGAGCGGGAGGGAGGGAGACAGAGGGAGACAAACAGAGAGGGAGACAGACAGAGAGGGAGACAGAGAGAGGGAGACAGAGAGGGAGACAGAGAGGGAGACAGAGAGAGAGGGAGACACAGAGAGAGGGAGACGGAGAGAGAGGGAGACGGAGAGAGAGGGAGACAGACAGAGAGAGGGAGACAGACAGAGAGAGGGAGACAGACAGAGAGAGGGAGACAGACAGAGAGAAGGAGACAGACAGAGAGAGGGAGACAGACAGAGAGAGGGAGACAGACAGAGAGGGAGACAGACAGAGAGGGAGACAGACAGAGAGGGAGACAGACAGAGAGGGAGGCAGAGAGAGAGGGAGACAGAGGGAGACAGAGGGAGACAGAGAGAGGGAGACAGAGAGAAGGAGAGAGAGAGAGGGAGAGAGAGGGAGAGACAGAAGGAGGGAGACAGAGGGAGGGAGACAGAGAGGGAGACAGAGAGAGGGAGACAGAGAGAGGGAGACAGAGAGAGAGGGAGACAGAGAGGGAGACAGAGAGAGGGAGACAGAGAGAGGGAGACAGAGAGAGGGAGACAGAGAGAGGGAGACAGAGGGAGGGAGAGAGAGGGAGGGAGAGAGAGGGAGACAGAGAGGGAGGGAGAGAGAGGGAGAGAGAGAGGGAGGAAGACAGAGAGAGAGGGAGACAGATGGAGGGAGACAGAGGGAGGGAGACAGAGGGAGGGAGACAGAGGGAGGGAGACGGAGGGAGGGAGACAGGGAGGGAGACAGAGGGAGGGAGACAGAGAGAGAGAGGGAGGGGGAGAGAGAGAGAGAGAGGGAGGGAGACAGAGAGAGAGAGGGAGGGAGGGAGACAGAGAGAGGGAGACAGAGAGAGGGAGGGAGGGAGAGAGAGAGAGATGTGTATGCCGGGTCCGGTGGCTCAGTGGACGAAGGCGTCCGCTGCAGGGGCCTGTGTTCCACCTCATGGTCACAGTTTTGTTTTGCTCTAGCCCCGCCCCCTCCCCAATGACCCCGCCCCCACCGGTGCGGCCCTCGGCCACAAACCACGCTGTAAATTTGGCCCCCGAGAGAAAGTTTGTGAGTACCCATGGTCTAGACTGAACATACTGAATTCAGATGTTTTCTTAAACATTCTACTGCATTTGAAAAGCCCGAATTCCATATATTTCACATCTTAGCTAAATATTCGAGAAAATACTCTGTAGGATTAATATTGTTTCGGCACTGGAACTGGCGAAACTGGCCCTGTTGATCTCGCCCAGCAGCTCCTGTCGATCACAGCTTTCATTTAGCAGCGCTCCTGGAGTATAGATGCACACACTGGATAGGAAGCTATTCACGGCTACTGGTTTAGGAAAAGTCCAAGGGACCTGGAATGTTGGTAGCTTCATTGATCCTGGCCTCCTACATTGTGGATTCGGGCAGAATTCCATCTTGTCCTCACTGTTGTACAAACTACCGTGAGGCGTTATTAGCTGTGATTGTTTCAGGGTGCAACCTATGGTGTATGCTGAGAGGTGATTGGAAGCATGGCTGCTGCCCCTGAGCATCTCTTAGACATTTGCCTCGAACCTTTTTTCACAGAGAAACACCTAAGTTCGTGCTGTTTCCCACATCACAGGTCTTTGAAGCTTAGCATATCTTTTTTATTAGCAAAACCATGGGTACTTTCAATAAAAACACCCTTCCACGACAATGAGCTTCAACATTCTTTACAGAGATTAAAAGGGTGCATTAATGGTGGATGCGCAGAAGTTCAAGGGGCTAGTAGTGAAGCGGATAAACGAGTTGTGGGAGATGGCCCGAAAGTGTGGTGGATGGTGTAAATCTCAGTTCAGGAAGGAAAGCAAGTTCCACACCTTCCGAACTGCACTTGAAAATGGTTCACTCTCCAATACCTTATCACAGCACACTCCCTGGAAGGAACCAAGGCTGTAGTCACCTTAAGGAGCAGCAGAAATATTTCCTATGGAAGGGTACAACCCCCTATAAAAGCTGTCATTACTACTGTGGTCAACTTGGATCAGACATGGTTAGTTGCTGTGAAACAGAAGAAACCATGCGGAGTGGGAGCAATGTTTTTAAGTCAGATTCTCAACTAATTTGCGGGAGGCAAAGATGTCTGTGGGAGGAAAAAAACTAGATGGAACATCCAGACAGGACAAAGGGGCACATGCATCAACGAAAATACCGATTTGCGACCGTTTTTTTTGTATTTGGGATGCATCAACCCAAATGCAAAACCGCAATATAAGTAATCGCCATTACTTAAATTTGCGATTACTTAAATTGCAAATGCATTTATGGAATCGCAAATTGCGATTCCCTAAATGCAATGCATGATGCAATTTCAAATTGCGAATTCGCAATTAGGGATCGCAAATTACCATCAATTTGAATTTCATGGTAATTTGCAAAAACTTTGAAAAATGCTCTAAGGTACATTTTTCAAAGTTTCATGTTACACACACACATGCCCTTGGGGCATGTATGTGCGCAACATGTGGTAACATGGCAATTTCAGGGGTGCAACAGGGTGTCCTTTTGGCACCCTTGCACGCTTGAAATTGCATGCGCAATTTGCGAGTACCAATTTGGTACTCACAAATTGCAGCATGTAACTCCCATTCATTCCTATGGGCCTCTAGGCCCATAGGAATGAATGGGTAGCTATTCCTTAATTGCGATTCCCAATTTACGAGTCGCAATTAAGGAATATGTAGGAATCACATTTTTTTTTGCAATTCCTACATGCATAGGGCTTTGCGAGTCCAAAATAGCGATTTCTTAAAATTCGCTAATTAGGATTTGCAAATCCTGACTTTGATGCATGTGGTCCAAAATGAATACTGCAGATGGCACAATGTATGGGCTGCTTTATGGGCTGCTCCTTCGTCCTTTGAGTTTCCTTAAGTAATAAGGAGGACACTCAGATGTACCATTTCTAATAAAGATATCCTGACTTGGGGCGCTAGAGGGCGCCAAGCAAGATGGCCGCACTTACGTGAGGCTCCTGCTGCTCGGGGCACTATCCGCCTATCAACCTGGTCTCCATCTGCCCCACGCTGCTGGAAATATCACCGCCGAGAAGCGGAGGCCACCCGCTGTCTGCCGATGCTGTTATCTCTCCCGTGCGAAGTCTGATTACCCCGAGAGACTCCGCGGCAGACGGGAGGCCTGGGCGGCCTAAGATGGCGGCTGCCACCGGGATCTAGTCTGACGAGCACCGGTGTTCAGGGCCACGCGGACCGAGCCAGCACCGCTCTGCCCCACTTCCTGCGGCGGCCGACTGCCCCTCCGGGCTGCCTGCTGGGGGACTGCCTGTGCCCGCGGCGCCACCTGTGACATCGGTGCAGTGGCCCCACATCGACGAGAGCAACACTCGCCTCCTGGATCCGGCGTAGCTGCGAGCGGCGCGGCCTGCTCCCGTGACCGGAGGCCTCGGCGGGGGCCCGGCGCGGAGGGGGCGTCTGTGGGGGGCCCGCGCTGCCATCGTCGCCTGGTGTTTGCCTCTCCCTTGCCGGGGCTGCTGGATTGTCCTGCCTCGCCTCCCCCGCGGCTGCCCCGGTTCTGGATGCTGCTTGGTGCCGCCTGGGGTTGAGGGGGACTGCCTGAGGCCTTGCCGCTCGTGCTGCCTGCCCCGGAGGCCGGAGAAAACAACGCACCAACACCCGGTGAGTGCACCCCCGGGGCCAACCTGCACGCTACCCGCCGCCACCACCTTGCCTCTTCCACGCCCGCGCTGCATGGAGCGCCTGCGCTGCCTCCCGCAATAAAATCCTTGGGGCCCACATCGCTGCAACTCGGCAGGACACTCGAGGCCGCCACCTGCACGTAAAGGCCGAGCTTGCCCGCACGACCTGGCTCGCCTCCCCCGCAGCTGCCCCGGTTTTGGATGCTGCCTGACGCCGCCTGGGGTCGAGGGGGACTGCCTGAGGCCTTGCCGCTCATGCGGCCTGCCCCGGAGACCGGAGAAAACAATGCACCAACACCTGGTGAGTGCACCCCTGGGGCCAGCCGGCATGCTACCCCCGCCACCACCTTGCCTCTTCCCCGCCTTCGCTGCATGGAGCGCCTGCGCTGCCTCCCGCAATAAAATCCTTGGTGCCCACATCGCCGCAACTCGGCAGGACACTTGAGGCCGCCAGCTGCACATAAAGGCTGAGCTTGCATGCCACGACCTCGCGGACCCGCGCCTGTCCTGGGCCGAAAACCGCCACCGCACAGCATGCTCGTTCCTACACCGCCTGCATCGGTGGCTGCGATGGCGGAGAGGGCATCTCTCTCATCATCGCCACCAGCTTGCCCCTCTCCAACTGGGCCTTGCGCCTGACCCGCGCTGACCCCACCATCGGCCCCCTCTCAAAGGGGCCCCAGCCTCCTCACTACTGACGCCTTGGGCATAGCTTCAGGGTGCTACTTGGGGCCAGCCTTCGGTGCCTTTGCTGTCCCCTCCCACGGCGCACTGCTCCTTGACCCTTGCTGCGCTGGGAACACCCCGACACCTGGAGGGACAATTGCCCTGTGGGCCACAGGTCTGCGCCACCCACCCTGCCTCTCCACCCTGGGCGGGCCTTCTGGGACACGGCCGTCTCCATTGCCCAGGCCTACTGTGACCTGCTGACCTCTGCGCAGCCCGTTTGCTGGGCCCTCTGCACATCCCTGACAGTGCGTGACTGTATCCGCTCTATAATCTGATCTCGTGGTGGACCATATCCCTCCTCTCATTGCGCCAGCGGACGGCCAAGGGGTGCATTTGCCCGCCCTCCTCCCGTTGCGCCGTGCTTGCCGCCATGGGGCGAACTGATGGCAAACAGCCCAAACTGACCTTCGAAGCCCGAAAATCCACGAGGACGCAAGCAGACATGGAAGGAGAACAGACCGGCGCCTCCGCCCCAGAACAACCCACATCCACAGAGGACCTCAAAGCGATCCTATTAGTCATCCAATCTAGCCTGTCTTCCATAGAGAGCAAAATGGACGCCATGAACGCTCGTATGGATGCTCTCACCCACAGAAGCGACAGACATGAGGAGCGTATCAAGGAGACGGAGTGCCGCATTTCTGACCTGGAGGACACCTCTACCTCGACCGCTGACAGAACACTTGACATGGAAAAAGTCCTGAAGGTTATAGCCGCAAAGAACGAAGACCTCGAATCCCGCTTGAGGCGAAACAACCTGCGGATCCTGGGAGTGCCGGAATCCACCGCTACGGGCAAAATGGAAGAGTTTGTGGAACGCATGTTGACCACCACCTTTGGGAGGGAGGCCTTCTCGGCGGTCTTCATTATCGAACGAGCACATCGTTCCCTGGCCCCTCGCCCTGTCCCTGGCGCTCCGCCCCATCGTGGCGAGGCTACTTAACTACAGAGACCAAGATGCTGCACTCCGCCTAGCCAGGGAACGAGGAAAGGTCCTCTTCGAGGGCATCGAGGTCTCCCTATATCCGGACTTTACCATGGCCGTCCAGGAGGGGTGCCGCAAGTTCATCCCTGTGAAGAAAAAGCTTCAACAACTGAACATTGCTTACGCCATGCTCTATCCCGCGCGCTTAAAAGTCACTCACCAGAGGAAACAACACTTCTTTACCAATCCACAGCACGTCTTTGACTTCATCAAAACCCTGCCAAGGGAAGCTGCAGGTCGCACCTCCCCCCTCAAAAAGTCCAATGGAGATGGTGGCACGTCTGATGTAGAATGAAGCCCCCCCAGCTTTGGGAATAAATCTCTTGCCCTCATTTGTGAACGCTGGGAATGCTGACCCCCCCCTTCGCCCAGCACTGGGATAATCACATGCCTCAGGCCGAGCTGCCGTGCGGACACTATTGACCTCTCCCTACGTATGTTCCTGGCTAGCCCTTCGCTGGCGGACTTCACCTCAACGCCTTTGGGACAGACAAGACTTCCTTCCTATATCCCCCGAGCACCCTCGCTGCTGCGAGGAGTTTCTGGTTTGCCCTCTGGATGCTACCCAGTCGGGGAATCCCTACACTGTTCTGGTTTGGTGTTTACATGACCCTGCCTTCGCCCTCCCCTGTTGGGAGCGGGAGGCACGAGGCACTGGGGATGGGTGGGGGGAATTACGACACGGCAGGATTGGGCTGCTGATGTGGATGGGGGGAGGGGGATGGGGATGGGTTTGTTGCACGCCACTTACTACTGACCTGACCAACTATTGCATGACCTGGTTCGATACCCTATGTGACATGCACCTAACGCTCACTGAAAGGCTTCTGACAACCGCCCATGGAGGACTGACCTAGTCCACCCAAATACAACTTTCTGACCTGGAATGTGAGAGGTCTGGGGGACCCCCGCAAGCGCCGGCACATTCTCTCTTACCTAGACAGACCTAACATACACTGCGCCATGCTCCAGGAGACGCATCTTAGTCCCACTGCCCCAGCGACATTCGCATCCCGCTGGGCGAACTGTAGGGGTTTTTCCTCCTACTCTACCTATGCACACAGCACAGCTATTTTGGTTAGACGCACGCTCCCCTACACCCCCATTGGGTCCTATGCTGATTCACAGGGACGCTACAGTATCTTATGGGGCAGATTGGCTGCTCAGTCTTTAACGTTCGTCTCTGTTACGGACCGAAAGTGGATGACCCTGAGTTCTTCCGGATCCTTTGGGGCAAAATCCTGGCCATTGACTCGACACATGTGGTATGGGGAGGGGACTTTAATGTTACCTTAGACCCGGCTCTGGACCGTTCGCATCCACACCCCCATCACTACTCCCATGCGCAACACACCCTTAACCAAATCATCACCGATCACGGCCTCATTGACACCTGGCGCACACTCCATCCTCACGATAGAGAGGGCTCCTGCTTCTCCACTGTCCACTCCTCCTGGTCACGGATCGATAAGTGGATTCTCTCTCGGGGACTAACTCCATGGTTATCTTGGGCCTCTCACCTCCCCCGCACATACTCCGACCATTGACCGGTGCTCATCACACTCATGCCCCCTCATGAAGAAGCGCCGTACTTGTCATAGCGTCTACCCCCGCAGACCCTTTTGGACCCCATATTCAAATCTGAACTCGAACAGGAGATTGAGGACTTCTTCCCCCGCAACGAGCACTCAGTCACACAATACTCTGTAGTATGGGAGGCCTTCAAGGTCACCGTGCGCGGCATATGCATCGCTAAAGGTGGAGGTGTTCTGAAAGATATTCGCTCCACGCTTCGTAAATTAGAGGCCGAACTCAAGCAGACGGAAGCCCAGATGCAGAACACCCCCACCCCAGAACTACAATCGCGCTTGAGAGACCTGCTCTCTGAATATCAGGAGATGGCCGAACGAGAGTGTAAATTTAGGGGGAAATATCACCAGGCGCGCCGCTATGGAGAGGGTGAGAGACCGGGGAAGGCGCTCGCAGCCCTAATTCGCCCACCTAGATTCTCTAACACTGTCCTTGAAATCGCGGATGATGACGGACACATACACAGGAATACCCCTGAAATTGCAGCAACCTTTAGAAACTTTTACAAAACCTTATATACCTCACATAGGACACACATAGGACACGTCGACTTTACCCCCTTCTTTGATGACACTGCGATTGCTTGGCTTGGGGACACGCAACGGGAATACCTCCTTGCACACCACGAAGACGAAGAGATCATAGCCGCTATAATGCAACTGCAATCGGGAAAAGCCCCTGGGCCAGATGGCCTTCCGGCCGAGTTTTATAAAACCTATCGCCACTTACTTATCCCAGTGCTGTGGCATGTTTTTGAGGAAGCTCGTGAGACGGGCATACTGCCCCAGACAATGCGGGAGGCACTCATAATCTCCACCCGAAGCCTGGAAAACCGGCTACACAATGCGATTCCTACAGGTCCCTTTCACTTATAAATGTAGATGCCAAAATATTAGCCAAACTGATCGCGAACCGGATCAGCCCCCTCATGACCGCCCTGGCCCTGCCTGACCAGTCTGGGTTTGTACCGAGTAGAGGCACATCTCATAACTTGCGCACCCTATTCGCTGTCCTGCGGGACATTGACCCTGACACGAACGCGGTGGCTGTCTTTCTTGACGCCACGAAAGCATTTGACACCCTAGAGTGGGATTATCTGGCGTACGTCCTCCAGCGTTTGGGCTTTCCCGCCCCCTTTCTGGCATGGATAAACCTGCTATATACAGGCCTACAGGCTAGCAGCCTAGTAAACAGCACTAGATCCTCTCCTTTTGCAATAGCCAGAGGCACCAGACAGGGGTGCCCCTGTCGCCCTTCTCTTGCCCTGGCTATCGAGCCCCTAGCCGCAAAGTCCGCTTTCAACACTATCGAGAACACGCCCTTATATACCCTATTAGGCAAGTTCTCATTTCCTTATACGCCGATGACCTCACCCTCTACCTTCGCAACCCGGAGGATAGTCTCAACCCTATCCTACGGCTGTTCATTCTCGTCGGTCATCTCTCTGGGGTCAATATTAACTGGGGGAAATACCAGCTTTTCCTTTTCACGGATGCCACTCCATGGTACATCCCGGACTACCCTCTCACGTGGTGTGAAGACACAGTCAAGTACCTCGGTATAGTCGTCACTCTTAACCGGAACTATTTGATGACAGCTAATTATGGGCGCGTGCTTGACCTCATCACTGATAAGATCACAAGATGGATCGACATGCCCATCTCTTTAGCCGGGCGGGCCTCATTGATTAAGATGGTCATCCTGCCTAAACTGCTCTACCTATTCATTAACATCCCCTACGCTCCTAGTCGACACTTCTTCAAACTCCTAAAAACTCAACTCATACGTCTCACATTGGGAGGGAAGCATGCTAGACTACACTGGGAGACTCTCACGCGACCCTTCGAGGCTGGGGGCTTTGAAATCCCAGATTTGGAGCTATACTTTGGTTGTGCTCAGGCCCACTTCGCGTCATATTGGATGAACCCCCTTACATGCCGCACCTTGCAGTCGAAGAAGGTCATATGCTCCCGACCCCTGTTCTGCATACCTCAGCTCACCTGCCATCCTCGTCACTTGGCCTCCACTACAGTGGAGTGCACCGTCAGCGCTTGGCGGGACTTAGCCCGCCGCCTCCACACACCCTTTCTCTACTCCCCCTTGCTCCCCCTCCAGGGCAGACTTGACCTACCCGTCACATGTGAGGGTGGCTGCAGCCGACTTCTCCGAAAGCTCTCCATTCAAACCTGGGGGAAATTATATGTCAAGGGGACATTCTGCACCAGTGCGGAATTCTTTGGCACTACCCCACCCACCCCCCTGGACCGTTTTTTCTATATCAGGTTGCGACAAGATGTAAAAGCCCTCACCCCATGCTTCCCGCAGGAGCCCCCCATCATGACCCCGCTGCATGCCCTCCTTCAGCAAACTACCCCCACGCATGTGGTATCGTTGTTATACCACACTACCCAACAAGACAGCACACACGCTCCCTCTCTGGCTCGTTCCCGATGGGAGGAAGAACTGGGCTCCCCCATCACTGACGAACAGTGGTCCTTTTGCTGCCGGCAGACTGGTAAAATATCAGCTAACAGCAGACTGCGTATCATACACTATAAATTTATTCACCGACTCTACTACACGCCTGCATGCTTACAGGGCCTACATCTTCGCGATACTGACTGCTGTGACCACTGTGGTTGTGAGGGAGCTGATTTCAGGCACTTAGCTTGGGACTACCCTCCCATACGGAGCTACTGACGGAAGTGCTGACGGCGCTTGACCAAATGACTGGGCTCCGCATTCCCGATGACCCCCTGGTAACGCTTCTGGGACACGCCGCGGCACTAGCTGCCTTGGTGCTGCGCTACATCTCCCTGGCACTCCTTCTTGCAAAAAGGCGGATCGCCTGCAGATGGGGCAGAGGGCGGGCTCCCAAATTTAAAGAATGGCTGCAGGACCTCCTATATTGTCAGGAACAATTGAATACATATGCTGATCTCCTGCCGCCCTCCTCCGCCCGCGTGACATTTGGTCCCCCCTCCAATCATATCTCCTGGAACACCCCCCCGCGGAGGACGCTGGCACTGAGCCGCGCACTGAAGGGAATGGAGATAGCGCATGAGAAACACCTCTTAGCCCCCCATGTACATGCCTGCTCAGAGGACACGGTCTAAGACAACTGGACACTTGAGACTATGGTCGTCTCCTCCATTGGACTAGCGACATTTGTCCCGCTGTTCGAATGGTCTACCTGCAATGTCATTAACATGTAGTGGTATTGTTTATCTCTGCAATTTGTTTCCTATAATAAAACTCAATAAAGAAATTAAAAAAAAAAAAAAAGATATCCTGACTTGGCATCTCAACAGGAGACTGTAAATATTCTCTCCTTCTGTTCATCTCAACATTTTTCAGAGACACAAGAGATCATTTTTGATATTCCACTATATTGGAAAGCTTTTGGGCCACATATACAAAACATTTGCGACTCGCAAAACGGTTGCAAAGTGGTTTGCGACCGCAAACATGGATATCGCGATGTACAAAAGCCATTCGCAATCCCCAAATAGCGATGCGACTGTTTTGCGAGTCAGTAAAAATAGGGAATGCAAATACCAAATCGCAAATAGGAAATCCCTATTTGTGACTCGCAAACGGTATGTTCATCGCATCGCAAATAGCGAATAGTCACAAAACAAAGGTTTTGCACATGCAATTTAGCACAAATTTGAAATAGGTGGTAAATAGGTGGAGAGTGCATGATCTGCAACAGGGATTACCACAATGGCTGCCCATTACTTCATTGCACGGAGGAGTACTGGCTGTACAGTGGAGGAGAAGGTGGAGACAAAAGTAGATATTTATAGTCAGGCTGACCCTCTTTCAACAAACTGAGGAAAAAATCTATGAGAAAAACAGGCTAAGTAGTACTGTCATATTGAAGATAATTTCACTCTTACACCCACATCTGGAAAGCAGGAGCCTACGCTGTAATGCAATCCCTACACATTTACAGGTGTTGTACTCATTACAACTATTAGCCTCTGGCAGTTACTAGGGTGTGATTGCTGTAGCAGGAGGACAAAGTGCACTATCGCAGTTCTTCCATGCATTCCTAGGTGCCATGCTGATCTACAGTCACAGACACATATACCTACCCAGGAACGCCCAGGAAATGCAGAGTACCAAATTAGAGTTTTACAGGATTGCAAATTATCCCCATGTCTTTGGGTGTATAGATGGACACTTGTGCCCATATGTCCCCCAACCCATCTTGAATACATTTTCAGAAAGAGAAAAGGTACACATTTCCTCAACATTCAGGTGGTATGTAATGCCTACAGTATCATTACTGATATTGTGTTGCAATGTCCAGGAAACACCCATGACTCCTACATGTTTAGACACAGCGGAATAAACAGACGGAAATAGGAGGATTTGATGACCGATACCTATTACGTATTTTTTTTTTCCATCCATCTCGCTTTTATTTATCTGTCTAGCGCATTTTTTTTTAAAATAAATTTTTATTGGTTTTAGCCTTCAAACATAGTACAATACTCTGGGCCAATGTTACATTTCGTATGTAGGTTTACATAAAACTATCACATCACAGGTATATTCGTACCCTAAAAAGGAAAGGGATGAAAGAATGAATTTCCTCAACATTTTTATCCATACATATAGCATTGTACTGAAATGTGTGTCGATCAATCTTAGCAAGAAAAACATAACGTCGTAACACTAACTATCCGCTCCCCCCACCCCCGAGTCACATATGGAGGAATCTCGGTCCTGCTGTTACAATACAGGCCAGATACTGGTCATGTGTGGAGATGTGTCACACTGCACCCAGGGCACGTGAGGCCTGTGGGCTAGTTACTACCCCAGAGTCATCATCGTCATTATTTTGTTCGTCTACCACTTGTGAGGTAAGGCCCTCCCTCCTTGGACATCCGCAATCATGGCTTACCAAGCCCTCGCATCTTCTTCTATTTTATCATCCTTTTGGACCCGCCTCATCCGTATCAGCTCTGCCGTTGCCCACTCCCGCATATCCCCAGTCCACTGCTTCGTCGTGGGGGCCTCTGGCTCATCCAGCTAATCACAATCCTTCTCTTAGCCAAAACCAACCCCAGCTGTATGAATCTACGGGTAAGCTTTTTCCCTTTAGGTCTAGGGAGTAATCCCAGCACTATCCCTTGAATAGATTGTGGCAATGTCCACCCTGTTACTCGGCGTAAAGTCTCCAGTATTGACCCCCAGAAGAGCCCCAACCCCGGACACTCCCATATCATATGTAGAAACTGGGCGTCTTCGCGCCCACACCTGGGTCACCCAGCGGGGCGATCCGGGTATATTTTATGTAGGACACTCGGTGTCAGATAGGTTTGGTGCACTATATTGAATTGTGTGAGCTTAAATCTGTTGTTGGAACTTATACTCTTAACCCCCTCGTGCACCCTTCGCCATTCTGGGTCTGTCAAGGGCTCCTCCAGCATCTCATCCCACTTAGCTTGAATAGGGAGCGGGTGCGCAATCAAGTCCCCTCTCAATGCCTTATAGATATGTGATACCAGTCTACGACCCCCCGCCAATGTCACCAGAGCCTGGAGTGTGGCAGTCGTAGGTGGCTCCTCCGGGAATGTTGGCCACACCTCGCGTGCGACTGCCGAGATCTTGGCATACTGGAGGTACTGCCCCCCACCCAGTCCAAACATGGTCTCCGCCCCTTCTCTGGTGACAAACTTTTGCCCTATATATAGATCTCCCATCGCGGAGCAACCCGCCTCCACCCATCTAAGAATGGACATAGTTTGACTGATTCGTTTAAATGGTGCCACCGTCCACAGCGGGGCCTCCGGGGCATAAGGCGCTCTTTTCACCGCAGTTTTGTTTGCGAGTTCCCATATTACGGCCACATGTCTTATAATATATCGGAGGCTCTCTGGCACTCTGGATCCCATCATGAGAAGATCCAGGAGAGGGATCCCCCCGTAGGTACCCTCCAACAGCCGTCTCTCCCAGTTGTCCTCCCCATCCAGCCACTGGACGGCGTGTTGTAGTTGCATCGCCACGTAATAAAAGCCCAACCGAGGAACCTCTAATCCTCCCCTTTCCCACGTCTCCAATTTCACCCTTTTTCTTTTGGATCCCCATATAAGATCTATCAATAGGTCATCCAGCGTACGAAAATACGTCCATGGAATACTGTAGAGGGAATTCTGCATAGGGTATAAACAACGTGGGAGAATCACCATTTTAATCAATGCTACTCGTCCCATCAGGGAGAGGGGCAAATCCCTCCAGAAGTCAATCGATTTGCGAATGCCCTCTACACAGCGCCCCATATTGTGCTCCAGGTAGGTCTCCTGCGTGTGTGAAAGCCGAATCCCAAGATAGCTTATCGAGTCTCTAATCCAGGTCATCCCCACCCTAGGTAGCTCACTCTCCTCTTTATCCACCAGGCTCCCCATTGGGAAAAGCTTAGACTTCCCCGGATTGAGGCAAAGCCCTGACAGTCCGTCAAAGGCATTAGTAAGAGTTCGGGAACCGCTTCTGTTGGACGCCTAAGGAATATCAAGGTATCATCGGCATACATTGACACCACGTGAAGTGTCGCCCCCAACCGGATCCCCCGATGCGCCATCCTACCTCTCAGGGAGGCCGCCAAGGGCTCCATTGCAAGAGCGAAAAGGAGTGGCGACAGGGGGCAGCCCTGACGAGTACCCCTCTGGAGCGTCACACTTTCTGACACCTGGTTGCGAAGGCGGATCCGGGCCGTTGGCTTATTATATAACAGTTTTAGCCATTTCAAATATCTATCTCCCAGCCCCATTCGCTCAAGCACCACCCACATATAGTCCCATTCGACAGAGTCAATAGCCTGTCGGATGTCTAGGAGACATAAAGCCCAATCCTCCCTCCGCAGGTGTGGCGCGTGCCAGACATGTGCAAGTCTACGCAGGTTATGCGTTGTATTGCGACCCGGAACAAACCCAGCCTGGTCCAAGTGAACTAATCGGGTCATATAGGGCAAAAGGCGTGCCGCTAACACTCCGCTCAGAATTTTTTCATCGATGTTTAGCAGAGATATGGGCCCGTAGGAGCCCGGGGAGAGGGGATCCCTATCTGGTTTCAAAATCATGGTCACTAGCGCTTCCATCATGGTGGCAGGAAGGGACCCCGTATCTAGAGCCTCATTATACACCGCCAGTAAGTGGTCCACCAGCTGTGGGGCAAACTTCTTATAAAATTCAGCGGGGAGACCATCATTTCCTGGGCACTTTTCCGGTTTTAATTTTTGGATCGCAGCTAATATTTCGTCCTTTGTCAGTGGCGCCCCCAGGGCCGTAGCATTGTCCTCCTCTAGGATAGGAAGTGTTATGTTCCCTAAGAAATCCTGCAATGTCGGCGGGTGTGTCTGCGTCACAGTTGAACATGTCTGATGTAGGTGGGTAGCGAATTCCTGTATAATCGCATCCTGAGTATATACCTCATTTATATGTAATCAAAAAGGAGTGACTGTATGTGACTATTTGGAGACTCAGGACTGTATGAAGAAGAGAAAAAACATTTGGTTTCTTTATAAAGCCCTCACCCACCAACCTAGTTGGTGGCATGCTTCATCATCGGGCCCACCTAGTGACACCGAATGTGTCCCGGGTGTGCTACAACGCCTGTATTTACAGCGGAGCTGGTATATTTGCTGAGTGTGCTGTGAGAGTGGTGTGAAAGTGAAAAATTTAAAAGCTATACAGTGGTCCCAGTGCCCAGGAGGGCATAGCATTTAATATCTGGGCCTCTGTTAGCGTTAAAAGCAGGACAGTGGATGCTGGTGAACAGGTCCTGATCCACAAAGGCGTGAGTAATCTTGAAACCTCACCATTACCGGGTAAGCTTTCCTCTTGCAGGTTTCTCATGGCTCGTTGTGCCCTGCCCTTTATCATTACAGGGTCAGAATCTCTGCCGGATTTCTCTACGGGGGCATATACTACAAAACGCTAGCGTGAGGTTATATTTGGAGCATGACCACATTTTACACATATGTGTATTTCCGCCTCCTAGTCCACCACACGTTTTAGCGCATAATGAAATAATTCACTCTAAACCGCACCACCAGTACGGTTCCACTTTTGCCGTGTTTTTCCGCCAGCTATGCACTTTACTATCGGCAAAGATATATCTCTGTGACTTATGCTAGTATGCTCATACTCTCCTCTGTATGTTTGTTTGTTATGTGTTGTACGTTCAGTATTGCTTGGAGAGGGAATCCCTCCCACATATAAGGCACCTTAGCGCGTGCAACACATTTTAAATCACATTCACATAAGTGCTACATGCACTTACACATATATACTTTTTTCGGTCCTGAGGAAAGCCAGAATTAATGAAAGGCCTGGCTGAAACATGTAGACCACACCCTGGATGTAGGAGTGCTTAATTCTCGCTCCACCAGCATCCACTGTCCTGCTTTTAACGCTAACAGAGGCCCAGATATTAAATGCTATGCCCTCCTGGGCACTGGGACCACTGTATAGCTTTTAAATTTTTCACTTTCACACCACTCTCACAGCACACTCAGCAAATATACCAGCTCCGCTGTAAATACAGGCGTTGTAGCACATTCGGTGTCACTAGGTGGGCCCGATGATGAAGCATGCCACCAACTAGGTTGGTGGGTGAGGGCTTTATAAAGAAACCAAATGTTTTTTCTCTTCTTCATACAGTCCTGAGTCTCCAAATAGTCACATACAGTCAGTCCTTTTGATTACATATAAATAACCTGGGGATACGGACTGGCTATCTAGTCCCTCTCTCTCCTTGATAATTATATATACCTCATTTCCCATCGTATTACGAAGCTTCATCACCGGGGTTTGCACCGTCTCTGTGCGGATGAGTTGTGCTAAAAGCGCACCCGATCTATCCACCTCCATGTATAGTCGTTGCCTGTACGTGGTATAGTTGTGTTTCTCCAGTTTTGACCAGGCCTCAAGAAGGTCACCCCGAAGTCGTGTCCACTCTGTCAGATCAGCTGGGTTTTTATATAGTATATGCTCTAGGGACTGTATACGTTTTTCTAAAGAATCGATATCAGCACTAAGCTGCCGTCGGACTCCGTACGTAGTTCGCATACAAACCCCTCTAATAACAACCTTCATCGCCTCCCACTCCATGGACCTAGAGGCCGTGGATCCCCAGTTGTCCCCAAAGTAATGACTAAGTGCCTCAGTCACGGTCTGCATGTACGGGGGGTCCGTATGGGCCTCCGCCCTAAATCGCCACAGTGGAATAGACAGACGTCCGGGTCCCCTAGACAGGGTCAACAGTAATGGCGCGTGGTCGGAAATATATCTCGGCAAGTATGAAATAGCCTGCGTGTCAGCAGACAAGCCCGCGGAAAGACAACAATGATCGATGCGGGAGAAAGTCTGAGCTGTGGGGGTATAACAAGAGAACTCCCTCTTGGTGGGATTGCGTGCTCTCCATTCGTCCCGAAGTTGCATACCATGCAGGATAGCTGGGAGGGATCTCAGCATGCGAGGCTTGGTGGGATTTCTAAGGGGTTCCCTATCCAAATTCCCATCAAATATACAATTAAAATCCCCGAAAAGAAGGACCTGCGCCCCTAAGTACGGAGTAGCCGCCTTAAGGATACTCGGAAAGAAGTCAGGACAATCCAGATTAGGGGCATAGACATTGATCACACATACTTCTCTCCCTTCCCATCTCCCAAATAGGATAACATATCTCCCTTCCGGGTCCAGAACATGTTGAAGGTGTTGAAATGGGACGCCTGGTGCCACCCATATAAGTGCCTCTTGTGCGAAACCCGAATAGGATGTGGCGTAAATCTGTCCCCTCCATCTCTTCTGTAGGCTCTGTATCGTGTTTCCCCATATATGTGGTTCCTGCAGTCCTACTATTGCTATGATATATCTCCGCAGGAAGGCGTGTATCCTTCGACGCTTATCTGGGCCCACCATCCCACGAACGTTCCAGCTAAGGGCCTTCAACGGTTGCGCTGTCATGGCAATATTACAGTAAACACCTCCTACATATATCCCCGAGGTCAGTGCGTCCATTGTGATGCTTCCCCAGCCCGTATAACCAAGTGTAATCCTGTGTGACTCTGTTGGTTTCCTCACAACAACAACAACTTATAACAAATGTACAAACTCTTACCCCCTCCCACGGGCAGTAGTATAACTTGGTATTCACATCTTCTGCTCCCCACACCATGCGATACATACCGCCCCAAACCACCCTCCCCCCCTTCCCTTAGGCGTTCCAAAATCAGTATGTTCCGCTTAAGACATTGGCTCAAGCCTTCGTTAAACAATATGACAAAAAATAAGTCTGCTAAACGCTGTGCGAGAGAGTCAGTGACGCCGGGATGCGAGATTCCTCTCAAGCTTCCCCGACGACCCTAGTCTCTAGTGTGGGGCGTCGCTGCTCCTGCAGCCGCCCGCGATCCCATCCGATCATGCATGTCATCTGACCCCCAACCTATATGTATTAGACTTTAAGAATAGGCCACAGAGGAGAGACTGATTGAGCAAACAGGGGTATTCCTTATTTAGTCGGGAAATATTGACCCCCCCAAGGATCCATGATATAACCGTTACAATCTGAGATGCCCGCCTGTTATCAGATCTGTAATAAAAACAAGACTTATCTCTACATTACAGCAAGTAATGTTCAGTACATCGAGTTCATTCACGTCTACTCCCGGATCCGTCAGCTCCCCCCTCAATGTCCGGGACCGTGTCCACCGAGTCTGGAATCACCTCGGAATCCGAGGCCTGCAAGGTGCCATCATGCCTGACCGATATCTGACCCAGGCTCATCGTCCTTTTGCCTTGTGGTTTCTGACGAGTGGACTGTCTCCTGCCTCTCGAGGAGGACAACGAAGACGGCGTCCCACTGGAACTTGTAGAAGGGACCAGGCGGCTCCCATCCGGGGCCCTGGCGTCCAGCCAGTCACTCGCCTCTCCTGCAGAGAAGAAGAAGAATGCTCGTCCCTCATTCTCCACCCTGAGCTTTGCCGGGAACATGAGGCTATATTTTAAATTCAGGTCTCTCAGCCTTCTTTTCACCGTGATGAAGGTTTTCCGTTGTTCATGCACCATTTGGGTATAATCCGGGAATATTGCTATGGAGTGTCCTCAAAGAAATATCGTTTATCGCTTCGTAAAAGCTGAAGTAGAAGGTCCCTATCCCGGAAGTTGAATAATTTTGCAATTATGGCTCGGGGAGGCGCTGCAGGTCTAGGAGGGGCAGCCAGTGCCCTGTGCGCCCGTTCCACACTAAAGAATTTCGACAAGTGTTTGGGAGCCATTTCTTGCGTGATCCAGTCTCCAAGAACAGGCCCACAACCGCACCTTCCGCTTTCTCCGGAAACCCCACAAAGCGCAGGTTCCCTCTTCTGGAGCGACCCTCTGCGTCTTCCGCGCGATCATAAAGCTTGGTCACCTGACGCTTCAGCTCCACCATCGTTTCACTAAGGCTTTTCACCTCTTCCTTGAGAGCCTCTGTGTCTTTCTCAGTGGTTGTCACCCTGTCAGAAACTTCCCTAAGATCGCATCGTAATAGATTAACGTCTATGGCCACTGCATCGATTTTCTTAATCATATCGTCCCTAGTGGATTGGACAGCTCTAATAACATCCATCAATGTTGGAGCGTCCTCAGCAGGTTCCTCCCTTGTTCCTTGTTCCATTATAGGGTCTTCACTTCTGTTCTCCGGACCATGAAATACGGGTTGAGCGTAGTTTGAGATCTTGTTGGATTGTGATTTCACTATTTTATCTTTCCCCATACTGTTCCTCGAGCTGTGTCAGGGCAGTCCGTATAAGCCCTCCCCGCAAGAGTTGTATGCAGCCTGCGCCACACCGTACCAGGACGCACCTCGGGACAGGTCCTGCATCTCCGCCCGTAGTGCTTCGCTCTCTCTAACCCGTGTTGACAGGGCACCTGGCAGAAGAAAAGTAGTCCACCATCCGGGAACCTCCCAACCGCTTCACCCGTCCGTCGTCTTTCAAGGTGGCAAGCCCGTCCAGGCCGACCGTCACAACTCACTTAGGGTTCCCGCAGGGGATCTCTCCAGAATCCTCCATCACGTTTCCAAGCCACAGGGGTGGGACCCTGAATCTCCTCTTCTGCCACCCCGGCCTGCTTTCATCAGACACCACACAATTCAGGCTGCTCCCCTCTCAGTCCTAATAGCACCACTGCTATTCACTGCCCTGGGACCGCACTGTTCTAGGGTGCATCAATCCTCCGATGTACACCACACGGACCTCCCCGCTAGTATCATCCGTTAATGCGTCCTCAGTTATGGCATTAACAACCCCCTCATTGGCATGTACAGGTCGCAGTATCTCAAACCCAGTCAGGGGGAGCGCCGTGTGCCAGATGCCACTCGTCTCTGCTATGAAGATTTACGTTGCCCCCGTTAATCTTGCCACAAATGGAGGGATATAAAGTATTCTCAGTCCCCCAGTGCTGCCGGGCCAAGACCGCTTCAGATTATGGTCGTGGGAGTCAATTTAGTGCCCAGCGCGCCCCACCAGTGTCCAGTGCTGCACTCGGTGTGTGGATGTCTGAGGGCCGTCCGGGTCTCGGTCTCTGCCTCAATTCCACAGTCCCCCCGGCCACTCAGGGGGTTCACTCAACAGCCTGTGATGTCCCAGGCCTGGGAAGCGTCCCTTCTCCTCTCCGGGCCACGGGCGGGGATGTACCGCCACTCGGGCTCGCACGGGGGGGGCTCTCATCAGTTACTCATGTCGGGTCCGGTCCGGGCCACCCTGCAGCAGGCTCCGGTTTGTAGGAATGGGGCCCCCCCCGACAGGTCCGCACAGGTGTAAAATCAGGGATGCTCCTCCATGTCTCTGAGCAGGGCTCTGCCTGTAGGCTGCGGCGGCCCTCTGGTATCACGGCCTCCGTATCCTCGCTGCTCCAGGATCGGGACCACCACCACAGAGCCCCGAGCGCACTTTCCTCACCTCGGCGACTGACGGGGACAGGTCCCAGCACCTCCGGCACTCAGTCTTCCTTTTATTAAAGGGTCTGCGTCTCCCGTCCGTTCAGGGCAAAACGGCACCCCTACGCATTACAAGCAGCCCCACTACTCCGGGAGTTATGGCGTTTCCTCACCCCTGCAACCTTCATCGGTAGGTATGCGGGGGGTCTACAGCATACAGGATACAATCCGGGATTGTTTTTCAACCAGGATAGGGCAGGATTCTAGGTTACAGCGGGCACCGCACGGAGCTCGTCTAGAACACGTCTAGTCGGCCATGATGTCAGGCCACGCCCCCATCTATTAGGTATAGAATAGAAAGTTACTCAGAGTTATATGTGTGTGGTCATCTATTATGTCATGTAGCATCACAACTATAGCTGTATTGCAGGTAATATGCCCTACGTCCATGGATCCTCACACTATACCTTTCTCCCACCTCCCACATAGAGCACCAATATAACAATGCTCATCGTAACACCAGGAATGTGATTGAGCGGACATCTGGCCTACTGAAATCACATTTCATGTGCTTGCCCAAGAGTGGGGGTGCATTACAATATGCCCCTGAAAATAGCTCAGAAATTGTAGCAACGTGTGCCATCCTCCACAATATTGCCACCAGGAAAGGCATACACATCAAGGTGTCTGAGTCAGATTCAGAGGATGAAGATCCTGAACCACCAGTACGGCAGCCCAGACTTGGGAGCAGAGCACTGGATGGGAGAAGGAGTAGGGACCACATTGCCACACATTACTTTGGGAAGTACGCTGTCAATGATAATGCATTGTGTATGTGAAAAGTAAGACAAGACTCATGGGCGTAACAAAGGCCCCCGCAGCCCCCGCGGTGCGAGGGGCCCCCGAGCTCCAGGGGCCCCCTGCAGCGCACAGTACACTCACACTGTAAGTGTCCGTCGTTGGGACCTAGTTTTAAAGTTATGCTCGTTGCTTTTCACTGCATTCTGTGCGCGCGCGCGCTTCAGTGCTGTCTTCAGCTTCAGGGTGGGGCAGAGCTGCGCTGGTGTGACAGAATTGTAATGCGCAGTGTAAACTACACCTGCAGGGGCCGATGGGTCCGTGTCAGACCAAAGCAAAATGGAATTGGCAGCTGCGGTCTTCTGCCGCCAGGGCAGGCCTGTGCCTTCCACCGAAGCTGCAGGTCTCAGGGGAGTCTGTAAGAGAGAGTAAGGCGATGGCATGACTGGCAGTAGTAGTCCAGTCGCTCACTACTGTGTTAAGTTCAGGTATGTTCACTACTCTGCATTCGGGGGGGGGGGGCTGCTTTTACTCAGGGTTGCTGTTGCGAGGCTCGAGCCACACAAAGCCTTGCAGTCCTTACGTGAAATATCGTTGAATTCGAGCCTGCGGCCCTACGAGGGCATTGTTGGATTTATTGAGGCTTCTTTATTAGAGGGTGGGTCACTCTCCAGTCGCTGCAAGGGGGAGAGGGGACACATATCTAAATAGAAACGTGGCAAATGACTTCTGCAGCTGCTGCAGCCATTCTTAAGGATTATAGGCAGCAATTCCATTACACCCTGGTGGGAACTATGAAAGAAAGCGGACAATTGGCAAGTCTAAATTGTTTTCTATGATCACATGCTTCGTCTGGAGGAGCGGTATGGTGTTCTGTTAATATGCAATGTTAATTTTTCATTTTGCTAAAAATATCCAATCATGCTTCGCATCCAGACATTCAAAGTAAATTACGCATGCCCCCATTTCTGTTTTTTATGTAACCGTGTGAATATTAGGCAATATTTAAAGTGATTATGTTCTGTAGAGATGATGTTCCGCAACCACTCGCTTGCTTTATTTTCAATTTGGCTGTTATGTGAGTGTCTATTACAGACATTTTGTAGCGAAATGTTGTGTTTATGTTACATGCAACAGCTATAAAAAAAGTTTCTTTAAGATCAAATCAGGACCTCACATATGAGAAATGTCAGAGTGTCACAGAGATTATTTGCAGTTAATATTACTGAGTTGCTGCTGTGTTACAACATTGAAAACACACATCCCCTATCCCTGAATATTACATGTAAACATAATTTGAATTTGGACCAGTGTGCCTGTGCACTGTCTCTGACATGGCCAACGAGGACATGAAAGAGCTGAAACTGGATCATAAATTTAAAACTGTTCCTAACAGGGGCCCCAAAATATGCTTGGCCCAGGGCCCCCAAAATCCTTAAGATGTCCCTGGGGCCATCTGTAAACATGATGGTCATAGTTACCACGTGTGCCGGCACGTCTACGCCCATCATGGAAAAGACATTTCCATTTCTCTTTGTATTACAAGTGTGCTCACATCCCATTCCCTCAACGTGAAAAATTACCTTACTGAAAGAGTATCATGCTGCAGAAACAAACACTACATCTACAGATATATTTCATCCATACATCTCTGGGTAAATTAAGATGGGCGAATTCTGAATTGGCCGAAATTCACAGAATTCGGAGCTGGTTAAACCCACAAAGCATTTTTCAAATGCGAGCTTGTGGTTTGTGCAATGCATAGTGAGTAGTCTGGCATTTATTTTAACTACACTACTCCAACATGTAAGAGAAATTAGTAGTTGTCAGAAGTACTACACATTATTGCACCTACTTCCTCTTCCGTAGACTGCCTAGTGTCAAATAGCAAATATTCTTGCTTCATGTCATCAAGAATGGTACAACAAGATGAACAGCGTGACAAAGCCTACATTTTAATCAAATGCATGTATTTTTTATACATATTATTCATTCACATGGGAGGTAATAATGCCTGTCCCCTATGTTATTTTCCACAAAACTCATGAAAAATATGTTGTATGAACTGGGGTGTGAATAATGTCACCCTAGCACAGTGGCCTGGAATCCTGAAGTCAATTGGGTGGTAATGATGGAACACAACACTGCCTGACTTCCTTGAATTTGAAATACACTCCAGGCATTTTTATCAACAGTTGGCATTAATGATGACAATCACTTCCGTGGAGCTGCTGGGGGTTGACAGTGATTTGTGGTTTTCAGAGCTGCCTCACTCATGGTAACCTCGAGATAAAGAGGGTCAGCCTGAATCACGCTATGTGCTTTTGTCCTCCACTCGCATTTATTTTAGCTTTAAATGAGACATTAAAGAGTTTCTAATTCCATCAACGTGTCTCCTGCCTGCAAAGTAGTAAAGAGTGAAACTTATTTTCTGTTAGAAAGTCTGAGCCATCTTCATTTGTTTTCTAGTTTGTAATCCAGAAATGTTCTAAGAATACAGTGTTAAGAACAACTTGTACTTTGCGATACTTTGTGTCAATGGGTGTACTATAGGTGGTCTATGGGCAGTCCCATGCAACCAGTGCTTTAAATGGGCAGGTGCTGTCTGGTACTGAGTGCCTGCACTTCTAAAATTTGACAGGGAGAGTACCTGCACTTCTCAGCACTGGTGCACTACATTTATTGGGAGGGTACCTGTACTTCTCAGCGCTAGTGCACTACTTGTAACAGGACAGTACCAGCACTTCTCAGTTAAAAACAGGTACTCCAGATGATAGAGTACTTACACTTTTATATTTCCATTTCAAGCATTACAAGCAACCAGCCATGTTTGTGGCGCAAATCCCTATTTACTGACTTATTTGTGGATGGGTATTTGCACCAAGAAATGCATATACCTCCTCAAGGCATCACTCACACTGTCATCTTGAACTCACTCATCTTGCGCAGTACAGCGCTCACACACTCATCATTCATCCTCACCTTGAGTAAGCTCAGGGGCAGTCAGTCAAACCTGCTGCAGACGTGTTATGCAGCACAGAGACTATTCTGATCTGATCCAACTAGCTACATACTACCACCGGCAACCACTTCTTGACACCTCACAATGAAAATGAGATATGGGATGCTTTTAACAAAGTCCATTCCAGAAGATATCTCCACAAATCCCTACCCTTTAATCTATGCCTGCTCAGGACCATTAACTTTAAACAGTAGACACAGTATCTCAGAATGGACGACGCAGTGCTGTAACCACTAAAGTGGGATTATGAACAAAAGAAATAGCATAAATGGGCCTGCAGAGCGATGAAAACCAAAATAGCGTGCATATCTTTCACACCTCCTAATCCATCAGACTGCTTAGCACTGTGTCTCATTGCACAATAAGCTGCACACACCCCAGTCAGTGGTCCTCAAACACAACATGGAAACATTTCACACAAAGCATCAAAACAAATACAACACCCTTCCAACCACACACCCTACACATAGTGTAGCTTGCTACTCATGTAAGCAAGCGGCAAGCGCTTCAGTGCTCCATATAGGGGTAGTAAGCCCTCTATAAATATAACAATACAATACATTCAAGACAACTCCAGCCCCAGTTCGCTTGTCTTTTTGGCTCTGTCCCTTTAGCTCCTGCCTCCTTGCAGCCGTACTTTTAGATCATCCCTTCTTGCATCTATCCCTTTAACTCCTTCATTATTGGCTCTTATCGTCCTCATCCAACTGTTCAGTGATTACCTCCTAACCCCATCCCTTCTGCTATTTCCTCTTTTGTATCTTTCCCTTGAGTACTCGCCTTCTTGCATCCATACCTTGATTTTACAAAACATGCTTGATTTTTGTATATTGCTGGACTGGTGATTGTTTTATTTTGCACTTTGAAAGTATTTGCACTTTTTCCTTTGATTTACCAACTATAGTTGTATAGATTCTGTCATTAGGTACTTGCTGATATGGTTTGTTTTTATGCTACATGCTGTGTTATTTATGCTTTAGCTTTCTCTTGACTGTAAAATGTTCTGAAGCATCCAAGTAGTTTTCATCATCAGCCTTGTTTACCTGCCTGTTTTTGTCCTGCTTACTAATAAAGACATGATGGTAGAAATTAAAAGTGCTTCCTCAGTTCACATTATTATCATGCACACCCTTGACAGTCGCAAGTGTGTGGCATGCAGTTAATTCACTAGTTTATCTCTGTTGGGGCTGGCAGGATACTGAGTTATATCTTGTGTACTCCTCATGTATATTGTCAGTCGAGTCTGTGAAATTGCAGGTTTGGGTTTGTCTTTCAAAGTTTCAAGTTATTGTCTATCAATGTAAATTCTAATTCAGACCCTAAATAGTTCTTTGTTATTCAGTGATAGGCAGTTCCTAAGCGAATAGGACCACTCCTTGGCATTGTTCTGATTGTTGTCTCAGTTAAATAATCTGCTCTTGACAATAATGTAACAAATGGTGTAGTTTATATATTAAGAGTGTTTCCCACTTTCTTATTAAAACTTTGAACGAGAGGCATTTCATTAAATGTTGGCGGTTTCAAATCAAAATATACCAGATTTTTGGGTGATGGGGAAAAGAGGTAGGTGGTGGGCTACCGCTGCCCCCTCCATGTACTGTGCAGGGGGGCCCCCTCAAGTTTCGTTATGCCACTGACAAGACTCTGTTGATGCATGTAGACCACAACACCTTTACTGTCAGGTACGTAGTCTGTAGTCCAAGTAAACACACATTGGGAAATGAAAATACTATTCTGCTAGTTAATTCACCAGATATGAGTGAACTCAGGTATTACAAACAAAACTGCATAGACAGCTCAATGTTTCTTGCCCCTACAGCCAGTGGGCTACCTCCTTGTCATGTTGCTGCCTGTGCTCGGCTGCTGCTGTGTCTCAGAGACCTGGCATATGAGGTGGAGATACTGCTGAAGCTAGATATCTCCTCACTATCAGACCCCATTTCTGACTGCGATCCCTGCAATGTGGTCGGTCTGCATTGCCTCGACCGCAGATCTGTTGCAGACCCCTTGTCACATCGCCACTGAAGTGGCCTATCTCCACCTGTACATTGACAGTCCTCCAGCACAGGGTAGCTGTAGCATGTGCCAGTCGCCCAAGTGACTGGCTCAGAGTGTACATCCTGGTTGCACTGTGCCTATCCATGCATGTCTGACCAGTCAGCGTAGGAGAGTTGTAGTCACAGCTTCTCGAATGCAGCTGTCATACTGTCCATTCTGTGGTCCAATTGGCTTTGGTTCTCTGTTATTTGTCTGCAACATTTTTAAAACCCACCGCCATACAGTCATGGATGCTCTGCAACTTCCTGTTCATTAACCTCATCTGTTTATGTTGCAGGCTTTGAATTCACAACATGGACTGTTCCAACCTTCCACACACCTGAGTGTTCTCTGATGCCTGTGTGATTGGTGGAAGTGTTTGCAGCACAGGTCGTGCCCTGTGTCGCTGCCGGCCATGTCCTAGTATACGCGGCTGGCGTGGTCCCACTATGGAAGTTATGGTCTGAGTTGTTTGTGGATGTCCCTCATCCTCCTCTGGTGATGCAAGCTAAGGTGAAAAGACAGCACAGATGTGATGTGATGTGGAGGATCCAGTTTGTGATAGATTGGTGTCTTCCTCCTCATCCATGTGAGGTGCCTCACCTGCTCGAACTCTGCCCCTTCTCCGTGCAGTCCTGTTACACCTGTGTTGCAGAAAATAATCTAGTTAACTTCAGTTTTATCTGTTGTGTGCCAACTACTCATACCTTTGTGTTTTAGTTACAATAAACGTTGATTAACTTCACTATGTGTCGTGTACTACATGTCACATGATGTATTGGTATGGCTGCAGTGAGTGTTACCTTAACATGCCTCTGCGTATGACCCATTTGCGTTAACAGTACAATGTACATGCAGCAGTTACTTGGGTTGGGTCCAGGAGTTGAAGTGTCCAAGTATCTGAATCCGGCAACTGCCTTGGGCTCAATGGTGCCTTCCACCATTGTCTCTATAGCTGTAGGTAGGGCTACTGTGGAGGGTCCACCCCCTGTTGCACGGCTCCCTGCAAGGCATCTGGCCACCTTCTCCTTGGTCCTCAACCGGAGGTCATACTACCTCTTGCATATTTCTTCCACAGAGCGCTGAGTGACCCAAAAGCATCGATTTTTGCCTACATGTCAGTCCAGATTTTCTTTTTTTGGGCCTCTGTGATGGGCATGGAGGCCTTTCCAAACAACAAGTCGTGGTGGGTGCAGCATTCATCCATTAGGATTTCTAGCTCCTTCTCACAGAATTTATATTTTCTCTTCTGGCTTCCTTTCTCCTTTACTCCTTTCTGGCTTGCTATGTTGTTTGGGGTAGGGGTAGCGACCCTTGACCCTGCTAGGTAGGTCGCTCCCCCTCCGCACAGCACCGCCTGTGTGCCCCTGCCCCAGCTGCCGCTGCTGAGGAAGATCGAGGCCCTCCTCCACCCGCAGGCTACCACCTGCGCCTCATCCCTGGTGGGCAGTGGTAGGCCATAGGTTTGTATCCCTTCTGTTCTTGTTTTGTCACTTAGTGTCTGTGACTGCTCGTGTCTGTTTTTCCCCCTGTGCCCATATTTGTTCTGTGCCAGTTTTTCCTTCTGTATCCCTCGCTGTCCCCAGATTCTGTGCCCGTTTTTCCCTTCTGTATCCCTTGCTGTCCCCTTGATTCTGTGCCCGATTTTTTCCCTTCTGTATCCCTCGCGGTCCCCTTGATTCTGTGCCCGTTTTTTTCCCTTCTGTATCCCTCGCTGTCCCCTTGATTCTGTGCCCGATTTTTTCCCTTCTGTATCCCTCGCTGTCCCCTTGATTCTGTGCCCGATTTTTTCCCTTCTGTATCCCTCGCTGTCCCCTTGATTCTGTGCCCGATTTTTTCCCTTCTGTATCCCTCGCGGTCCCCTTGATTCTGTGCCCTATTTTTCCCTTCTGTATCCCTCGCTGTCCCCTTGATTCTGTGCCCGATTTTTTCCCTTCTGTATCCCTCGCTGTCCCCTTGATTCTGTGCCCGATTTTTTCCCTTCTGTATCCCTCGCGGTCCCCTTGATTCTGTGCCCGATTTTTCCCTTCTGTATCCCTCGCTGTCCCCTTGATTCTGTGCCCGATTTTTTCCCTTCTGTATCCCTCGCTGTCCCCTTGATTCTGTGCCCGATTTTTTCCCTTCTGTATCCCTCGCTGTCCCCTTGATTCTGTGCCCGATTTTTTCCCTTCTGTATCCCTCGCTGTCCCCTTCATTCTGTGCCCGGTTTTTCCTTCTGTATCCCTCGCTGTCCCCTTCATTCTGTGCCAGGTTTTTCCTTCTGTATCCCTCGCTATCCCCTTGATTTTGTGCCAGTTTTGCCCTCTGTTCCTTGCTGCCCCCGTAATCCCCGTGCCCTTTTGCCTTCTGTTCCCTTCGTCGCACTGCTCCCGTTCCCGCCTCTGCGTCCCCTGCGGCCCCGCCCCCCTGACTGACCATTCGCTGCCCCTGCCTCCCGCCTCCCAGCTGCTCCTCCCTCCCACCTCCCCATATATGGCGGCCGCTGCGCGGTGAGGAGAGCGACCCTTGACCCTGCTAGGTAGGTCGCTCCCCCTCCGCACAGCACCGCCTGTGTGCCCCTGCCCCATCTGCCGCTGCTGAGGAAGATCGAGGCCCTCCTCCACCCGCAGGCTACCACCTGCGCCTCATCCCTGGTGGCCAGTGGTAGGCCATAGGTTTGTATCCCTTCTGTTCTTGTTTTGTCACTTAGTGTCTGTGACTGCTGTTGTCTGTTTTTCCCCCTGTGCCCATATTTGTTCTGTGCCAGTTTTTCCTTCTGTATCTCTCGAGGGTCCCCAGATTCTGTGCCCGTTTTTCCCTTCTGTATCCCTCGCTGTCCCCTTGATTCTGTGCCCGATTTTTTCCCTTCTGTATCCCTCGCGGTCCCCTTGATTCTGTGCCCGATTTTTTCCCTTCTGTATCCCTCGCTGTCCCCTTGATTCTGTGCCCGTTTTTTTCCCTTCTGTATCCCTCGCTGTCCCCTTGATTCTGTGCCCGATTTTTTCCCTTCTGTATCCCTCGCGGTCCCCTTGATTCTGTGCCCGATTTTTCCCTTCTGTATCCCTCGCTGTCCCCTTGATTCTGTGCCCGATTTTTTCCCTTCTGTATCCCTCGCTGTCCCCTTGATTCTGTGCCCGATTTTTTCCCTTCTGTATCCCTCGCTGTCCCCTTGATTCTGTGCCAGGTTTTTCCTTCTGTATCCCTCGCTGTCCCCTTGATTCTGTGCCAGGTTTTTCCTTCTGTATCCCTCGCTATCCCCTTGATTTTGTGCCAGTTTTGCCCTCTGTTCCTTGCTGCCCCCGTAATCCCCGTGCCCTTTTGCCTACTGTTCCCTTCGTCGCACCACTCCCGTTCCTGCCGCTGCGCCCCCTGCGGCCCCGCCCCCCTGACTGACCATTCGCTGCCCCTGCCTCCCGCCTCCCAGCTGCTCCTCCCTCCCACCTCCCCATATATGGTGGCCGCTGCGCGGTGAGGAGAGCGACCCTTGACCCTGCTAGGTAGGTCGCTCCCCCTCCGCACAGCACCGCCTGTGTGCCCCTGCCCCAGCTGCTGCTGCTGAGGAAGATCGAGGCCCTCCTCCACCCGCAGGCTACCACCTGCGCCTCATCACTGGTGGCCAGTGGTAGGCCGTAGGTTTGTATCCCTTCTGTTCTTGTTTTGTCACTTAGTGTATGTGACTGCTGTTGTCTGTTTTTCCCCCTGTGCCCATATTTGTTCTGTGCCAGTTTTTCCTTCTGTATCCCTCGCTGTCCCCAGATTCTGTGCCCGTTTTTCCCTTCTGTATCCCTCGCGGTCCCCTTGATTCTGTGCCCGATTTTTTCCCTTCTGTATCCCTCGCTGTCCCCTTGATTCTGTGCCCGATTTTTTCCCTTCTGTATCCCTCGCTGTCCCCTTGATTCTGTGCCCGATTTTTTCCCTTCTGTATCCCTCGCTGTCCCCTTGATTCTGTGCCAGTTTTGCCCTCTGTTCCTTGCTGCCCCCGTAATCCCCGTGCCCTTTTGCCTTCTGTTCCCTTCGTCGCACCGCTCCCGTTCCCGCCGCTGCGTCCCCTGCGGCCCCGCCCCCCTGACTGACCATTCACTGCCCCTGCCTCCCACCTCCCAGCTGCTTCTCCCTCCCACCTCCCCATATATGGCGGCCGCGCCGCTGGCGCGCCGAAGGCACGCCTAAGGCAAGCCCATCTGTGCCCGTCTGCGCCTGGACCGCGCCCAGTGCCAGAACCCCTGGTCCACACGCCCCCCGTGCCAGCCACGACGACCGCCGCCGATACGATGCCACCACACTCCACGGTCTCAACTCCGGACGGACACACACCTGCTTCAAGGCCGCCCCGAAACGCACTCATGGTCCCTTCACCTGCCGGAACTGCAGCTACACCCAGCCTCAGAGCCGCCGAAGCGCCCGCCAAGAAGGACCTCAACCACCTCCGATGCATCCTACTGAACACCCGCTCAGCACGCAAACACGCCGTCGAGCTCTGGGACCTGCTCGACACATCATCACCGGACGTCGCTTTCCTGACAGAGACCTGGATGAACAACTCCTCCGCACCCGACATCGCCATAGCCATCCCAGACGGCTATAAGATCACTCGCAGAGACCGCACCAACGGAGTAGGAGGAGGAATCGCCATCGTCCACAAGAACACCATCAGGGTCTCGACCAGCACCGACGACATTCTCTGCACCGCCGAACACATGCACTTCCAGATCCACACGGACCCCAACACCACCCTTAGAGGCACCCTCGTCTACAGACCCCCTGGACCTCGACCCCAGTTCAGCGACTCCATCGCCGACTTCATCAGCACGCACGCCCTGACCTCCACCGACTACATCCTCCTCGGAGACCTGAACTTTCACCTGGAGAACAACAACGACAGCAACTCCACCACCCTGATCGACAACCTCACCAACCTCGGACTGAGACAGCTCGTCACAACGCCGACCCATTCCGCCGGCCACACACTCGACCCCGTCTTCTCCTCAAGCTCCCACGTCTCCTTCAGCCACACCACCGAACTCCTCTGGACCGACCACCGCTGCATCCACTTCACCTTCCAGAAACCCACCACACACCACCGCACCCAACAGACCCCACGCCGCTGCTGGAGCAAAGTCACCGAAGACCAACTACAGACAAACCTCGCGCTCAGCCCACCCACCGACCCCTCCAACACTGATGACGCTGCCCGCAACCTCAGACGATGGTTAGACGACTGCGCCAACACCCTCGCCCCGCTGAAAAAACCCACCTACAGAGACACCAGCAAAAGAGCCTGCTGGTTCACCCCGGAACTCCTAGCATCCAAGCGTACCTGCCGGAAACTAGAGAAGAAATGGCACAGTGAAAAGACACCGGACAGCCACGCAGCCCACAAAGACGCCATCCGCAACCACCATCACCTCATCAGGTCCGCCAAGAGGATCTCCTTCAAAGACCGCCTCGACAACAACGCACACAACAGCAAGGAGCTCTTCAATATCGTGAAGGAACTCTCCAACCCCAGCTCCAACACCAACGACATCCCGCCGTCGCAAGCCCTGTGCGACTCCCTCGCCACCTTCTTCCACCGCAAGATCGCCGACATCCACGACAGCTTCAACACCCAGACAGCCTCAACAGACACCGACACACCAGACCCACCGCACACCATCGACCACGACCCCTTGCCAGCCTGGGCCAACGTGAACATCGATGACACCATCAAAACCATGAGCACAATCCACTCCGGCTCCCCGTCAGACCTTTTCCCGCACCACATCTTCAACAAAGCCAGCAGCTCCATCGCACCCCACCTGCGCAACGTCATCAATCTCTCCTTCAAAACCACGACCTTCCCAGAGAGCTGGAAACACGCCGAGATCAACGCCCTACTCAAAAAACCAAGGCGGACCTGAGAGACCTCAAGAATTTCCGGCCCATCTCACTGCTTCCGTTCCCAGCCAAGGTCATCGAGAAGATCGTCAACAGACAGCTAACCCGTTACCTCGAAGAAAACAGCTTCCTGGACCCATCCCAGTCAGGGTTCCGCAGCAACCACAGCACCGAGACTGCCCTCATCGCCGCCACCGACGACATCAGGACCCTGCTGGACAACGGTGAGACCGCAGCCCTCATCCTGCTGGACCTCTCCGCCGCCTTCGACACTGTCTGTCACCGCACTCTACGCGCACGCCTCCACGACGCAGGGATCTGAGACAAGGCCCTGGAATGGACTACCTCCTTCCTCTCCGGCAGAACCCAGAGAGTCCGCCTCCCCCCATTCCGATCCGAAGCCTCCGAGATCACCTGCGGCGTACCCCAGGGATCATCCCTCAGCCCAACACTGTTCAACATCTACATGGCCCCGCTCGCACTCATCGCCAGACAGCCCGACCTCAACATAATCTCCTATGCCGACGACACTCAACTGATCCTCTCCCTCACCAACGACCCCCCCGCCGCCAAATCCATCCTCCACGAAGGAATGAAGGCCGTCGCCGATTGGATGAAGAGCAGCCGACTAAAGCTGAACACGGACAAGACGGAGGTCCTCATCCTCAGCTCCAACCCTTCAGCCTGGGACCACTCCTGGTGGCCAACGTCACTGGGGGCAGCCCCTACACCCACCGACCACGCACGCAACCTGGGAGTCATCCTCGACTCAACGCTCTCCATGGCCAAGCAAGTCAACTCAGTCTCCTCCTCCTGCTTCAACACCCTCCGCATGCTCCGCAAGATCTACAGGTGGATCCCAACAGATACAAGAAGAACAGTCACCCAGGCCCTCGTCAGTAGCAGACTCGACTATGGAAACGCCCTCTACGCGGGAGCCCCGGCCAAGCTCATCAAGCAACTGCAACGCATTCAAAACGCCTCTGCACGCCTGATCCTCGACGTACCACGCCACAACCACATCACCCCCCACCTGAGAAACCTGCACTGGCTCCCCGTGGACAGGAGAATCTCCTTCAAACTCCTCATCCACGCACACAAGGCACTCCACAAGACCGGCCCAGCCTACCTCAACAGACGACTCTTCTTCTACGTCCCCAACCGCCAGCTCCGCTCCGCCGACCTCTCCCTCGCCACCGTCCCTCGCATTCGAAGAACAACTACCGGCCGCAGATCCTTCTCCCACCTCGCCGCCAAGACCTGGAACACCCTTCCACTCAGCCTACGACAGACCCAAGACCCGCTGTCCTTCAGGAGGCTACTCAAGACCTGGCTGTTCGACCAGTAGCGGCACCCCCCCCCTCTTTCTTTTTCCCCAGCGCCTTGAGACCCTCGCGGGTAAGTAGTGCGCTCTACAAATTCTGTGATTGATTGATTGATTGTTTCCAGAGGCTCACAGTTTTCAACAGTCACAGCAGCCTGCCACATCTCTTTCTCTCTCTCTCTCTCTCTCTCTCTCTCTCTCGCTTTCTCTGGCAGGCACTAATGAGCACTTCCTAGGCCATGTGTTTGGGCTTTGGGTGAGGCCCCTGTTACAGGAAGTGTGTTTCTCTATTTTGAAATTGCAATTGTAATTGCGAATGCATTCGCAAAATAGGTAATTGAAAAATGCGTTTCCTATAATTGCGACTTGCTTGCTTTGTAAGTCACAATTTCACTGCTCAAGGCCTACGTACATCCCTAATTGCAATTTCATATTTGCAATTCGCAAATTTTCACTAATAGGAATCACAATTTCTGGGCTTTGTACATGGAGCCCTTAGTATCTGCATCAAAGCATGTTACCGATTTATAGCCAGTCTCCAAAGATTAAAATCACTATTACCACTTGCATGTTAACATGATTAATGTGTTTTGGAAGTAACACTAAATGGGGTGCTGTGACATTGATGTATCTTACTGATGACCTATAATGCTGAAAAGCAGCCCAGTATAGATGCCTGGAGACGCTGGAGGATGGGGTGGTAAATGGAAGAATGAACAAGACGAAAGGGTGAGTTTTAAACACCAGTTGGATCTCTCTAATTGTAATAGTGTCGACCAATAAAAAGTAGAATGATGGTATAATACAATAGCTTTCAGCACCCCACAGGTAACCTGATATATATGAAAAGGGAAAATGACATTGTAGTCTGTTCCGTGTTTCTGCCTTTCCCCTTTTCCTATGATTAAGATGCAGGAGCATCGAAACGCGTAAGGGATGGCGAACCAGTTGGGAAAGTGAGCCGGTTTTGATTAATAAAAGGTTTTACCTGTTCCCCTGTGGAGTTGCGTCTTCAAGCTCAGGGGCAAACCTTGGGACATGTTGTTACACGGCAGCCTCGGCCGTGGTAGATTGCACCGCCTGGCTAATTGTAACAGGTCTGTGTGGTTGTTTGAAAAACGGCAGCCAGTTTCCAGCATGGAGGAATCACTATTGAAAACCGGAGCATTTTCCTGAAGCCCACCGGAGGGCTTTCAACAATTGTTAAGTAAAATTGGGGGTTTTAAATAATGACAATTACACGGATTCCACCGAAGGAAGTAATTTTGGACTACAATACCCAGCATACCACGCATTGGAGGGTGGCTGCATTGAAAAGGGAAAATGACATTGTAGTCTGTTCCGTGTTTCTGCCTTTCCCCTTTTCCTATGATTAAGATGCAGGAGCATCGAAACACGTAAGGGATGGCGAACCAGTTGGGAAAGTGAGCCAGTTTTGATTAATAAAAGGTTTTACCTGTTCCCCTGTGGAGTTGCGTCTTCAAGCTCAGGGGCAAACTTTGGGACATGTTGTTACACGGCAGCCTCGGCCGTGGTAGATTGCACCGCCTGGCTAATTGTAACAGGTCTGTGTGGTTGTTTGAAAACGGCAGCCAGTTTCCAGCATGGAGGAATCACTATTGAAAACCGGAGCATTTTCCTGAAGCCCACCGGAGGGCTTTCAACAATTGTTAAGTAAAATTGGGGGTTTTAAATAATGACAATTACACGGATTCCACCGAAGGAAGTAATTTTGGACTACAATACCCAGCATACCACGCATTGGAGGGTGGCTGCATTGAAAAGGGAAAATGACATTGTAGTCTGTTCCGTGTTTCTGCCTTTCCCCTTTTCCTATGATTAAGATGCAGGAGCATCGAAACGCGTAAGGGATGGCGAACCAGTTGGGAAAGTGAGCCGGTTTTGATTAATAAAAGGTTTTACCTGTTCCCCTGTGGAGTTGCGTCTTCAAGCTCAGGGGCAAACTTTGGGACATGTTGTTACACGGCAGCCTCGGCCGTGGTAGATTGCACCGCCTGGCTAATTGTAACAGGTCTGTGTGGTTGTTTGAAAAACGGCAGCCAGTTTCCAGCATGGAGGAATCACTATTGAAAACCGGAGCATTTTCCTGAAGCCCACCGGAGGGCTTTCAACAATTGTTAAGTAAAATTGGGGGTTTTAAATAATGACAATTACACGGATTCCACCGAAGGAAGTAATTTTGGACTACAATACCCAGCATAACACGCATTGGAGGGTGGCTGCATTGAAAAGGGAAAATGACATTGTAGTCTGTTCCGTGTTTCTGCCTTTCCCTTTTCCTATGATTAAGATGCAGGAGCATCGAAACGCGTAAGGGATGGCGAACCAGTTGGGAAAGTGAGCCGGTTTTGATTAATAAAAGGTTTTACCTGTTCCCCTGTGGAGTTGCGTCTTCAAGCTCAGGGGCAAACTTTGGGACATATATATATATATATATATATATATATATATATATATATGTATATATATATATATATATTTATACAGTGCACTCACGCTCGTCATACAACTGAACATAGTTATTTTTCTGCTAACTCATTGTATATTGTATTACATTGGTAGTTATATAGTGCTTTTCATACCCATGCAAGACCTAAGCTCCGGGGGCCAGACATATAAAGCCATTTTGTGGACTGAAGCCATGCAATTTGGAAAATCTCAGGGTTTGCGATCTCAAAATGCCTGTTTGCTATGCCATCATTTGTGCTTTATTTCGATAACTTGTATCATAAAAGCATCGAAGAACATTTTAAAAACGAATTACAAAAGTGCAAAATGACAAGCGGTACAGAGATGAGCTAAAAAGTGTGCCCGGCCAAAACGTAAAAGTGCACTGTTGCACCACAAAAGATAATACAGTTGTCAAAAGCTACACAATAAAAGGTATTAAAAACTCATTAATAAAACCGTAGATAGTTACGTAAATAACAGTAAAAAGGTACAATCATAACAGCCCTGCCTAATAAGGACATCACAAAAAAAGCAGTATGTGGAACCCGCCGTGTATACCCAATAAAAAGACGAGTTTTGACCCTCTTTCGAGTGGCAGGTGAGCTAATATAAAGTGCCAATGCATAAGTTGAAGCTTTAATAGTGGATTAAACATTCATCTAGAGCTGGAGTGATTTCTCCACAGCTCCTAGGATGTAATGTTAAACCACCCCACGCAGGGCTTTTTGCCTAACTATCCAGGCGTGGCTGAGGAACTTGGCCACACAGCACGCAAAGAGGGCTCTTGCGTCAGACTTCAGAATGCGCAGGGCTACCCGGTAGTTCGGCGTGCCCAGTTGTCGGCAGATTGGTTTTAGCCATTTAGACCTTGCTGCTTTGTACGCAGGACAGACAAACATAACATGGGCAATGCACTCTAACGGGGCTCTGCAGCAGGGGCAATCTCCTGTTGTCTGTTTAGGTGGATGCCATTTTGTGGTTAGTGCGCGGACAGGAAGCGTACCAAACCTAAAGTGAATGTACAGCATCCTGTCTCTTGGTACCTGAATTATATCTAGATATGGCTCAAGGCCTCTGCTCTGCTTGTGGCGATACAATTCTTCAGTTAGTCTGCCCACATTTAGCTTGTTGAGTTCCTGGCTGTCTACTCAGTCCCAGTACGATCGTTTGAGCTCCACTTTGCTGGGAGAATTTTGCCTATCCCAGTGTTCTTTAAAACCCAGAGCTATCAATATTTTCCTGATGCTTGATATCCAACTAATTCTGTGGCTAACATCTAAGCTCATAACCTCGGACAGTGCTTCGGCATATTTGGAAAGTTCAGGGGTCCACCTTAAACGGGCCCAGAAAAGCAGTGGGCACAGCTCGGCAATATCTCTGAACGATCGCCTGCCCATATCAAGCATTAAGGGTGTTAATGGGACATTACGGGAAGCATCACCAAGTCCCTCAGAAACTTATGCTCAGACCTACAGATGTCGTCAACATTATCAAACCCCCACAACTCGGCTCCATAAAGGGCTGAGCTAACTGCTTTGGCGTCATAAACCGTGAGGGCCGGACCAACTGGCCTGCTTAGTGAATAGCGATGTTCTTTGCCTAGTACCCCGGCCACACGTTTATGGCTCATAAGCATCTTAGCTAAATGGGGCCTCCATGACATTTTATCGGTGAGTCGGATGCCAAGGTAGTCAAAGGCGCTGACTCTCTCCAGATGAGTCACATCCAGCATAAGATTGTTTCTAAATGGTTTGTGGGGGTTGATTGTCATGAACTTAGTTTTTGAGGTGTTGATGACCAATCCCCGAGAGTCACAGAAAGATGGGAATCTATTCAGCAGTCTTTGTAGCCCTGCTGGGGTCTTAGACACCAGCAGGGTATCGTCAGCTAACAGGAGGGTCGGAACCTTGTCACCCGCCAGGGTTGGTGCGTCAGCTGGATCTTCTTGCAAAAAGCTGACCACCCCATTCACATATAAAGAGAACAGGGTGGGTGCCATAACACAGCCCTGGCGGACTCCCCTGTTGACGGGGATCTGCTCCGTCAGCTGGCCTTGTGTCCCCCATCTCACCTGTGCGTAGTTGCCCTCAGGGAGCCGGACCAGCAGGTTAAGGATAAAAGGAGGGATGCCCATACCTCCAAGTATCTGCCACAGCTTATTCCTAGGTACCAGATCAAAGGCAGTCTTTAAATCGATAAATGCGAGATTAAGACTGCCCTTGCCGATTACCACGACTTTCCAATATATAAGAATCAGCCTAAATACATGATCGACCGTTCCAGTGCTGGCCCTAAAGCCAGCCTGATATTGGGAAAGGACATCTTCATCCTCTGCCCAAGATTGGATCCTCTGTAGCAAGAATCTACCGAAGACCTTCTGCATTGCATCTATCAGACTAATTGGTCTGTAGTTTGAGGGGTCTTCTCTAACACCTTTTTTATAGATCGGGACCACTTCTGCGCCCTTCCAAGATTCCGGTACTGGGCAGCCACTGGCAATGGCATTGATAAGTAGGAGAATATAACGTGCCCAATTTGTAGTGTCTGCGAGAAATAAGTCTCCGGGCAGACCATCTGGACCAGCTGCTTTAGCGGGTACTATCTTCCTTAACGCGGCTTCAATTTCAGCCAGAGAAAAGGGCTCACTAACATTACCAACGCCAAAGGAGTCTAAGGAGTCGCATAGCCCCTCCAGAGGCATAGCCTTTGGTGCAGAGTAGAGCTTCCCAAAATGATCATGCCAGTCCTGGCTTGGGATGTGATTGGGGAGTGAACAGGAATCATTCTTGTTGCCCCGGGTAACTAGGGCCCAGAATAGATTGGTGTCCTTAGCTAGACTAGCTTCCTTCAGTTCTTGCCAATGCGATTCATCCCACTTAATCTTTGCTTGGTGCAAAGCTGCTCTATAGTCCTTCCTGGCAGTCTTGAACAGGGGGCAGTTCTTGTTTCTAATTGCTATAGCTAAGAGCTGTCTTTCGCGTACCACGAGTGTGGCCCTTTGCAAGGTGCACTCGACTTGCTACTCTTGCCAGGTGCTAGAAAGAATGCACTCAGTTGTTCCATTGTGCGTGAGTGGATGATGGGGACGTCTACCAACCCCCCTGGATTGGTGGCTGCAACCTGAAGCTCTGGTGTGCTCAGGGCCAGGACTTGCCGAATGCCAGCAATTTTAGAATCTTGCAGTAAGACCGTAGGCCATTTTAAAAATCTTTTGCAGTTTGAAGGAACAACCTCTCTAGTAGAGGTTAGCGTTCGGGTGCTCTCAGGATGGCAGGAGACAGCCCACGGGGACTTCATATTAGCGCAAAGGGGGTTGTGATCACTGTTGGTGGTAGTACCCACATACATATCTATCATATCTCCCCAGAGCCTTACATCTAGTAAGATGTAGTCAATACGTGACGGGCAACTTACTCTATTGTAGGTGTTTGCCCCCTGGCTGTCTGATGGAGTTCTACTGTTAGTTGCCCTTAAACCAAACTCTGTAGTAAGTGCATTGAGTTGGAGTGCTAACTGTGTCCATCTTTGTTTGCTATGCACTAAACCCATTCTGCAAGTCAGAAAAGTGTTTCTGACTAACAAAATTGGTTTACTGACAAATTCAAAATCGCAATGGTCAAGGGTCTTGAAAGCAACATCCCATTCTAATATTGATTCAGAGTGGTATGTGCCAATGACTTGGGACCACAATTGCAATCTCAAGCCATTGAAATGTTACCAACTCCTCAAAGAAAATTTGCTAAGAGTTTGGCAACCTCAATGTGCACCCAACAGGATTTGTTTTTAAAAGCAGCACTGGCTTCTGTAAGGAACAAGGGGTGCGTTAAAGAAACAAAAGAGTTTCCCGTTAGTGAATGCAAATACAGGTTTGATGGTCTACTGTTCCTTGCAGGCCACCATCCTTGTGTGCAAAGTCGATCACAGGGCATCACAAGTAACAACCTGCATAATATTCATTAGACAGGTCTTTCTTGCACCCCACCATGACAGGAGATGTTGCAGTGCGGCTTATTGGTACATAGATCACATCGCAAAATTAAAGACTAGTCGCAAAACATTGTTTCACAAATGCGATCTCTTTTTGCAACAAGTTTTTTATTGCATTGGGGCCCTAGTTTGCTTCGTCACTTCTGTGACTTGCACTCTTAAGTGTGTGTTCATGGTGTATTGTGGTGTTGGTGGCAGTGGTTGATTAGCTGCATCTGGAAGTGGAGGCACACCTCTCCTCAAAACAAAAAAGCAAGATGCAATGTGGTACAACTCTGGTGCACAATGTCAGCATTCTGCAACGTAAATATGGGATCTGCTGCCAAAGACTACAGTAGCAACAAGCGATCCTCTGATGTCACAGGAACACAGACGCATGTTCTTGACACTCCATTGACCTTACGTTCTCCGGTATGGCTATGAAGCCATAGAGGGATGTTAAAATATTGTTATATGTTTACCCTTGATACTCCTTACAAGATAAGTTTACATCAGCCTTCTCTAACGAGTAGCTTGTGAGCTACTAGTAGCTCCTCAACTACCTAAAAGTAGCTTTCCTGTGCGTAGCTCAGTATAATTAATTAGAAGCTTTTGATTGGCTAAATTAATATATGCATATCAAAAATTATAAGCATGTATAGGAGATGAAAATGTGTGCATTTTCAGAACTCGGAAGCTGATGTTCGAAAACAAATTGTTGAATTTCCAAAATATATTTAAAGCTGATAATTGAGTGATAAGCCATGGAGCATAGGGGAGACTTATTAACCTTGGCACCAAGGACAATTTAGCTATAGCTGTTATATATTACCCAGGGAGATGCTTTCCACAGTGACAATTCTTTTTTTACATTACTGCCGTAGACCGCGTCTGACGAACTGAGGTGGTCACTAATGGTTATCTTGCATAGGGTGGCCACTAATGTAATCTTAACTGTAACGATCATTTTTACAACACTAATATTATTAGTAGCTCGTGGTAATTTTCATTGAACATAAGTAGCTTCTATTACAGAAAAGGTTGGAGATCCCTGGTTTAGATGCAATTCATTCTCCTTTCAAAATGTTTGTTTGCACCGATTGGGTCTCCCATCCCACACAGTATCAATCAAACGTGTTGAAGTTTCCTCTGGCAAAGTTTGTGGGGATTCCACAGGTGATAATTAATAAAATTTCCAAATCTACAACAGGAACAAAACAGAGATGAAAGGTTGGGTGTTTTGTTTATGATGATGATACAAACCGGTTTTCTCTTTCCATCCTTTCCAAGAGTGAGGTTTTATTTGGTTACCTTGATGCTCGATGAAAACTGAAGCCAAGCCAACGGTATGATTCCCTTTAAACACTCAGCCCCTTTTTGAACCACGCAGTGAAAAGTCTTACAGAAGAGGAATACATATGTGTCATTATTTAAGAGAGTTTAGAGGTATGTCAACAAATAGTAAATCTGTAATAGCCAAACTCTCTACCGTTTCAAACTGTGTTCAAAGGAGGCAGGAGTGGCTTTGAAACTAGGTAAGAGCTGTACGGTTCCTAGGCCTCTCAGTGTGAGCCCACGTCGACCTTTTCAGGGAGCACATGGGCGGCAGTACTAGAGCTGACAGGGAACTTTGCTTACTGAAGTCATTTATTAAACGGATAGTGGTAGTGTTACAAAACTTCGGAGTCTTTTCAATAGCGCTTAAAGTCTGTTAGAACTCTGTTATAATTATCTCTCTTGTAGTGTCATTTAAGAAATGAGTCCATATTTTTTTGAGAAAATACAATTGTTGATTGCTGCTTTCCACGCCTATATGCCCTTATACATTGTGAGGGGAAGTGATGTGAAGGTAGAAATGTGCAAATCATTGTACGGCCACAAAGGAACATTTAAATGTTTCCTAGCTTTGTGGGGACAGCTTGTGCTGATATTGAGGATTTTGGTTTGGGGAAGAATGTCTGGGACCCTAATACAACTCTTGGGTAAGAGGAAAGTTAAGACTACCGCTTGTGGTAGTTGGTGGCTGCTGCTCCTCCACAGACAGTGGGCCTAATTACAATGTCAGTTGGAAAGCCTCCGACCTCTGGTCGGAGGCTTTACGACCTACATTGTAGGTTTAAAGTCCGACCGCCGTATGACAATGACGGCGGTCGGAGTTTATACCAGCCTTGGAATCCAACAAGGCTCCGACAGGCTCAAGGATCCCGTCGACCAGTCGGAAAGACCTCATAATCCTTTAAGGATGATGTTTCCGCCGTTGGGATTATGATGGCACTTTCCGATAGCACTTCCATGTTGGCCTGTCCTACACAGAACTGCTGTCGGAAAGTGTCTTTTGGGCCCCCTAGCAGGGGCCCCATCCCTCCACAGCCTCCACATACTGCCCTGGGGGCACCTATGGTGCCCCCCTCAACATCCCTGCACCTCATGGTGCCTGCCACACAGTGCATGGATGTTTGGAAACATCCATTTTTCTATGGGAGCTTATGCTGAGGGCCGTTTTCTGCCCGCTGCACAAGCTCCCATAGAAAAATTGATGTTTCCGGCTGCACTGTGTGCGGTCGCATTAAATTATGCGGTCAGAACCGCTGACCTGAGGTCAGTTGGTTCCCATTCCGCAACAGCGTCCGCCCGACATCATAATCAGGGCCAGTGTGTTTTCTGTCGAAGTACAATGGCATAGGTCAACTGACAGCTGCAGATGATTGTGCTTCAGCCATGACGTGTGTGCTTTAATCCATGACTCTTGGTATGGATACTTAAAGAACGGGGAACATCTACTACAAGGTGAAAGGAGGGAACTTTTGAAGCACAGGGAGGGAAGTGCACACATATGGTCACTCACAGGTACTGCAAGGGAATCACATGCAACTCAATGCAGGCAGAAAATACCAGTACCAGAAAAAACTGAAAGAAAGAAATGCAGAAACCAAACACAGCACAACCATTACATCAACACAACTATAGAGGGAGAAATATATGTTTTTTAATTGATTACAAAAATGTACACAAAACACAAGCCATTAAACACCGGCACAAATATTCACTACAACCTGAGTAGAGAACACGATTAGCTACGAGGCTACATTCCCATTCAACACACTTGTCAAATCAAGAGGGTGGGAGAATCAACAGTCATGACTATACCACACCAATTATCATGTGGAACTTCGTACATCATAAACCAATCACACACAGCTTGCTTACATAATAAGTTAAGCCACAGTCAAATTCATTATTTTACTATGCCTGTGAATAGGTTTGGCGCCTTGCCCATAAGTTTGAGGAAGAACTACTTGAGGAGGCAGATGATTACTATCTTTGATATGCCCAGGGAAGCAGTACTAGTATGGAAGCATGACTTTCCTGGTGTGATCCTTGAAATGGTTGCAGACTAGGAGTAAGAGCTCACTTCACCATTAGTTCACTTCCAGACCGTCCCCACATGAGTGAAAATACTGGCTGCAGTCAAGTTCCTGGCCACTTGATCTTTCAGAGAACCACCGGGAACTCCGTTGGGCTTTCCACAGTGCTTGTGCCTGTTACTGAGATGCGTTACCTGGCAAATGCTGCAGTATATTGCCATACCACAGTTATTCATGGAAAGGCAAAGGGTGGCAACATGGGGACCTGCGGCTGCACTCCTTCCTCCTTCTAAAAGTGCCCATTTGGAATATCAGTAGCTGAGAGTGAGATTCATGTAAGACACTCCTGAGCCCACCCCACGGCCTTAGTATGGCCAATTTCTAGGAGGCCATGAGGGAGCGGATTGACAGTTATCAGGTGCTCTCTAGAGGCCTTGCAGAGGTAGTGGTGATGGCCACCAAGACACACAGGCTGACCAGCATTGGGAGGTGAGCTGGGTGGGCTCCTCCATTACAGTGGAGGAGCGTCACACCACTAACTAAAATGCCCCCAGAGACGGAAAAAAGAAGGGCAAAATGTTTTATTTATTACCATTTTATTTTCATCAACTCGTCCCGAACCAAGGGACATATTTACAAGCCCCTATCGCCACCACAACGTCACTTCCAGTGATGTTGTGATGGTGATAGGGGCCTTGCCTTATTTACAAGTCAGCGTTAAGCCACTTAACGTGGCTTAACGCTGCCTTGTCAAATAAGGTACCCTTTCACGTTGTGTTTGCGTGAAAGGGGAGGGCAATGGGTATTGCGGTGAGCATTCCACCACAACACCCATTGATTTTGACGTTGCCCCTATTTACATGGGTGGTGTAAATAAGAGCCAGCGCCAAAATTAAGACAAAGAAAACCTTGTCTTAAACAGGCAAAACGAGGAGAAATGCTTTATTTCTCATCGTTTTTGCTGTTTCCATGTGTGCTGCCTTGAGCAGCACACATAGAAACAGCAAATTGCCTATGATTGTTTATGTGCAGGAAGGTCCCCCTTCCTGCACATAAACAATCATTTAAAAATGCAGTTTTGCAACTTCTATGTATGCTGCATTAAGCAGCACACATAGAAGTTACAAAACTGCTTTTGAAGATTGTTTATGTGCAGGAAGGGGGACCTTCCAGCACATAAACAATCTTTCCCTCAACACAGGCATCCTTGCACTATGGTGCAAGGGTGCCTGCGTTGGTGCTAGGCAGCTAAAGTTAGCGGCAGCGCAGGGGGAAAAGCAGGGCTGCACCATATTCTAGTAAATATGGCGCAGCCCTGCGTTTCTAAAGTGACGAAGCGTGTCGTTAGCCTTCTTGGCTTAATGACACTCTTCGCCACTTTATTGTAAATATGCCCCCAAGTGTCAGGATGGGACGGGGCCTGCTGAGTGGCACCGGCAGGGAGGAGTGGTGGGCTCCCTGTGCACCAGTTTAACGTGCACATGTCTCTTTGGCCGGCTGTCTTGTGACGGCCAGCAAGACGTGCACTTTAAACCTCTCAACCCAGTTGTCTGTGACAGCTGGGTTGAGAGCAAGCACAGGTCTCCAGTGCACTCGCGAACGTTGAGAGAGGCTGCTCCCTCCAATCCTGGCGGTTTTCTTATGCTGGTTAACAGCATGAGAGCAGTGCCAAGATTGGTTAAGGGAGTTGGCTGGGGCCCGTGCTGGAGTCTCGACAAGAGAAGAAGACCGGAGCAGAAGGACATGTCATCTGCTGCATTAGAGGTAAGTGGCTTTTTATTTTATTATGTATTGTTAGCGTTATGCAATCATTAAAAAGGAGATGTATACATATACTTACCAATGAAGTAGCAAAAGCGATGGCTGTATTTTGTGACATGAGCGCACAGACCTTTTAAAAAAACAAGAGCAACCCATATGTCCATGCGAACTGGGTATTAAATTACATCTTACAACAAGTGTTCACATGGAACATATTTTAGAAACAATTTCATATTTTCACACAATATTATTCTGTGTCAATTAACTTAAGGAAAAGGGAGGTAGAAATAAGGCAGAGAAAATCTGTCACAAGTTAGTTTTAAGCATAAATTAAATTAAGTAGCCCAGTTGTTATCTTCTGTTAAACTCAATTCAGCCGAACTGAGTAATATATTTATTTGATTTATGTAACAAGGAGAAAAAAGAAAATATACCAAGGAATTATATTTTGGCTTTATACATGTAGTTAGTGGTGTTTTTGAGAAAGAAGTGATAAAGAAACCCCAAGTAAAGTAACCATAACCAGACATATAGAAAATATGTGACAATGGAGTGACTTAAAATTGAAAAGCGTTATTGGTATATATAAGGATGTCTGAATGTTCATTTCTTAATCCACGAAATGTGAACATCTGAACACTTGTTGGAAAATGAGGACACCGACAACAGACCTGCAACTTCACCCAAAACAACTGTCGTTGAGAGTTACTGATGATCCAGCGCGGCTAATATAAATTTCTCCTTATGACACCTATCCAGAAAAACACCTACACAAAACTTATGCCGGTGGGGCCCATGACACCGCATACAGACATTCATTCAATTTCTGGATTAAACGCTAAGGAAAATGAGCTGCTGGACAAACGGAATACCTTGTTAAAATTGACAGAATAATATCCTATACATTATATACATTAACTGAGGATCCTGTTGGTTCTAAACATCAAGGTACTCCGCTATTCGGTCGATGGACCAACTAGTAGAATCAGTTGATGGAGATTAAGACAAGCTCAATCACAATTAAAACCTTCAACATTTATTAAATCATAAACTTTGTTTTAAAGAACCACAGACTCATTTTAAAGTTAGAATATATTTTTATCAAAAATTCTTCGAGCAAATAAGTAAAATTCTTTATTAAGTAAAACATTTAGAAATATCAATAAACATTTTAAGAAAGATTTTTAGGAAAAGATAAAATTACTCATTACCCTTGGCCATAGGGCGATGACAAGAATGGTTCACCAAAGGAAGATGAACCGCAGATCACAGGATAGGACTCCCAAACTGACTGACTGTCCCGCTAACCTCCTCGGACGCAATCACCTCCCGGGCAAATTCCCGCAACGATCTCGTTCCTTCCCCAGTCAAAGTTCAAAGTCCAAAATGACAGAGTCTCTCGCAGCATCAAGGTGGAAAAATGAAAAGCAAGTTTTTTTCACAACGTAAGAGCAGACTCTCTTATACCCTATTCTCTGGCTCACTACACTTAAAAGTTGCAATCCTTAGAGGCAAGAATCACGCTAATTGGTCCATTGGAGGGGTGGTGATGGTCACCTCATCGCCCTCCTTGTTCAAACCGGTTTGGGGACAATAAAGCACACAATAAGTCTCATGATCACGGTATCCAAAGTAGTCCAATTTGTTCATCCATTTTGTAACAATCTTTGATGGTCACACATTAGTTCATCCCCTGTCTCTCGATTTTCCCATCCGTTCCCAGGCATATATGCTGAACACTTGGCACGCTCCTCGTTGCAGGTCAGATTGGCCTTGACATCTCTCACTCCGAGCACAGGCCGCATACACGTGACTGGAGCATTCATGCTGAGTCTGCGCAGGGGCCATCTTATTCAGCGCACGCGATTTCGTCCTTTCCAGCGGCCATTTTAGAAGCATGGCCTAGCAGGCCCGAACGAAACTAATGAAAGAACAAACACAATAGAAATTAAAATATGGAAAATAAGCCTTTCTATTTACCACCCGCCAGTCTAAAGACCCGTGTTAGATATTACCTAGCAGAAGCGACATTTAAAGCCATTTTACTTACCATCTGCATTCTTTGCCACAATACAATTCTATTACGCAACACAAATCATGCAATTCACTCTATTTACTACCCAAATCACAATACTAATGTTATTTTGCTTCATATTTGTAAATAAATTAGATTTTGCAACATTTAGCAATTTCCCACGTGTAATGTCTACTAAAAAGGTGTATTTGTTGATTAGTTCATGCGTTTTCAAATGGTTAGTATCATTAATTATTATGGGGTCATTAACTTCCATGGGGTACAAAATTATTTTGTTTCCCCTGCTCCATCAATTCCCCCCTTTGGTGATTTTTAACATCACCACTAAAACCTATCCCTACAAACTTTATCAGATAAATGTTTCTTGTCCACTTGCATTTGTTAATTTAGACAATCGTGTTCTTTTCATCCTGTCTTTTAGACCTTTTGTACATGTTCTCTTTAAACTCTTCCAATTCGATCTCTCCCATCTCCCGTTCTCTTTCTTTATTTTTCTCATTTTCTCTTTTTGCTTTATTTTGTCTTTTTCTTCTTTTAACACGCACATATGCTAATCTCAATATTGATATTATCACTATTACTGAGGTCACTGGAATTAGTATTTTCCCAATAAGAGAACTACCTATTTCGGTGAACCATTTCTTCATTGAGGAAAAACTCTTGCCAAGTCTCTCCCAAGCACCTTCAACCTCCAGTGGGGCAATTTCTTTATGCAAATCAGTAATGTTCTTTATATACTTCTGTATATTCTGACTTTTGTCTGGAATGTAAGTGCAACAATGTTGTACTTTCAGCATTCCACAGACTCCACCCTCTTTTGCCAAAAGAATGTCAAGGGCAAGTCGATTTTGCCTTACCATAGCTCTCATGGCAACCATTTCGGTATTTACCATCAAGAACCCTCCAGCAGTATTCGTTGATAAACGATCTACTACTGTAGACAATTTCCGAATTTTGTATGCATTCAAAGATATACCCACTGCTGGCATCAATGCTCCAAAAATGTCACCTATTATCTCTGAGAAGCTTTCCCTTCTCCTACGGGTTAATGGTTTACCTATCTCGTGAATTCCTTTAGTTCCTCTTTCCACGTGAAAAATCTTTGGAAAGACCAGGCCTAGATAGCATGTTCCGTACCAATGGTCCGGCAACCTATATTAAGCTCTATTTCCGCAAATATAATAGATCCCTGGAAATACTGGATCTTTTCCTCCTTTAAATCCCCATCCCCCTAAAATTTTGTATGTATATCGGCACTCACTAGAACCCACGAAATAGTTATCATACATAGTGTTATCTCTACTAATACACAATTTTCCCTGTTGGGGCCAATCTAGAACCATAGCTGCATTTTTTTCGCCTTTGTCATAACTTCCCTCTTCAAACGCCCAAGGTGGGGTTTTTGTCTTTTCTCCTGCTGCCTTTCTTTGAAACTTAACCCTTCTGTCTTCTACCATGTCTAAGAAAACCTTTTCTTCCTTTCTTAACCCACAAGTAAGATTATGTCTAAAAGCATATTCTAATGTTAATTCTTTTGTTTCTAAGAAAAATTCTCCAAAAATCTTTGCAAACTTCACCTTATTTAGTTCAGGGATTACGGGAACTTTAGCAAAAACAGCATCTGTGTCAGTGTAGTAATACTCTAATTTACCTGTTTTGTAAAATAAGCTAGCTAAAACACTACAAGTTATTCCATACGTCAAAGGAAGGTGATGATACGTCACACCTTCAGTTACAGATGCAGGTAACTGCATACAAACATAACAATCTCTCACATCCATTGTCTCCACATATTCGTCCAAAGGTTTCGTGAAGACATTCTTGGAGAAATCAGTTATTGACTTGTCCCTATGAAATTCAGTACTATCTACCAAATGTTGCAGTGTTCTTTATGTTAGATTTCTTGTCACTATTCGTGTCCTTCATGATTGCAGATGTATTTTCTACAACTAATCTAAGTGGAATTATGATTGCCAAAATAAACCAAATAAGCATTAGTAAACCTGTACAGTAGAAACACATCCTACACCATCTACGGAAAAACTCACATTTAGCTCTTCTATTCTCAGTGTCTACCATGTTGAAATATTATCTAAATATATGTACAGAAAATGTGTTTCCACACCTCAAATGACTTAGTGTTGACTAGGATCAACTGCTTCTGGCGCACCTTTCGGGCTCTCAGAAATTTTCTTTGTCTTTCTCAGTTTGTGTGTCTAGTCCGGTTTTCTTTCTTTGTCTTTATCAGTTTGTGTGTCTAGTCCGGTTTTCTTTCTTTGCCTTTTCAGGGTTGGCGCAGTTCACTCTCACCCACTTGTTCACAGTCTTTGTCTGGGTTCTCGTGACTGCTATCCACTTCTTTAATGTCAGACAGTGCTATGTATACCCATTCAGGTGACTTGTATTTCAAGTTAGGTCTTTTCACTCTTTTGGGTCTCGGCAATTGTCTTTTATCTGATTTTCTTTGTCTTTCCTGACTTGTTATTTCATTTACTTGTTCTGCATTGTCCGGTCCGTGTTTTCGTTGGAGCTGGTGCTGGAGCCTGAATCTTGGAGTAGAGAGCGGGCGCAAACGGAGCGGCTGGGAAACGTATTGCTGCAAGGCTGTAAGGCGGGAATGCGAGTGGAGGGAGAACCGCGAGTGGAGTGAGCCCAGGTGTATGGTGTGCGCGGCCACTACAGCCATTACAGCACTACCGCCGCCACTACTGCCGCCAAAACCACCACCGCCGTCGCTGCTGCGGCCACCACCGCTGTACTGTGCTGCTATTGTGGTGCTGCAGGCTTCCAGGAACTACAAAATCGCCGCTGTAAGCAGGTACCGGTGCAAGCGCCACTAACCGCGAGCGGGAGATTGCCACCGGCGAGTCGGTGCACCCACGGTGGCAGAAGGTGGAAGGAGGATTAGGTTGAGCAAGGTCGAGCGGAGCAGAGGCAATTTTCCTATACTCTCTACACTCCTGCTCCCCCGCTCCCCTGCTCTCCTTTGCCCCCTTCTCCCCAATAGTTAAGCAGCATACGCAGGCGGACAAACAGGACGGGTGGTGCATCTCTCAGTGCCACCCATCAAACTGCACACTGTGTTCTGCGTTCTGTGAAGCACCTGCCTAGTGTTCCTTGACGCAGTCGGCCGCGCTGGTACTGAGCCAGGGCTGGTGCTGAACCAGGGCGGGAGTAGCGTGGTGTTGGGACAGTGTGTCGGGTCTGGTTGCGCCTGGACTTTGGGGGAATAGGAGGAAATTTGAGGGAACCAAAGGAAAACTTGAAAAGCAGCCTGAAAGTCATACTAGGGCTGCCTTGGAAACATCAGCGGGAGCTGCGCTGGGAGCATCAAAAACTTGCCAGAAATACAGATATCTATGATTGAGAACAAAACTTTTTCAAAAAACCCCAAAACTTATAACTCTTCACGGGAAAACAGTCTTTGCCGCACCACCAACATCGCTTTTGCCCTGGTGGGACAGGAGTCCCAGGGTACCTTCACTCCAGCGCTTGTGGCGAAACCAGGCTCCACTCCAGCGCTACCTGCCTTCAGAAGGGGTGCAACATCGCGACAGGGGACTACCAGTCCCAGCATCCCCTGCTCCCGCCACAGGTGCTGCGTGTGAGGGGGAGGTGCTGGTGAACGCGCTTATAGCGCTGCCTCTCCCCCCGCGGCGCGGGACGCGTGCGGCGCCCGGGCCAAGCCCGGGCCAAGGGCGGGCCCATCCGCACCCGTCAGAGGCCGGAAGAGGCTGGGCTGGGCCACCCCCCTAAATTCCTGAAGGGGAATAGGACAGGCTCAGGAAGTGGACCCCCTCAAATCCTCACCAAGGTCAGTGACACAAGGCCCCCTGTTCATCTATACTTGAATTTTAAATTAATCCCTCCTGAAAATATGGGGAGGCGAGCAGGGGCGGGAAAGCTAAATGCAGCCCTGGTAGAGCCGGCCTCTTCTATCCAACAGACCTCAATTGACCGGATGCTCCAGAGAGCTATTGGCGTAGTGGCCAACGAGATTGAGCTAACAGAGAGACGACTATCCCTTACACCTAATCTTGTGGCACATCTTAGCCCACTTGACTTAACTCATTCTCCTTACATTACGGACCAGGAACTTGTTACATGTGATACAGGCCCCTCCGCAGAAAGTAGGGTGGGTGTTGTACACCCAGGAGGGGGTCCGCCCAAAAAATTTGAAAACTAAAGCCACTGCATCTAGAGGGCCAAAACGAAAAGTTCCATTCTCTGAGACTCCTACCGCCGCAAGGCCTAATGTTCACAGCCCCCTATCTAATGGAGGCCCAGAACAGCCAACCTGGGTCATGGACGTGGTTGTTGACATGCAGGTCCAAATAAGGATCATACTGAGGGACGAACTAAAAAATGTATGGGATCGGGTTGACAACCTCGCAAAATTAGTAGAACGGTGGGTGGATAGGTCTGATGCGATTATAAAAGAAAAGGAGCCGGCCAACACATTGTCCCATACAAGACCCGGCCCCCAGCACGTAAAAGCTAACATGTTCCCTCCTAACAAAATAACACAAGTTAACCAAGAGAAGGAGGGAGAGAAACACAGTAGTCCTAAGGGGGTGGAGAAAGGAAAAATTACCTATGGGCAGGAGCTCAAGCAGGGAGGACAGAAAGAAAAGGACAATGTTGGGGGGGCTGTTGGAACTCCTGATAGCCCCACCATTGGCGCAAGGGTCCGGCTTAAGAGCAGGCCACAGAAGGGACCCCATGAGGTAGGGACAGCCCTTCCTTGCATCAATCTACCCCCAGCATCAATCCCCTACGTAGTCGTTTTAGCTGGAGTTCCTGACTTAAAGAAAGGCACTAGGGAATCCTATTTTGATCTGAAGAACAAATGCATTCATTGGTTAACTAATAACAAACAGTTTTCCATTAGAGACAGTGAGGAAATCATTATGATTCGTAGGGTAGGGTGGGTAGGTTGGAGGCCCAAAGATATCGCTGGCGACTGTATTGTTATTAATTTTAGGAACAGGGGGATTGTAAATCATCTCTTAGAATACCATTACCCAGCCAGGCCAGGAAGATCTACCAATCTATTGCCCCTAGGTTACTTCTACCCCATTGGTCAGCATCCACAAGAGTATAGAGGAGCACGTTATCCGAAGTGGGCAACTAACCAGAATTCCCAACTTTTCACACCCTTGCAGGCCCAAACAACTCCATTATTTTTTAATATCCCAGTGATCAACAGGTTTAGTCCTCTTGAGGCAGTAGACTGACTAACGAAAGTGGTAGTCCCCACACAAGACTGCCCCTGAGAACGGATTCGGTGCGTCTCGCCCGCGTTTGGCGGCATCGACGGCCGGCCGGCGATAACCATCAGCAGCTACTGGGTGCCTCGGTTACAACAAGAGGAGGCACCGGCAGAAGGCCGGGTGGCGGTGGGCCGGACGGGGTCTGGGACGAATACCGAGTGGAGGCCTCGTGACGGACTACGGGGTGGTGCAGGAGAATGGACGCCTGTAGGGGAGAGGCGGCGGAAATTGCCTACACACCTGAAATGGCCCAAAATGGCGGCGGAACGCGACTAACACTGAAAGGGCCCAAGTGAGTGCTGCATTGTGACTCCTGTTGAGATCTGGGAAAGGGTGCTTCAAAGACCAGACTCCCGGCGCCCTGCAAGCTGCTACAAGCTGTGAACGGCACTCGGGACCTATGTGGACACCGTGGTGTTATGAGACATTGCATGTGTCACGGAGAGGCACGGAGCGGAGAGAGGCCTGGCCTGCACGGGGGGGTCGGATTCTGGCTCATAGCTGGAGCGCGACGACTCGGCGTGGGTTCGCACCCACTGAGGCCTTGGGAGGTAATAGTGGACACACGCTGCTGGAAGTAATCCTATCTCAGGTCAGAAGTGATGATATGATAATCGCAGGAAACAGGGTGATCTGGCATTAGCGGCACAACATAACAGGTTCCAAGCGAAGGGAGTGGCGCAATCACGTAGGCATTAGTAAATGCTTGCTGGGACGCAACTATAAAGTGGTGGCTGTGGCTCGGGTGTAATCCAGGAGTAGCCGTTTGTTGGATTTGGTCTGACATACACTGTTGGGAGCCGCAGGGTGGAGTCTCGCCGCATCTGGAGTTCGGAACGGGACTTTGAATATCGCTGGCAGGAGCAGGCCCGGCATAATCAACAGGCGCAGGGTCATATATCCTTAACTTTGAACGCGATGGGGCGCACGAAGGCTAAGCAACCAGACCCCCCGATTTCTGATGACTTGGATACTGGGGGCCACACTAACGACGTCCAAGGCTCTGCTGACGATATTATCCCACCTACAGCGCAGGGGGGACCAATAGATAAGTTGGACTTAATTCTGAAGAAAATCAGAGATTCGCGCAAGGCGCTTGAGGCACAGATTGGCACGATATCTGTGGGACTTACACTACTCCAGGCGGACCATAAGAAACTAGCTGAAAAAGTCAAATCAAATAAGTTCGCTTTAGATGACCTAATTCCGCAACAGACCCTGCACTCCTCCCGATTGGAGTCGTTTCAACAGCAACTAAAGAACCTGCAGGACCGCGTGGATGACGCAGAAGGAAGATCTCGAACAAATAATATTAGACTCTTGGGAATACCGGAAAAAAGCGAGGGGTCTAACCCCACTCTTTTTGTGGAGAAATGGCTCAGAGATCATGTCACATCAGAAGGCCTCACGGAGCATTTTAGCGTGGAACGTGCGCATAGGGTCCCTCCCAGACCACCTGCCCCAGGGGCTGCTCCTCGGCCGCTTATAGCACGTATTTTGAACTACAAAGACCGTGATACTTTATTACGTGCAGCGCGCGAGACGGCTCCTATCCGCTTTGAGAATAGAACAATCTCACTATATCCGGACTTTACTCTAAATGTACAGAAAGCACGCGCTACTTTTCAGGAAGTTAAAAAGGCACTCCGAACCCAGAACTTAAAATACGCTCTTTTGTTCCCAGCCAGATTAAAAGTGATGTTTGACCAAAAAGCCTTATTCTTTGAAGCCCCGGAGGATGCATTTGAGTGGTTAGAGGTGACATTTCCAGGGCAGTTGACACAGTCCTCTCTTCGATCAAACAGGGGTCTAGCGCCTCTACCGCAACGCAAAGGCAAAGAAAGGAATGCTGAAGCTGCGCGCCACCAACATGGGGACGGAACCGGAGCTGGCCCGTCTCCAGAACAAGTGTCAGAGAGCCAGAGAAATGCTATTTTGACTGCGGCAGCCTTGGCAGACTTGGACGGCGGGACAACGGCTAGAAGAGGAAAACGGTCAGAAGATACAAACGACATCTCGGACTCCGAGTCCAGCGTAACCCTGTTCCCCATACTTACTCCACAGACTGTGAACGACTATTTGGGTTAACGTTTGACACATTCACGAACTGGTGATGTATAAGCTGTATTTTTGGGGGTCATTGCACGGCCCGCCGGGGTTGGCTGGTCCTGGTCTCTCTTATCATTATACTGGATTGTGGCCTGTGTCGGTTTGCTCTGTCCACAGAAACTAACTGTCAGTTGATGTATGTGAATAGTTTGGTGGCTGCCGCCCCCCCCTTGGCAACTGCATTGCATAGCGTACTATGTAGGTTTTTTGTTGAGTTAGTTTTTGACGTTTGGTCCCCTATGTTTAAGGGGGGGAACCTAGTATTGGGTTTGTTAATGGGGAAGATAGGCTCAGCTGTATTTATTAAACTGATTAGAAAAATTGAGGTATTTTTAGAATGTATTATCGCAAATCCGAAAATTAAGGATGACACAACCTAGTAAATACACGTATATCTCCTGGAATGTGAGAGGACTGGGCTCTGTGCACAAGCGGCACAGACTTCTGGCACAACTAAATCGTAGGAAGGCTAACCTGGTATTTCTGCAGGAGACTCACTTAGTTACAGCGGAGGCTATTAAATTACAAAAGAAATGGAGGAGACAGTTATTCTGTACATCGTATTCGGCCTTTGCCAGGGGGGCTGCAATCTGGGTGAGAGGTGGCGTCCCTTTCAAACCAATAGAGCAAAAGATAGACATAAATGGCAGGTATGTGCTGGTGAGGGGCACATTATATGGGGAACACCTCGTCATCGGAAGTATATACGCCCCAAACACAGACCAGGAAAAATTCCTTGAGACAGTCAGTAATATAATGGTGGGGTGGGAGGAGTACCCGTGGCTAATAGGTGGCGACTTTAATATGGTTTTGGATGTGGCACTGGATAGATCCCACCCTCCCTTACCGAACACTAGTAGCAGGAAATTAGCTGAGGCGTTACAGGGATGGGCCTCTGGTTGGGCTCTGGGAGATGCATGGCGTCTCCACAATCCACTCAGCAGGGAGTACTCCTTCTTCTCACATCCCCACGACCTACACACTCGAATAGACAGAATTTTTTGCTCATTAACTTTGGTGTCCTCAGTTAGTAATGTCACCTATTTAGGGAAAACTCTTTCGGACCACAATCCTCTAGAGCTCACATTGATATGGGGGAAAATTCCTACGCCGGTGCCCACATGGAAGCTACAGCCCATACTTTTAGAGGACCAGATTTTTAGAACCACCATGAATGAGGCAATCACACATTATTTTGACGAAAATGCAGGCACTGCAAGTAATGGTCAGATCGAATGGGACGCTTTCAAAACTGTAATTAGAGGGGTGGCGATAAGCACGAAAGCGGGAGTACGTAAAGCATTAATAGAGCGCCTTACTGAATTAGAAGACCGGATGGGTAAACTAGAACAGCAGGCGATTAACCAGGACTCACAACAGGCTCCACTTAAAGAGGCGCATATTCAGCACGCTGAATTATTAGAAGAGTTGCGGGTAGTAGACTACACCTTATACACGCACAGACAACACGCACTGGCTGACAAAGCGGGCCCGCTCCTGGCAAGAATTATAAAAAATGCACCAATGCAGTCCCCAGTCATAGAAGTACACACGGCGGAGGGGAACATGGTATGCACCCAACTGGAAGTAAACACTGCGTTCCAACGTTACTATGAACAGTTATATGAGTCTCCTGGAGTGCCGCAGGATATAGATCATGCCCCTTTTTTCGAAGATTTACACCTCCCGCACCTACCAGTTGCTTTTCAGGAGGATCTAAAAAAACCTGTGACTAGTATGGAGATTAGAGCAGCGATCAAAGCCCTACCCAGAAATAAAGCGCCAGGTGGGGATGGTTTACCCATAGAATTTTACATGACCTACATAGACTTATTGACCCCTCATCTACAACGCCTTTTTCAAACTTCTTTCGACACTGGCACATTGCCGCTTACTACTTTACAGGCGCTGATGGTTCCATTACCAAAGCCGGGGCGGGATAGTGTGGAGATAGCAGGGTATAGACCATTGTCGTTATTGAATTCAGACTACAAAATTGTAAGTAAAGTACTTGCGGATAGACTGTCCCAATTTATTCCCAAGTTAATCCATATCGACCAATGTGGTTTTGTGCCAGGCAGAAGCACGGCCCTTAACATTAGGAGGCTACATCAGATCATGCAAAATACGGCTCCTATCGAGGGCATGCAGGGCTGTATATCTCTGGACCTTCGCCAAGCCTTTGACTCTTTACATTGGGATTATATGCTATATGCCCTGAGGAGGTTTGGTATTCCAGAGGAGTACATTAACTGGGTGAAGTTACTGTACACTAACCCAACGGCTAGGGTCAGGACAGGACGACACATCTCGAAACAATATTCAATTGAGAGGGGTACACGACAAGGATGCCCACTATCCCCCTTATTGTTTATCATTGCTTTGGAACCGCTCTTATGTACAATCCGCCATAAAGCAGAACACAAGGGCATACACGTGGGTAAGACACCGCATATAGTATCTGCATACGCGGATGATATCATATTGTATCTCAATAACCTCACTAACGATTATGACCCTCTGCCGGCTATTTTTGCTACTTTCCAAAAACTTTCAGGCCTAACAATAAACAAAACTAAATCTTATGCATATTTCTTTAAAGATAATACGCCAACAGACGAGGTGGGCTTCGGGGACTGGACTTTCAAAATAGCGCAGGTGACATTTCGATATCTAGGCGTACACGTCTATAGGGAAACACAGGACCTACTGGATGGAAATTTAATGCGCACTATCGGGACACTTAAGTCACAAATAAAATTTTGGACATCCCTGCCCCTATCAGTGGCGGGAAGAGTAGCAATTAGCAAGATGGTGGTGCTACCCAGACTGCTATATTATTTTTACTAATATCCCAGTGCTTGTCCCGGCTACGATTTTTAAATTACTGGACACATTATTAACTGAACTTATATGGGGTACTGGGCGCAGGAGAATAGGATTAAAGAAGCTCCAACTGGACACGAGAAGTGGAGGATTGGGAGTGCCGGACTTAAGGGCGCACTGCTACGCCAGTCAATTACAATGGTTAGCATATTGGATTGTAGGCAGAAATCTACAAGAAATTGATATGTCTCAACAATCTTGGGAGCGAGGCCGGTTACATAAACTTATGCTACCGGGGGGTAGAACTAATCCGATTACCTCTACTTTACTGAAAGTGGCGATGGCATACTGGAAAAAGGCAGTGAGCTATACAAAGTCAAGGACCCCATATGCACCTAACATACCATTACTTGGACTGCCATTACAATCGGGGACCGTCACATGTAGATCTATACTGGCTTGGGAGGAGACGGGGTAACCACTATAGGGGCTTTCTTCACCGATGGGGACATCATGACTCATGATGCTTTTGTCCGTCTACACGGGGTACCAGACACACTGTTTTTACTACACGCACACATTTCTCGTTTTATACGAACCACATGGGCACCAAACGGCCAGGAACCGTTAACGCATGCACTATTAAACATGCAATATCTGATGGGGAACGGCAGACATGTTACCAAATGGCTATACAGGGGTATCCGTAAAGTGATGGCGACCCCACTTCTCTCCACCCGCGAGAAATGGGCCACGGAACTGGGCCATGAGTTTAGTGACAAGGAATGGGAGGTTATACTGGAACAACCCAGGAAAACCTCCAGAAACCCAAAGTTTAAATTTATTCAATTGATGATAGTGCATAGAGCTTATTTGACACCACACAGACTGCACAAGATGTTCCCTGAAGTGGCGGACAGCTGCCCCCGATGCCAAGCCCCAAATGCGAAATTATTACACATGATATGGGACTGCCCGAGATTGTTTACTTATTGGTCTAAGGTGCACAAAACCCTGCGTGAAATTGCACCAGTACAAAATGATGACACCCCAGAATACTGCATACTGGGACTAGGCCCTAGAAGCAAGAAGGTAGGCCCTGTCCGCAGATTCATGAACCTGGCTCTTATATTGGCAAAACGCAATATCACAAAGCGATGGAAGTCTCCTAAACCCCCGTCACTGATAGAATGGTACACCGAAATGGTTAGATGGGGTAGGGCAGAGGGGGCTGAAATTTACAGAGAAGAGCAAAGAGGCCTGCGTAAAAATATGATATTACTGGACTGGAATGTGCTGTTGGAGGGATTCATAGCTATGGATGTGCAGGCTTGATGAGGGAGGGTAATAGTGCGCACTAAAATAATTATGCCTGATTATTAGCTAGCCGGGAGATACAATACGTGTAATAACTGATTACTCATATGTTATTTAAGTGGTATATTCAGGGAAATTGACAAGAGTACCATGATTTTGTGTTTTGGGAGGTATGTGGCTATGTGTATTGCAGCTGAGTCAGTGGGTGGGATGGGTGGGGGTTTATTGTACAGTAGTTATTAGGTTTAAGTAATGGCTCATTTGCTAGAAAGAGACAAACAGAGTCTATTGCACAAGATGAAACTGGTCGTATCACCAGAGCTTTATGTTTAGAATCAGTAGGGAAGATAAGCAGGAATTTAACAGAGTGTAAACTTGCCGATTATTGCTTGGTATGTGATTATGTTGATACGTTGGGGATCACGTCAATATTGTGCCTACTACCGAATACGTATTAGCGGTAATGCTATTGTTAGGGGGTATGAACACCTCCTTTATGGGCGAGAACTATTGGCTGTATCTTTTTGTTTGTTGTGTAATAACAATAAAAAATTATTTTATAAAAAAAAAAAAAAGAGTAGGCAGGGGTACGTGGTCTTTAGTATTCCAGCGATCCATACGGGGAGAGGTAGACCATCAGGAGGATTGTCTACTTGGATTGGAGTTCATCTAGGCTGTGAGGCAAAATCTATTGAAAGTTCCTCTCGGGATATTCTTTGTGTTCTTTTAACTTTTCAGACAAAACAAAGCATTTTGCTTATAAATTTATACTCACGCCCGACGTATAGGGGCCAAGAGTCTAGTACTCTAGACCAACTTAATACCTTTCTCTCAACGATCCCAATAAATAGCAGAGTAATTATTGGTGGCGATTTTAACTGCCAATTTGAGCCCCTGGACGGTTTGGTAACAGGTCAACTAGATGAGGAGGACCTAAACTGGTGTATTCCTGAACCTAATATTTCACCAGTAAGGGTCTGGACCCCGTTAGCACTCCAAATACAATGTCTAACATTAAAACTTTCTTTAAGAGCATGTAACGGACGTACTACATCGGAAACTCCGGGGAATCACACTTTTAATAGAACGGGCCACACCTCAATAATTGATTATATTATGCTAGACTTACAGTCCTGGCATAAGGTATTAGACTTTAAAATCTGCCCGCGACACGATAGTGACCATGATGCCCTTATCTTAGAAATAGTTACCCCAGGTAATATGAAGGCACAGGTTAAACCCTCAATATCAACCCAAAGTATGATCCTGACCAATGGAGGGAGAAGAGTACGTTGGGCCGAAATCTCCAAATCGCAAGACAAATTGGCCAACCTCTACCATCAAATAGTCCCTCATCTCCTAATCACATCTCAACTAACTGAGAGTACTGGAGCCCCCAATACACTTTCAAAGATCTCACAAAATCATCAAGATCTGGTTGATATTATGGCCACTTTTTTTTATCAAAATAAAATACAGAGAGCGCCCAAAAAGACCAAGCATAAATGGTTTAATGCCAACTGCCGAGCTGCTAAAACTGACTTAATCATAGCCATTAAAAGTAGCGATAAAATAAAAACCAAAGAATCCAGAGCAGTATATAAATGCGCCATAATTAAAGCAAAACAGCACTGGGTTGCCCAAAAATGGGAAGACCTCAGAAATGCATTAATTTCACATGATCTGAGGTCCTTCTGGAACATCTTAAATACTGACTCCCAGGCTGGTAGATCGGCCATCGAACCCAACTTAGATGAAGGTGTTTGGAGGGCTCACTTTGAAATCCTCTATGGGAGGGATAAGGAAGGGGATGATAGTATGGCACGAGTTCCGCCGCACCCGGGTTTAAACCAGGATGATGCCCCCCCAATTACGGTAAGAGAAATCACCGACGCCTTAGGGAAAATCCTACCTGCAAAAGCGGCTGGTTTGGATAGGATCCCTGGCGATCTTTACCGATCTGAACCAACCATCTGGGCTCCTTATTTGGCTACTCTGTTTAATGCCATATTACAAGGCATGGCAATTCCCACTACTTGGGCGGGAGCCGAAATCATACCGATCTATAAAAAGGGCTCCCCGCTCTTGCCTGCTAATTATCGCCCGATTAGTCTTATAGACGTTGGTCAGAAAATCTTCGCCCGAGTTTTATTGGGGCGTCTACAATCCTGGATAGAGGAACACAATATTTTAACCCCCCTCCAAGCCGGGTTTAGAGCTAGGACATCCACGATCGACCAATTATTTAGACTGCAGGCGATATACTGGAAATCCGTTACCATTGAGGGGGGTAGCCTTTATCTTATATTCATAGATTTAAAATCTGCCTTTGATTTGGTTCCGAGGGAGAAATTATGGGCAATTTTAAGAGATATGGGAGTGCCAGAATACCTGTGCGTGTAGTTAAAACGTCTCCATGAGGGTAATTATGCTTGTATTAGATATGGAAAGTGTGGTGAACTTTCAGCCCCTTTGCCCGTGGAGAGAGGGGTTCGCCAGGGCTGCGTCCTGGCTCCCACACTTTTCTCCCTCTACATTAATGGCCTAATAGACCTTCTGAGCACCGGAAAGAACATCGATGCCCCCAGGTTGGCGCAGCGCAAGATCCCGGCCCTGATGTTTGCAGATGATACGCTTCTCCTCGCAAAATCACCGATGGGAATTCAGAGGACTCTCGACAACTTTAGTGACTTCTGCAAACAGCGGGGCCTGGAAATTAACCTGCAAAAAACAAAGTACATGGCCTTTAATGTAGGCAACACCACCCACCCCAACCCTTGCTTGGACGGCAGACCCCTTGAAAGAGTAACCACCTTTGAATATTTGGGACTGACGTTGACTGAGAAAATGGATTGGGGTGCACAAATAAATAAAGCAGGGCTGAAACTTACCCAAAAAGTGGGGGGTATTTTAAAATTATATAGGAGTTGCCCCGAAAAAACACTTAGCCCAGTAATGGAAATTTACAAGGCACAGGCCAGGTCTGCTGCCCTCTACGGAGCAGAACTCTGGGGTCATTGTGCATTGGGCATGTTAATGCGAACAGAGAATTCTTTTATTAGACAGCTTTTGGGCCTACCCACCAGTACTCCATTAACACCACTCCGTTTAGACCTAGGGGTTAGACCCATTGTGGAAGAGGCGGCCCTTAGGCCCCTCCTCTATTGGCGTCGCCTTTGGAGTACCCCGGAATTATCTGCCTATAGGGAGGAAATAACTGACATAATGGGTATGCGAGGTTCAGGGAGGATACCTTGGTTGTCCAACATTAAGAACATTTGTGAGGGCTTGGGTAGGGGCAATCTATGGTACAATGCGGAATATACGTCTCAAACAACAGCAAGAAAGAGCCTGATAGAGAGCTTCAGAGAGCAAAAGCTCAACGAGCTTGAAAGAAGAAATACCGCCGGTCGTTTGACGGTGGAATTTTTGGCAGTAAAAAATAGGTATAGTTTAGAACTGGTGCTGGATGATATCCAGCCACTTCTTGCCAAAAAACTTTATGTCCAGTTCAGACATGGAGTCCTCCCATTACGCGCTTTTACTCGCAAGTGGGAGGGGGCTTCAAACGGGGGTTGCCCGGCCTGTAACTATACGGATGAAACGGAACTGCACGTGCTATTTTTCTGCAAGGGTTATGGAAAGGCCAGAACACGCTGGCTAATCCAACTTTGCATAAATTTGGGGTCAAGACGCTGCACTGAAGTGTACAGGATATTTAAATCGAATACACAAATGCCTATTGTTTACTCTATCTCACGGTTCCTATTCAATATGTGGTACACCCGAAGGGCCATTCTCAAAAGAACGGCCCAGCAGAATGATATTGCAGGAATTGTATGAGTGATCATTAGATTGCATTCCTCTGGTCACATTTCGGGTTGTGTGAGGTGCTACATTAATTTTATCAATTGGATTATTGGTCAGCATTGTATTTAATTTTCATACTATCCTTTTAAACTGTGTATATATTATGAATTCTCCGTATTTTATTGCTTGTTTTTATTGATGCTTTTATGGCAATTGATTGCCGAAATAAAGTTTTTCATGATGATGAATACTCTAATTTACCTGTTTTGTAAAATAAGCTAGCTAAAACACTACAAGTTATTCCATACATCAAAGGAAGGTGATGATACGTCACACCTTCTGTTACAGATGCAGGTAACTGCATACAAACATAACAATCTCTCACATCCATTGTCTCCACATATTCGTACAAAAGATTTGTGAAGACATTCTTGGAGAAATCAGTTATTGACTTGTCCCTATGAAATTCAGTACTATCTACCAATGTTGCAGTGTTCTTTATGTTAGATTTCTTGTCACTATTCGTGTCCTTCATGATTGCAGATGTATTTTCTACAACTAATCTAAGTGGAATTATGATTGCCAAAATAAACCAAATAAGCATTAGTAAACCTGTACAATAGAAACACATCCTACACCATCTACGGAGAAACTCACATTTAGCTCTTCTATTCTCAGTGTCTACCATGTTGAAATATTATCTAAATATATGTACAGAAAATGTGTTTCCACACCTCAAATGACTTAGGGGTCGATTCCGATCCCGGTCGGAGGCGCACCTAATACCATTCGGTCGGGAAAAAATCCAGGCGAATGCCTGTTTCCTGACCGATCCGCACATACGTCCGAACGAGCAAGTACGATGCGCACAACTGCCCAAATCCCGACCCAGTCGTACTCACCCAATACAGGACCTGAACTCAGACCGAGGCGGATCCGGAATCGTAGAATCGAGCCGCACGGAAGAAAAAATGCAGCCTTGTCCGGCCGGACAAGTACGATGCGCTTCCCGTACGCGCCGAACCCGTCGCTACGCACGGCACGTCAAAGCATCCGGTCGAGGCGCACATAAGCTCCGATTCGCGCCACAACACGATCCACGGCTACGAGACGAACACGCCAGCGACGAGGACGAGGGGAAGCAAAGAGAAAGACGAACGAGACGAACCAACCATGAATCCCTTCGTGCCGATCCTACCAATATTCTACCTCTATTACCGGAACAGGCACGGACGCGTATGGCGCAGAAGGTAAGTCAGACACCAACAACAAAAACAAACTTCACGTACCCGACATATCACACACAGAGGGGTGCAGAAATACCTACACCAGCAACAGCAGCACCATAGGGGCGGGATGGCCCTCACCAATGCCACACATACACATAGGGGCCTGTATGCCTACCACTACTACCACCCCTACCCATGGGGGGATGGATGCCTGTCACTACTACCACCTCTACCCATGGAGGGCTGGATGCCTGTCACTACTACCACCCTTACCCAGGGGGTGCCAGATGCCTACCACTACTACCACCCTTACCCAGGGTATGCCAGATGCCTACCACTACTACCACCCTTACCCAGGGGTGCCAGATGCCTACCACTACTACCACCCTTACCCAGGGGTGCCAGATGCCTACCACTACTACCACCTCTACCCATGGGGGCTGGATGCCTACCACTACTACCACCCTTACCCAGGGGTGCCAGATGCCTACCACTACTACCACCCTTACCCAGGGGGTGCCAGATGCCTACCACTACTACCACCCTTACCCAGGGGCTGCCAGATGCCTACCACTACTACCACCCTTACCCAGGGGTGCCAGATGCCTACCACTACTACCAACCTTACCCAGGGGGTGCCAGATGCCTACCACTACTACCACCCTTACCCAGGGGGTGCCAGATGCCTACCACTACTACCACCTCTACCCATGGGGGATGGATGCCTGTCACTACTACCACCCTTACCCAGGGGTGCCAGATGCCTGTCACTACTACCACCCTTACCCAGGGGTGCCAGATGCCTACCACTACTACCACCCTTACCCAGGGGGTGCCAGATGCCTACCACTACTACCACCTCTACCCATGGGGAGCTGGATGCCTGTCACTACTACCACCCTTACCCAGGGGGTGCCAGATGCCTACCACTACTACCACCCTTACCCAGGGGGTGCCAGATGCCTACCACTACTACCACCTCTACCCATGGGGGCTGGATGCCTACCACTACTACCACCCTTACCCAGGGGTGCCAGATGCCTACCACTACTACCACCCTTACCCAGGGGGTGCCAGATGCCTACCACTACTACCACCCTTACCCAGGGGCTGCCAGATGCCTACCACTACTACCACCCTTACCCAGGGGGTGCCAGATGCCTACCACTACTACCAACCTTACCCAGGGGGTGCCAGATGCCTACCACTACTAACACCCTTACCCAGGGGGTGCCAGATGCCTACCACTACTACCACCTCTACCCATGGGGGATGGATGCCTGTCACTACTACCACCCTTACCCAGAGGGTGCCAGATGCCTACCACTACTACCACCCTTACCCAGGGGTGCCAGATGCCTACCACTACTACCACCCTTACCCAGGGGTGCCAGATGCCTACCACTACTACCACCTCTACCCATGGGGGCTGGATGCCTGTCACTACTACCACCCTTACCCAGGGGGTGCCAGATGCCTACCACTACTACCACCTCTACCCATGGGGGCTGGATGCCTACCACCACTACCACCCTTACCCAGGGGTGCCAGATGCCTACCACTACTACCACCCTTACCCAGGGGTGCCAGATGCCTACCACTACTACCACCTCTACCCATGGGGGGCTGGATGCCTGTCACTACTACCACCCCTACCCATGGGGGGCTGGATGCCTGTCACTACTATCACCTCTACCCATGGGGGGCTGGATGCCTGTCACTACTACCACCCTTACCCAGGGGGTGCCAGATGCCTACCACTACTACCAGCCTTACCCAGGGGGTGCCAGATGCCTACCACTACTACCACCCTTACCCAGGGGGTGCCAGATGCCTACCACTACTACCACCTCTACCCATGGGGGCTGGATGCCTGTCACTACTACCACACTTACCCAGGGGGTGCCAGATGCCTACCACTACTACCACCTCTACCCATGGGGGGCTGGATGCCTACCACCACTACCACCCTTACCCAGGGGGTGCCAGATGCCTACCACTACTACCATCCTTACCCAGGGGGTGCCAGATGCCTACCACTACTACCACCTCTACCCATGGGGGGCTGGATGCCTGTCACTACTACCACCCCTACCCATGGGGGGCTGGATGCCTGTCACTCTACCACCTCTACCCATGGGGGGCTGGATGCCTGTCACTACTACCACCCTTACCCAGGGGGTGCCAGATGCCTACCACTACTACCAGCCTTACCCAGGGGTGCCAGATGCCTACCACTACTACCACCCTTACCCAGGAGTGCCAGATGCCTACCACTACTACCACCCTTACCCAGGGGTGCCAGATGCCTACCACTACTACCACCTCTACCCATGGGGGCTGGATGCCTGTCACTACTACCACCCTTACCCAGGGGTGCCAGATGCCTGTCACTACTACCACCCTTACCCAGGGGGTGCCAGATGCCTACCACTACTACCACCCTTACCCAGGGGTGCCAGATGCCTACCACTACTACCACCCTTACCCAGGGGTGCAAGATGCCTACCACTACTACCACCTCTACCCATGGGGGGCTGGATGCCTGTCACTACTACCACCCTTACCCAGGGGGTGCCAGATGCCTACCACTACTACCAGCCTTACCCAGGGGTGCCAGATGCCTACCACTACTACCACCCTTACCCAGGAGTGCCAGATGCCTACCACTACTACCACCCTTACCCAGGGGTGCCAGATGCCTACCACTACTACCACCTCTACCCATGGGGGCTGGATGCCTGTCACTACTACCACCCTTACCCAGGGGGTGCCAGATGCCTGTCACTACTACCACCCTTACCCAGGGGTGCCAGATGCCTACCACTACTACCACCCTTACCCAGGGGTGCCAGATGCCTACCACTACTACCACCCTTACCCAGGGGGTGCAAGATGCCTACCACTACTACCACCTCTACCCATGGGGGGCTGGATGCCTGTCACTACTACCACCCTTACCCATGGGGTGCCAGATGCCTACCACTACTACCACCCTTACCCAGGGGGTGCCAGATGCCTACCACTACTACCACCCTTACCCAGGGGGTGCCAGATGCCTACCACTACTACCACCTCTACCCATGGGGGGCTGGATGCCTGTCACTACTACCACCCTTACCCAGGGGGTGCCAGATGCCTACCACTACTACCACCCTTACCCAGGGGGGCTGGATGCCTGTCACTACTACCACCTCTACCCATGGGGGCTGGATGCCTACCACCAACACCACCCCCACTCATAGGATGGACAATGCATGAGACAACCAGCACACCACAACCTAGGGAATGCAAGAAAAAGACATCCCCCCCAACACCATGACAAGCGTGTGTAGACTGTGTCAAATGCCTACAACACTGAACATGACTTTGAACATACAATGTGACCCCCTATCACATGTGCCACACATATATGTGTGTGGCCCCCACAATGCAAGCAGGCCATGACCATTGTGGCAATGGGGATCAAAACCCCATCATCACAGTGAGCAAAATGTAAGTGTGGGGGCCCATAGCTGAATCACATTCAGAACATTGTGGCAATGGGGTCTAAACCCCCATCATCACAGTGACCAAAAGGTAAGTGTGGGGTCCATAGCTGAAGCACATTTTGAACATTGTGGCAATGGGGTCCAAACCCCCATCATCACAGTGACCAAAATGCAAGTGTTGACAAAGAAAAAGCTGCAACTGCCAAACTGCATGGATGATTCCTGGTCACAGAACATAAAACACATCAGTGGCAAAGTAGTGCATGTGTCCCATTGCAACATAGATTGGGGGAGGCAAATACTGCAGTGCAAATAAGACATACCTTTGGCCATGTGCAGACAAACAACACCCATGGGGGCTGACACTGTCAACATTCATCAATGACACAATGGCAGAAGTGGCCATCAGAATGCAGACCCACATATTTGCACCAATGGGCACACAAATGCAGATACCCTGTGGAGACTGTAGATGTGAGGTGAACAGATACCATACCATGGCAGCAATGGGACACACAAACAATGATCATTGTGCTGACTGATGACCTAGGAGTCCCAGGGACAGCAGGGGAAACCCACCAAACAACATACAGCCAATGGCACACCAAAGATATGCCAATGCAGTGGTGCAGATGCACAAACACAAACAGGCAGACCCACACTGCACATCAAACACAACAGGTGAGGGGGGTGCCAGTGTCCCCAGGCAACCACACAACACATGAGGAGGCCTGAATACCAATTACACAGATGTGCATACAGTGCCACACAAAGGTAACTCATGGATCCAAATCCCCTATGTGGGCAATCAGGCATTGTCAGATGAGAGGGAGCACAAATCACACATGTCACACAAGCATGTCGGAACAGCAACTGACACAGCAAGACACAGACACACCACAGCACTACCCCCAGGGCCCCCACAATGTGGTGGCCCTGGGCTGCATTACAATCCCACTGTGATGACAAAGCTAAATGTCGTTCACACTGTGAACCACAGTCATGTGTCCTTAGCAACAAACTACCATCACACCTACACAAGCACAAATCAATCAGCACGGCCAGTAAGCCAAGGCCAACATGGAGGCAGGGGTCTAGCCGGGCAACAACTCTCATCTGCACACACTCAACATCACACACCTCGACCTCCAACAATGTGCAGCAGTGAAGCACACATGCACTGGTGACATTGCACATGCACCCATGACAATCCCAGGGTGGTGGGTGGGAACCAAGGTGCAGAAACACATCACACATGGCCACTCAACAAGACTCCTGAATGTCTGACACACTGCACACTACGCTGTACATGGACATGACGGCAATACCACACCAACCAATGGGATCCCAGCCACAGTCACACACCAATGAAGAAGCCAAGGTCACCCACAAAGAACACACATAGACAACTACCAACATTGCAGCCCGGACCCTGAGGAGTGCCAGCAGTCACACACACAACATGTCACAATCACTGAAAGATAACACAAACTGGAAATCACATGACAGGTGTAAACAACAAGTGCCAAGGGGAATCCTGACTGTGACCCATCTGCGTCTGCACACAAACTCAGCCCTGACAGCAAACACACCTATGGGTGACACCCTGATGACCAGTAATGTGCCATGCACCCACATCACAGAGAATCCAGGGAGAAGACTTGGGGGAACACAGGTCAACTCAGCAAGCATCACAAACAGGTACAACACTAGGGATCCCAGCATGCACAGCAAAACGGAAGTGAACACACAGACATGCTCATACAACTCACACCTTGGGCGCAGGCAATGTCACAGGAGTACACACTGCCATGAGGGGACTCCACTCCTGTGTGAGGAAAGCTGTGCCATATGTTGCCTCAGTAGGGCTCCATCATGTCAGCTGAGCACTTGGTCACGCAGTCAACAATTAGCATCAAATGAAGGCTCCCGTCACATCAGCCTGGTCATGGGAGTGCCAACAAAATCATCAGCACAGATCCAACACACTTGTATAGCAATGTTGCACTGACAACACAGATGAGTCCTTCCCCATTGATGCCCAAACCTGCATGTCCAGTGGAGATGGCCACACGGTCAGGGAAGTAGACTAATTGAACAATGGCAGGCACAACAGATGTGCAGGGGTGGAAGCCACAGATGTGAAATTGCTAATGTAAGTAGGAAATCCCATTGCCAAATATTGAACACATGACATCCTCAGATGCTGCTAAGGATGACATGGATACACCACAGGATAGGACACATTCCCCCTGGACCACATGTGTTCCTGCACAGTAACACTTCATTATCATGAGACCAAATATCACCATCACTGCAGCAAGGGCATGGTTAGCATCATCAACAACATGTACATCAGAAGCAAAAGCACTAGAGAACAGAAAGGTGCTTTATTCAGCATATGTGGGTCTAACAGTTGATGTCCAGCAAAAATTAACAAAGGCCAATGGCCAGTCCAACATGAAAGTTAAAACAGGGTGACAGTGGCAGATGTCACCCTACGCATGCCTGCACTGATGAAAACCAGGGACAATCCCCTCGGAGGGGCATACGGGGGGCAGGCCAGGCACCGCAGGGACAGGATCATGGCTCACCAGAAGGAGGCAGGGAAGGGGTGGTGGGTGCTGGAGAGCCACTGACAACTGCAGTGGAGGTGTCTGACATGGTGTGTGCCGGCACAAGTGGGGGCATGACTCTGATGGTGTGGGTGCCGGCAAGACTGCAGGGGACCGTGCAGATGGAGTGGACAGGTTCCCCACTGCAGTGCCCAAGTCAGACAGGGTGGTAGTGGACTCCACTGCAGTGCCTACCTCCAGGGGAAGAGAATGGGGATCAGGTAAGGTGGGCAGGACAGAGGGGAGGACACCGTCTCCACACCAGTGGCACAGACAAGCGCAGCGGGGGTGTGGGGCCGGAAGAGCAAGTGGCAGGGGGAGAAGGCCTGATCCTTTTGGGGATGGTGTATCTGTGGGTGGGGGAACCTGGAGCAGGGTGTGGTGGGGGCACCTGTGGAGTGGGGGCCTGAGGGATGGAGGAAGGAGACTTGGTGCCTGAGCTGCAGGGCGGCGGCGGGGTCTTGCTCTTCCGGGTCCGGGGGGACTTGCAGATGGGGGCGTCAGTCAGTCTGCGCCTGGGGGAGGGTGTCCGGTGGCGAGGGGCACTACGCTCCGTGTGGGTGGGCTTCCTCTTCCCCCTAAATGCTGTATCAACTGGATCGGAGGGGAAGAGGCCGAGGTCACTGAGGAAGAGCCGCTGGGTCTTTGGGGTTGCAGGTGAGGCAACGGAGGGGGCTTTGGAGGGAGAGGCAACTGTGGACTGCGCAGTGCTCGTGGATGCGTGTGTGTGTGACTGGGCCCCATCCCCTGTGAGTGTGGTTTCAGTCCCCTGACTGTGCGTGCGTGTGCGTCTTGTCTGTGGCGTGTGTGTGTGTGTGTGTGCTGCTCGTGTCTGTGCTGGTGTGTGCCTGTGCCGGTGTGTGTGTGCTTGGGACAGGTAAGGTGCTGGGGAGTGTGGATGGGGCAGAGACAGGAGGGGTGAGGGACTGTTGGAGGAGGGACACTGCTGCCGTCAGGGAGGAGTCCATGGACCTATTGCCCCTCTGTAGGGCAGACATGCCCGATGAGATGCCCTCCATGAACGACACCAGCTGAGTCAACAGAGTGGTGTGTGCATGGAGGACACTCAGCATCGCTGTCTGCCCTACATGGAGCTGGCGAAGGAGGTACACAGACTCCTGACTCAGGGCAGCAGGGGACACAGGGGCAGGGGGTGCGGTGCCTGGCCCGAAGGAGACACGCTCCCGAACATGGGAGCCTCCACGGACCTCGGGAATGGGAGCCGATGGGAGGGCGGTGGTGGTGGTGGTGGTGGCGGGGACAGCAACACTAGCTGGGGTGTGGTGGCTGCTGACACCCGCCTCCATAAGGGAGTCATCCTCCGAGCTGCTGTGGTCCTCAGCTGAGGTGGATGGTGCTGAGGACTCCTCGGTGTGGCTCCCCTCGCCCTCCGTGCCACTGGGTCCCTCCGACCACTCCTCGGCTGCTGACCCAGTCTGGCTCTGCGGCTCCTCCTGGTCCGTGGATGTATCTGCAAACAATAGGGAAACAGACAGACATCAGTCACCTGCACCGAACGCACACACCACAGTAAGTACAGCACAATACAGAGCAAGGCCTGGCATCCTTAGTTGAACATTGCTAAAATTGCCCAAACAGAATAGGAGAAGCCAATTGTCAGTCTGATCGTCAACCATGGCACTCACATCCCACCTGGCCTTGCACCCATCTGTCTGGCGTCCGTTGGCTGGCAATACCCCAGTGTGGACACATGCACCACCTACACAGTAGTTGGACGGTGCAGAGAACACGGTGAAGCATGTGAACATGCACACATCACAACTCTTGCCACTGAGTCAGTACAGGTGCCCAGATGAAAGTGATGCCCAGAGTCAGATATATGAAATGCATGTGATGCATACCAGCGACAGACACCATGATGCACCCATGTGCTGATAGCCATTGCCACTATGGTGTGCATGTAGCACATGTCACTCCCCTGCAGGATCACTCATAGGAAGTCACATGCCATGGCACAGGCATGCCTGCTAAGTCATACATCACTGTCTCCAGTCACATGGGCAGGGCAGCCGCACAACAACAGTCTGCACTGTGTCACAATAGTAGGTCATGGGGAATGCAAGTCCTGGAGCTGAACAAGTGCACATGTACATCCCCCACACACCACATCATCTGAACCCTTATCTGTCCAGGTCATACTGATTGGACATATGGGTGACCTGTAACACAAGCCTCTGAACCTGAGCACCTCACAATCTGCTGTGAATGGGAAACAGCTGCATGGACTTCACATTCGCATACCCCAGTCTGCACGGTCAGGTGTTCAAACACCTATGTGTCACACAAGTATCGTCTCCTATGGTCACATCTCCGGTGGCATGCTGAGCCCCAACCGATAAACACCCCAGCAGTCCTGACATCGAAGCCACAGCACACTGACACAGAGGCTGACACCTATGGGGACATATCACTGAGCACAACGTGTCAGCTGATACACGGGAGTGGGAGTACAGAGTGCATTGCATGGCCTGGAGTAGGCATGACTGTCCTGCCCCACATGAATGAGGGAAGAACCCTGGACAGTAGGCAGCTGGCTAAGTATGTGTGACACATGTAATATACACACTCCTGGGGCCCAAACATTGTTCCCACCCGCAGCTTGGGTGTGTGCCAGTTACCCCAGGCACATGTGGTGGATCAGCTCAGCAATTGGACCACATATCAAAGTAACACGCAGATTACATGTCAGAACACAGGCATTGTGTAAGCAATGGACCCACCCATGATGCCCACCACAGTTAGGGGAACAGATGCTGTCCCCCACCTTGAGTCAAGCAAACTGCAAGGACACAGTACCCAAGTGACACAATTCCCTGACTGCAAGGGCCACACCTGGGTATCAGATGAGGAGTGGGCAGTGCACAATCGAGGGACATGGGTCCTGGACCACATGTCTGATGTGCTGTGGAAGTTTAACCAGGCCAGAGGAGGGCACATAGCATGGCAGACAAAGCACACAATGCAGTCATGGACTCACCCCCTCCGTGCTGCTCCCTGGCCTTCAGCTGCCCATCCAGATCAGGGAAGACCACCGCCAGGATCCTGAGCATGTGGGGGGTCAGGGTCCGGTGTCCCCCCTTCCTGCGAGGAGGCGACAGCTTCAGCTGGACTCGTGCGATCCTCCGGGTCCAGCCCCGAAGGTCCTGCCACCTCTTCTGGCAGTTGCGGATCCGGCGCTTGTAGTCCCCCACGGATCTCACTGCCCGGACGATGGTCAGCCATATCTTCTGCTTCTGGTGGGCATCAACCTGTGAGGATGACAAAGTGAGAATGCTATTACTACACCAGCAACATATCCGTGCATTACACAGTTGTGTATACATGTCTCAATCACAGGGGCACATGATGTACACAGGCAGTGCAACGATGGCCATGGACAGTATGCCAGCAGTTACTACATGGTATCATTGCCTGGGAAGTAAAACCTTGTTTAAATGCACTGTCACTGCACTATACCTGTCCAGTGCATGTAACTACACACTATGGGGGGTGACAACTACTCAGTGAGCCTGCTAGCCAGTGGCGTGCAGACTGTTAGCCTTGCTAGTCAGACAACATGCACATTTAGGAAGGCAGTGGACAGAACACTCACCTGCTCCCCTGCTTTCCCATACAGCTTGCTGTACTGTGGAAGGAGGCTGTCCAGCAGGGCCTGGTTCTCCTCAGTGCTGAAGGCTGGGGCTCTCTCCACAGTACGTGCCATTGCAGGGTCCAGAGGGTGCAGATACAGCAGCAGTGTTGGTGGCAGATGTCGTCCTGGAGCATGTAGTGCAGGCAAGTGAGCTCTCAGGGGAACAGCCAGCATTATATGTGTGCTGCAGAGGCAGTTACTATCCCATGTGTCCAAAGTGATAGGTCCAAGTCGTTAGCATCTTCTGAATCTGGCCAATCCATGGAATTGCACCACTTACACACGCCCACAGCATCCTTCAAAAGTTCAACTTCATGACACCCATGAATTTGCAACATTGTTGTGGGTGACCAACTGAATTTCCAGCATCAGACTCGTTCAAGATTTGAAAACGCGTCCGTTGCCAGGCCAGGCCATAGCCAAAGGGTGCGCACCGATCGGTCCATTGCTGTTCAACGCGTACCTAGGATACAACGCGTACCCGCACACATTGAATGCAATGGGCCGGCCGGGCACACCGATTGTCCATTGCTGTTCAACGCGTACCCAGGATACAACGCGTACCCGCACACATTGAATGCAATGGCCAATGTGTGCGCACCGATCGGTCCATTGCTGTCCAACGCGTATTGCGAATACAACGCGTACCAGCACACATTGAATGCAATGGCCAATGTGTGCGCACCGATCGGTCCATTTCTGTCCAACGCGTATTGCGAATACAACGCGTACCAGCACACATTGAATGCAATGGCCAATGTGTGCGCACCGATCGGTCCATTTCTGTCCAACGCGTATTGCGAATACAACGCGTACCAGCACACATTGAATGCAATGGCCAATGTGTGCGCACCGATCGGTCCATTGCTGTCCAACGCGTATTACGAATACAACGCGTACCAGCACACATTGAATGCAATGGCCAATGTGTGCGCACCGATCGGTCCATTGCTGTCCAACGCGTCCCTGTACATGTCACTGGCATATGTCACCATGCCTGTCACAGGTGAACATATGCCAGCCACATATACTTCCCAGGGAGTGAGGGGCACACCTACAACACCACAGCCTGTCCAAACTGTATCCTAAGGCATGTAAGGCTGCATTACCTATTCCGTGTATGGGGGTGAACATGTTGTTCTGTGGGTGTCACTTGGGGCAGCCACCCCCAGGCTGTGCACGTGTTCATGGGGACAGTATCCTTGGTGTTTCGTGTACATGACCATTGTGATGTGCAACTGTTCATATCTGAGCATGTGGAATGGTCACATTTCACGGTGGTGTATGTGTATGTCATGTCACATGCCCCCTGAGTCCCATGTGGGACGGTATGTTTAACCCAGGGTGACCCATTGGCACAATAGTGATGGTCCTCCACAGTCTGTGTGCCTGTTGTGTTTACAATGTCTCGGATTTCATGTGCACAATGGGAGACAGTCTCCACATCCACGTTGTTTGTGCATGGACTTTGATGTTGTGCGTGTGTGTGTCACAGACGTCCATGTCTGTCCTGCCGAGGCAACAGGGACCACTACCTGTGGGGGTCATGGTTGTTTTGCTGTGGTGTATACATGATACGCCATGTCATGCCAGTGTCCATGTGGCAATACAGGGTCCCTGGGAATCTACCTGTCGTTGAGCTGTGATGCCTGGGGCACATTTGTCCTCACATGTCACTGTGGGGTGTGTTTGTAACGTGGCAGCAGGAGATGGGAAATGTGACACGTCCTCATGATACCCAATGGCACAACCTGGGACTTATTGATGCCACTTGTTGAACTGTGATGTTGGATGTTGGCCATGTATGTGCCATACATGTCCTTACGGAACTGCACACATCATGTACTTGTGCCTCATAATGATGTATCGTGTGATATTGAGTGTGTACAATGCCACATATGTGGGGTGAGTCACAATCTTTCTTTCTTCACCTATGCACTGCAGGGCACCAGCTGTCCATAGACCATTCCCTGACCTGGCAACGATGGTGGAACGTGACAGCATCCGACGGTACCGCTTCACCAGGCAGCTGATTGATGATTTGGCAGTGCGCTTGGCACCACACCTGCAACCTGGCCGGCCGTACCCTACAGCGCTGACCCCCAAGGTGAAGGTGATGGCTGCTCTACACTTCTTTGCCACCGGTACCTTTCAACACACTCTGGCGACTGCTGGTGGGATGTCACAGACCATGTTCAGCCGTGTGCTCCGCAATGTATTGGAGGCTATGTTGATATACCTGAACCAGTACATCTATTTCCCTAGACTCCAGCAACTCACTGACGTGAAGAGTGACTTCTATGCCCTGGGGAGGATGCCGCATGTCATTGGCTCCATTGATGGGACACATGTGGCTTTGGTACCACCACAGGCCCAGGACCAGGCATACAGGAACCGCAAGCACTACCACTCGGTCAATGCACTGGTGGTCTGTCTTGCAGATATGACCATCTCACACGTGTGTGCCCGTTTCCCCGGTTCTGCACACGATGCCTACGTGATGAGGAGTAGTCGCATCCCTAGGATGATGTCACAGATGCGGAACCAGCGTGCCTGGCTTGTTGGTATGTACTGACTTTGTACCATTGTGTGTGTTCTGCAATGTAGTGTTCCACCCTCTTTTCCAACTCAGCTAATGTGCAATTGTCTGTATGTAGGTGACTCCGGATATCCCAACATGCCGTGGTTGCTGACGCCCCTCAGGAACCCTGTGACACCAGCCCAGATGCGCTACAATGAGGCACATGGTCGGACGAGGAGAGTGATTGAGCGGACATTTGGTCTCCTGAAGAGCCGCTTCCGCTGCCTGGACAAGACAGGAGGGTCCCTCCCATATGCCCCGGCAAAGGTGTTCAAGATTGTCATCGTCTGCTGCATGCTACAGAACCTGGCAGTGCGGAAGGAGTTGCCTCTCATCCTGGATGACGATGACCAACGTCCGCCACCTGTGGAGGATCCTGGCCTGGACTACGATGCCAGTGATGATGATGATGATGATGGTGATGTCCGCACACAGCTCATCACCAACTTCTTCAGCTGAATGTAAGTATCCAGAGATGTCATGTAACTGATGTGAGTTTGCATGATATGTGTTGGTGGTGCTCTGGTGCTGTTTGGGTGTGTCCATGTGCTACATGACTGTATGCGTGTAGCGATGTGTCCTTACAGGTAGTCTGTACTCCCCAACAGTGTTGACATGCTAAGTTGGTTCTGGGTGGGTATCTTGTGACATGTATTGGGCATGGGTATTGCAGTTCTGTCCTGTTCTTCAGTGCTTTTGACTGTGTGTCATTTCTGTCCTTCACAGGGTACTTTCAGAGTCGTTTGGTCAACTGTGATCCCCGACACCGTGATTCGACTTCCAGGGTGGTAGCTGTCGTGTCCCTACAGGTGATGTGCACCACACCCATGGACTTCCTTCCTTCTACACTTGTTGACTGTGTGCCCGCTGCCAGGTGGGATTACCTTGCATCTGTGGTGGTTACTACATGTTGCAAATGTGTAATAAACCTGTGCTTCACTTTGTGATGTGCGTTGTCTGTGGTCACACATCTGACTGACATTTGCTTTCTGCACCAGTGGGCTAGTTAACACAGACTGTGAATAGGTGTTGGGTCTGTGCAATGCAACGTATTTCCTGGCAACATCAGCGATGAGTCAGATGGCCATGGTGTGTATGTGTTGTGTAGCCCTGGTGGTGTGCCTCCCTCATATGTGTGACGTCGCCATGACTCACATGCCGGTGTTGTACTTGCTGTAGCAGTTAGCATGCACAGTGTCATTTCCCTGATCATCATCGAAACTTCAGAGATAACGTAGGAATCACAACAGAGGCAAGTATGGTGTATTAGTGAGTTTATTGACATACATGTGTGAGTATAGTGCACAGGATGGTGGGTGCTGTACATTGTGATTGTAATCCAAAGTTCCTAGATGATTTGGAAGTCCTGGTAGCAGAAATGTCCAGAGTAAAGTCCACAGTCATCTGAGACATTGGTCCAACTTGAGCTCCCCATGTCATGTGGGAGAGTTGTGTTGCAGTCAACAGGGTGAACAGTTTGCGCACAAAGGTGATTATCCAGAACAGGTTTTGGCTTCCTGGGGGTTGCACATGGCCATCGGCCTCTCACTTGCCCCTCCTCGGACGGCCCCTCTTCTTTGGGGGGGACCCTCAAGTGCAGGCTGCTGCGGTGCAGGGGACTCTCCGCCAGAGTCATCCTCCCTCCCTGTGGCAGTTGCAGTTGTTTCAGCAGCAGATGTTGTGGGCACACAGGGAGGTGTTGACTGGTTGATGCTCATCTGGCAGAGGCATTGTAATATGTCCCTATGCACCGCCGTCATCTCTTGCAGTGTGTCCCACTTGGACTCCACGCGGGACGTGTGAGTCCAAGCGGGCATGATGGGCAGCCTGCTGCTGTTTAATGTCCCTGAGGAGCCTCACTACCTGGCTGAGCTCTCCGGTGCTGGACTGGTACGCATCGGCTATGCGTGCCAGTTGTGGGTCATCATGCAGTCCAGACCCCTCTGCAAGCAGCGACCTATGTCTCCCACCCCTCCCACCACCCCTGGCGACACGTGCAGTACCTGAGGTGGCACGCACAGGTGACCCTGGGCCCCCTTGGGGGTTGTTGGTGGTGTTGGTGTCCATGGCCCCACGTTGGTCCAGGGTCCCTGTGCTGGTGGTGGTGGTGCTCCTTGGTCTTTCCATGTCGGCAGGGGTGGTATGTGTGTTGACAGTCGTTGGAGGGGTGGGTGCAGGGGGTGCAGCTGGTGGTCCTGCTGGTGCTGCATGATGACTTGCTCCGGAGGTGCCAGGTTGGTCTTCTTCATCCGAGGAGGGCAGAGGCTGTTCCACACCAGTGAGCTCCGTATCCTCTTGAGCCTGGACGGGGACTCCTCAGCGTCTGCTGCTGTGTCCCCATCATCACCTGTTTTTGGGAGACACACACAATGTATGTTATGTTTCTGCAGGCATCAATGGTTGACACACCTGACAGTTGTGACTGTGCCTCTGGATGCGGGCCTGTACATTGCATTGTCCTAAGTTGTCACAGTCAGGGGTTGATATTGGTGTAGCACATTGTCCTGCATTATTTGGGCATTTCTATGTGAATGTTGGGGTGTGTACATGGACTGCATTGGTTGTATTTGGTTGACATCCGGCCCTCCTTCCCACCCAGCCAGATATCCCACCATGGAACGTGCTTCCATTGCAGGGAGTGCAAGTTGTCTTTCAGGATGTCAGTCAGTGGTGTCCTGCTGTTGGTTGGTGCACAGTTGCCAGCAGGGCCTTGTGCTCCCCACAGCAGTAGCCAGTGTCAACCATCTTGTCAGTTGTTTTCCACTCCCTGTGATGTGTGCATGGTTCAGGGTGGTGTTGATGGGCCAATTGTGAGGCTGACCAATATCTGTGACTACCACTCCCATCATGCTATTGCCTCCACCCCCTTCCCAGCATGCCCATACTTCCTTCCTTTTGAGTGTACTTCACTGTGTGTGGGTGTGACAGCAATGGCAAGATGGCTGACAGTGGTGTCCTGCTGTTGGTTGTTGGCCAGTTCCCAGCATGGCCTTGTGCTCCCCACAACAGAGCACCAGTGTCAGACATCTTTGATGGGGCTTTACACTCTCTGTGAGGTGTGCATGCTTCAGTGTGAGCTTGCTGGGCCATGTGGGGGGATGTTGAGCTGTGACTACCACTCCCATCATGCTATTGCCTCCACCCCCTTCCCAGCATGCCCATACTTCCTTCCTTTTGAGTGTACTTCACTGTGTGTGGGTGTGACAGCAATGGCAAGATGTCAGTCAGTGGTGTCCTGCTGTTGGTTGGTGCACAGTTCCCAGCAGGGCCTTGTGCTCCCCACAGCAGTAGCCAGTGTCAGCCATCTTGTCAGTTGTTTTCCACTCCCTGTGATGTGTGCATGGTTCAGGGTGGTGTTGATGGGCCAATTGTGAGGCTGACCAATATCTGTGACTACCACTCCCATCATGCTATTGCCTCCACCCCCTTCCCAGCATGCCCATACTTCCTTCCTTTTGAGTGTACTTCACTGTGTGTGGGTGTGACAGCAATGGCAAGATGGCTGACAGTGGTGTCCTGCTGTTGGTTGTTGGCCAGTTCCCAGCATGGCCTTGTATTCCCCACAACAGAGCACCAGTGTCAGACATCTTTGATGGGGCTTTACACTCTCTGTGAGGTGTGCATGCTTCAGTGTGAGCTTGCTGGGCCATGTGGGGGGGATGTTGAGCTGTGACTACCACTCCCATCATGCTATTGCCTCCACCCCCTTCCCAGCATGCCCATACTTCCTTCCTTTTGAGTGTACTTCACTGTGTGTGGGTGTGACATCAATGGCAAGATGGCTGACAGTGGTGTCCTGCTGTTGGTTGGTGCCCAGTTCCCAGCATGGCCTTGTGCTCCCCACAACAGAGCACCAGTGTCAGACATCTTTGAAGTGGCTTTTGACTCCCTGTGAGGTGTGCATCCTTGGGTGTGTTCTTGCTGGGCCATGTGGGTGGTGGATGTTGGGCTGTGACTACCACTCCCATCATGCTTTTGCCTCCACCCCCCTTCCCAGCATGCCCATGCTTCCTTCCTTTTGACTCAGCTTCCCTGTGGGGTTGTGTGCCTGTGCTGACAAGATGGCTGACAGTGTTATCCTGGGGTTTGTTTTGCTATAAGTCCCATGTGTGTCCCTGTGCTTCACACTGCATGACCCAGGGTTGTGGTTATTTGTGGGATATTTGATTGGTGTGTGAGGCAATGCTTTCTCCCAGGTGAGTTGTGTGTAGTTTGTGTTAGGGGGTGTGTGGGTGGAGCTGCTGGTGACTATGGTCAGTGCTGTGAGTCCTCCTTCCCACCCAGCCAGATATCCCACCATGGAACGTGCTTCCATTGCAGGGAGTGCAAGTTGTCTTTCAGGATGTCAGTGAGTGGTGTCCTGCTGTTGGTTGGTGCACAGTTGCCAGCAGGGCCTTGTGCTCCCCACAGCAGTAGCCAGTGTCAGCCATCTTGTCAGTTGTTTTGCACTTCCTGTGATGTGGGCATGGTTCATGGTGGTGTTGATGTGCGCATTGTGAGGGTGGGCAATTTCTGTGACTACGACTCCCATGATGCTATTGGCTACACTGACTTGCCCAGCATACACAGTATTCCTTCCTTTCAGTGAGCTTCCCTGTGAGGTGGTGTTGTGGTGGTGGCTACATGTCTGACTGTGTTTGTTGGTTATATTTGTGCCACTGCCTAGCTCTATTTGTTGTTAGGTTTGTATATGTCATGACACAGTTACATTTCACTATGAGCTGGCATGTATTGTGTTTATCTGGCTGACATACACATTTTGGGATGATCTGTTTTGGTTGGTGTGTATTTGCTAAGGGTGCATGGTTTGACTCTCCCCTTGACAGTGATGTGTGTGTATTGTGGCACAATATTGTGTACATTTGTTGTGTACTCACCAGGCTCTGGGATGTTTTCTAGTCCATAGACGCTCACTGGTGGTAGGATGGCCCGCACCTTCTCCTCCCAGGGCCTGAGGTATACTGGTTTGGCAGGAGGGCCACTGCCGGTGTGTTGGCTCACGATGTAGTCCTTCTTCAACAGCTCCTTGACCCTCCTGCGCACGTCATACCACCTGTTCTGGATGTCTACCTTTGTGCGCAAACATGGTGATTGTGCGTTCACCCTGTCAACGAACCTCTCCCACATCTTGGTTTTCTGCGCCATGGGTGTCTGTTGGACCAATGTACCAAACAGCTGTGGCTCTACCCTGAGGATCTCATCTACCAGGACTTCCAATTCACTATCTAGGAACTTGTGATTCTTCTTTGGGGGCATGGTGTTGGGTGGTGCTGGTGTGTGATGTGTGTGTTGGTGTGCAAGTGAGGGTGTGTGAGTGTGTGTTTTGCTGGGTGTATGTGATGGTGCTAATTGTTGTGGTGCTGCTGGTGTGTGGCTTGTGTGATGGATGAGCTGTGAGTGTGTGTGTGGTTGCTGTCTGTTGGTGTTCTGTGCTGGCAGGTAATTTGAATTTGCAAAGGATCATGGTAGGGATTTGTGTCCTTTATATGGGTGGAGTTGTGGGTGTGTCTTTGTTCCCTGTTTCCCCCCCAGTATTTATTTGCTTTGTGATAGCTTGTTTGGCCTATTTTTTTTTTTTTTTTTCCTTGGTTCTTTTTGTGCATGTAGGAGACGTTCTTGTGACCGAGTCGGACCCTCCAGTTGTCTCGTGCGAGCCTCTCAGATTTGTTCACGCTGTGTTTGTGCTGTTTTCTGTGCTGCGTACGCGTAGGTCGCGGGGTTTTGGGTTGCTTCGGCTCGCAGTTTTGAATGCGTGTCGGTCGTGCGGCTTGGGCTTCGTGCGACTCGGTCGTGTTTTCCACGTGTTGCATCGTACTTGGCGGGTAGGAGTTCGCGGGTACGTTTCGTTCGGGATTCTTCCTGGTGCGTGTCGGTCGGTTCGATTTGCGTGCTTTTCCGGCCGGATGGCTGTTTTCCGCGCGGCTCGGTCGTTCGGCTTGTGTTCCGTACGAGTCTGTCGGATTTAGCACGCTTCTCATCGTACTTTGCGGGTCGGGCTGCACCGGTACGTGTCGGTCGGTATTTATTCCGGCTCCGAGTCGGTCGGTACGTTTTCCGGCCCGAATCGGAATCGGCCCCTTAGTGTTGACTAGGATCAACTGCTTCTGGCGCACCTTTCGGGCTCTCAGAAATTTTCTTTGTCTTTCTCAGTTTGTGTGTCTAGTCCGGTTTTCTTTCTTTGTCTTTATCAGTTTGTGTGTCTAGTCCGGTTTTCTTTCTTTGCCTTTTCAGGGTTGGCGCAGTTCACTCTCACCCACTTGTTCACAGTCTTTGTCTGGGTTCTCGTGACTGCTATCCACTTGTTTAATGTCAGACAGTGCTATGTATACCCATTCAGGTGACTTGTATTTCAAGTTAGGTCTTTTCACTCTTTTGGGTCTCTGCAATTGTCTTTTATCTGTTTTTCTTTGTCTTTCCTGACTTGTTATTTCATTTACTTGTTCTGCATTGTCTTTGTTCAAATTTATTAGTTTATATCCCAGTCTTTTAATTTCGTTGGGCCAATTGTCTCCTTTTCTTGGCCTTTTTAGTTCACTTTCTTTTTCTCCTCGTTCTGCTCTCCAAGTTCTCTTTCTTGGTCCTATTCTTTGCCTTCTTTCTTCTTCACTTTCTTCAGATTCTGTCTCATATCTCAAGTCACTTCCTCTAACTTTGAACTTTATGATCTCAGTCTCTTTGTCCGAATCCGAATCTTCTTGTGTTTCTTCTGCTTGAAATTCTGAGTCTAATCCTCCTCGTGTTTCTTCCGCAATTTCCCCAAACTCTCTATCTAGATCTAAATTTCCCTGTGTTTCTTCTGCTTGTAATTTTGAGTCTAATCCTCCTCGTGTTTCTTACGCAATTTCCCCAATCTCTCTATCTGAATCTAAATTTTCTTGAGTTACCTCGACAATTTCCGGAGGGATTTCCCCAAAGCTTGTACTTGGCTGTTCATTGTCACTGTTTATTAGTTCGGTTTCTCCTGTTTCAATATCAGTTCTTTTGTTTTCGGATTCTTCCTTTTGTCTTTCATTGGATTCAGGTTGGTCTGCTTCAGATGCCGAACTGGTATCTGATATTTCCAGATGTCGACTTACAGGTCGAGCTTCAGGATCTGGAACTCTGATTGTTTCAGTTTCTTCTTCAGTTGACAAACTGGTACCTGATTCTTACAGATGTCGACTTACAGGTCGAGCTTCAAGATCTGGAACTCTGATTGTTTCAGTCTCTGCTTCAGACGCTGAGCTGGTATCTGATATTTCCAGATGTCGACTTACAGGTCAAGCTTCAGGATCTGGAACTCTGATTGTATGGCTGGCATGAATCTAATTTTTCACACCTGCACACTTTACTGCAGTCGTTGTCACCAGAATCACGTGATGTGGCTTGTCCCAGTGTGGAACCAAGCAATTTCTTCTTCTGTGGACTTTTATGCGGACCCAGACTCCTGGACTCAGATCATGAGCTGGTTTTCTTTCAAGAGTGGTCGCATCCGGTCCAACCTGATGAAACACAGAATGCACCACATCAGCCAATCCTTTGCAATAGTCCAGTATGAGATCATCAGTTAAGGTCAGAAGTTTGTTGACAGGTACATATGCTTGTCTCATTGCTCGTCCCATGATTATTTCATGAGGACTCAGACCTGTTTTTCTGTCAGGTATGCTTCTTATGCTCATCAGCACCAATGGTAAGGCATTGGGCCATTTGAGTCCTGTGGCTTGACACATTTTCCCTAACCTATTTTTTATTGTGCCATTTACTTGCTCCACCACTCCAGAAGCCTCTGGTCTGTAAGCACAATGCAGCTTTTGTTGAATGTCTAGTGCTTCACATATCAGTTGGATGATTTCATTCTGTAAATGCGTTCCTCTATCTGTTTCTATCGTTACTGGAAAGCCATATCTAGGAATGAATTCTGTCAGTAGGAGCTTAGCTACAGTAACTCCATCATTCCTTCTTGTCGGATAGGCCTCCACCCAATGAGAAAACAAACAGACGACCACCAGGACATACCTCAGTCTGTTACTCGGGGGCATTTCAATGAAATCTAATTGCATTCTGGTAAAAGGACCTCCTTCACGTCCTATTACTCCCAAACTCACTACTGTCTTCCTTCCAGGATTTATCTGTTGGCATATAAGGCATCTTTGGCAAAGGCTTTCAGCTATAGCCCTAAATTGTGGGTTATACCAGGTCTGTTTGAAAAGTCTGATCATGGCATCTCTATCTGTGTGTGCCTGTCCATGGTACATCCGTGCCATGTTAGAGATCATGCTATCAGGCATAACTGGTCTTTCATCCCTGTAAACCCAAACTTCATCTTCTTCTCTCCGTCTGCAACCTGATTTTATCCAAACGTCTTTTTCCTCATCACTTGCCTCTTCCTGCAATTGTTTCACCTCATCCCATGTTTCAACTGGGTTAGTAAACAGCAAGGGACATGAAACATTTTCTTTTTCCCTTCTCCGATTCATTGAGGTCATATTTCTGGCACAATATTGAGCTAATTCGTCAGCAAATTTGTTACCCACTGCAATGTAATCAGTTCCATTTTTGTGAGCAGTGCATTTTACCACCGCAATCTGTTTAGGCAGCTGAATCGCCTCAAGCAACTTCTTCACAAACTCACCATTCCTAATAGGAGACCCTCTGGAAGTCAGGAATCCCCTCTGGGACCAGATCTGTCCAAAATCATGGACCACTCCGAAGCCGTACTGGCTATCCATGATCACAGTGATTCGGAAATTCTTTCCCAGTTTGCACGCTCGAATCAGAGCAATCAGCTCAGCAACTTGGGCTGAACGTATTCCTCTCAAACAGGATGCTTCCATTATGGTTGCCACCGTACATGCAGCATACGCAGCACTTAAAACTCCCTCATCTGTCCTCAGGCATGACCCGTCCACAAACATTACATAATCTGACTCCTTTAAAGGTTCATCCCTGATATCAGGGCGAGGCTTTGTGCAAAATTCAAGCACATCCAAACACTTATGATCAACATCATCTTTGACTTCTGCATTTACTTCATCTGGCAGTGAAGTGGAAGGATTCACACTCGTGCATCTTACAATGGTTACATTGTCTGCACCCAAGATCACTTTTTCATACCTAGTCAGCCGACTATGTGTCATGAATTGGGTTTTTGTTCGGGTCAGAAGGATTTCAACTGAATGTGGGACATATACTCTCAAAGGATATCCCATCACAATGCCTTCACTCTGTTCCAGACTCACACAGGTAGCAGCTACTGCTTTCAGACATCCAGGCAACGCCTTTGCTACCGGGTCTAAAACAGCTGAGAAATAGGCTATTGGGCGTTTCATTTTTCCATGCCTTTGCACTAATACTGAAAGTGCACATCCGTCTCTCTCGCTACAATACAACTCAAATTCTTTCTCATAATCAGGCATTCCCAATGCTGGTGCCTCACACAAACTTGTTCTCAGTTCCTCGAAAGCCTTCATTTCCTCCTCATCCAATGCAATCGGATCTTTGACATCCTTCTTTGTCAATCGCTGTAAAGGTTTTGCAATCAATGAAAACCCACTTATCCACTGTCGGCAATAACCAACCATTCCAAGGAACATTCTCACCTCTATTTGTGTCATTGGGGCTCTCATTCCTTTGATAATCCTTATCCTTTCTGTTGTCACTTTTCGCATCCCTTTCTCAATCTTATGACCTAAGTACTGTACTTCCTGTTGACAGAATTGCAGTTTTGATGGGGACACCTTGTGTCCTCCTTCTGCCAAATGATTCAGTAAAGCAATAGTGTCCGCAACACATGCTTCTCTGGTCTTTGATGCCACTAATAGGTCATCAATATATTGGACCATCACAGATTTTTCAGGCATTTTTAAATCTTCTAAGGATTTCTTTAGAATCTGATTAAAAATTGAAGGACTTTCAGTATACCCTTGAGGAATTCGGCACCATGCCAAAATACGCTCTCCGAACCAGAACGCAAATAACGGCTGGCTGTCAGGGTGCAATGGAATAGAAAAGAATGCATGGCACAAATCAATAACTGTGTACCATTCTGCATCATGTGGGATCTGATACAGTATTACAGCAGGGTTTGGCACAATTGGGCAGCAAGGAATAACAATTTTGTTTACCTTTCTCAAATCCTGTACTATCCTATATGTTCCATTTGGCTTTTTCAATCCCACTATAGGAGAATTACATGGGCTGCTCATTATTTCTCTCAAAATGCCTTGTTCAATCATCTTATTAATTACAGGTGTTATTCCTTCAATAATTTCTGGCGTCAGTTTGTACTGCGGGGTGTTTGGGTAATTCGTTCCTTCTTTTACAGTAATTTTTACAGGATCAACTTCTCTCATTAGTCCAATATCTTCACCTGTGAAATCCCATACATCAGACCTGACTATTCCTTTCAACTCAATTGGGATTTTCTCCGCATCAAACACAGGAAACATATCATTCACTCCTGGTTCTAGTTCTGCCATTGTCATTTTATACAGAACATCCTCATCTGGTGTCTGAAAAGCAATACCATCTGGGGTACAGTAGATGGTACAATTCATTTTGCAAAGCAGATCGCGTCCCAATAAATTTACAGGACTACAATCACACACCACAAAGCGATGCATCTCTTTGAATTGTCCAATTTCCACCTCTATTGGTTTTGTAAGAGCGGTTTTAATCTGCCTCTTTGAAACACCTACAACTTGGATATATTCTCCTGAGAGAGGAAGTTTTGGAATTTCCACTGATCTAACAGTAGAACGGGTAGCACCAGTGTCCACAAGGAATGTAACATTTACACCATTCACTTTTCCATCCACAAATGGACCTGACTGATCTACCTCTAGAGTTGCGGCAAGCACGCACTCTTCTTCCTCTCCTAGGCACCGTCATAAACTTTCATCCGATTCATCTCCATCCTGTCGTAACCAATACTGCGAAACTGCAGCTGCGGGCAGCAATTTTGTTACCTGCTCTCCTCCGTAGAATCCTGCCTCTGTACTGCATCTTTGAAGATTTACACTCTTTGGAAGAGGTGGTTGCGGCTTTTTATTTAAAATGTCCTCCAGCAACTCATCCTCTGTGTCGCTAACTCCATACCCATATCTCTCTGTTACTGCATGCTTCTTTTTCTCCGTACACTTTCTCCCTGTAAATTCTTCAACTGTTCTGACAGGAAACAAGCCATCCGTCATGTTAGCATACCGCCATCGTCTCATCCTGTCTTCATGATTCAAACCCCATACTCCTCCATGAACTAAACTATAATTCTTTGCACCTCCGTGTCTTTCCCTTTCATACATCTCATCTTCCCATTCACCTAAGGCTTCGAACTGTGTCGGTCTAGGTCTCGGTTCAAGTTTCATCATCTTTTCTCTCAAATTTCAAAGTACCGCTGTGCTAAACGATCCATTTTCTGGAAATGCCAATACTCCATCGTCTTTGGTATACTTCGCCCAATTTTCCAACCAAATGCAAGTATGATAGCCATATTTCAACATCATATGAGATGCTGGCGTTTTTGGCGGAGGAAGTACTTCTCCTTCCCTAGTCACAACCTTCTTATCTTTCTTGAAAACGTTTTTAAGCTTCGCAAACCATGACTGTTTTTCTCTACCATACTCATTATAATAAGCCATATTTCAATGTTCTTTTTCCCAAAACAAATTCACGCAAATCTTCACCACTCTGTTCTTTCTACTGCTCGGCTATTCAGACCTATCCCAGCGCTTCTCACACCAACGCACCAATCAGGAAACTCTTCGTTCTTCCACAACTGGCCAATACCAGCGCGGTTTTTGTTGACGTCAGTTCTACTCCTGCTTCTACTGACCCCTCCTTTACAAAAATTATCGGCAGTTTTCTTAGCTTTTCTTTTCAACTAAATCGATTAGTTACAACGTAAAACACATTACCATTGTCTGTTTTCTCTAAACAAAAGAGATAGTTTATTCTAACTTACAAGAATACTGTTTCGTTCGATAAGTGTAGCACTTCTCTCTACCTTACCCTTCTCTCAAGCAAGAGGTAAACCCGTTTCTCTGGGGATAAAACACATGTGGAGACTACACTGCTCCTGAGAATTAAGGCCAGAGTTTCACAAGAAAACCTGTTGCTATTTCACTCGAATGCAATTCATGCGTGAAATTTCCCTAACATAACACAGTCCTGTGTTATCACCAATTTTGAAATCAGACAATGCACATTTCCGTGTGACTTCTCTTGCCACACGTGTCCACTCCCTACTTCCCGGAAGCTTCAAAATTTCGACTTACACATAACGTAATACAAACTCAACATAGAGTGTTAGACACGAAAAAATCAATAATCAATAATCAGCAAACTAATCTATAGTAACCATAACTCTGCTACCAAGAAATCTGATCCAGCGCGGCTAATATAAATTTCTCCTTATGACACCAATACAGAAAAACACCTACACAAAACTTATGTCGGTGGGGCCCATGACACCGCATACATACATTCATTCAATTTCTGGATTAAACGCTAAGGAAAATGTGCTGCTGGACAAACGGGATACCTTGTTAAAATTGACAGAATAATAACCTATACATTATATACATTAACTGAGGATCCTGTCGGTTCTAAACATCAAGGTACTCCGCTATTCGGTCGATGGACCAACTAGTAGAATCAGTTGATGGAGATTAAGACCAGCTCAATCACAATTAAAACCTTCAACATTTATTAAATCATAAACTTTGTTTTAAAGAACCACAGACTCATTTTAAAGTTAGAATATATTTTTATCTAAAATTCTTCGAGCAAATAAGTAAAATTCTTTATTAAGTAAAACATTTAGAAATATCAATAAACATTTTAAGAAAGATTTTTAGGAAAAGATCAAATTACTCATTACCCTTGGCCATAGGGCGATGACAAGAATGGTTCACCAAAGGAAGATGAACCGCAGATCACAGGATAGGACTCCCAAACTGACTGACTGTCCCGCTAACCTCCTCGGACGCAATTACCTCCCGGGCAAATTCCCGCAACGATCTCAAGAGTAGCTGAAACCAGCTATTAAAAGGTATGATATGCGATCCATCCTATGAAACTCGAAAGGCAGATTTGCGGTTGAATGCTTTCGCTAAGGTTTAGCATAGCACTTCGGAATAGCGTCAGGGTGTTAGAATGTTAGAAACTTGCTAAAAATGCTAAAAACTTTAATCTTGTTTTTACTGATCATAACATGGTTAGGTGTTTTTATTTTGCGTTCTATGTGGTTACCTTTCATGTTTTATGCACCAGACTAGGATTTTGAAATAAACATTTTAAGTTGCATGTCCCCATTTCATAGTGCTATCTGTGAGTGTTTTCTTCATAAACGAAAGATCGTTTGAAATGGCATTGTGTGCCTGGACTCATCTAAAGGGACTGATAGTAACCTGAAAATACTGTCTGCGCAAAATTGCACACTGGGCTCATGTGAGGGCTGCGGCCCAATTAGCTTTTTAATACAATGTTGGTGCACTGAACTCAGGTTAAAAATCGGACCCCTGCGGCTCTGAAGACCCCCCTAGAATTCGTATCACTGCGTTTCCAGTCTCTCAGCCACATGCCACATGCCACCACCTACCCTGCTTTTGCACTGCCTGCATGGCCATGTGGACTGGCCTCTGACACCATGCAGATGGCAGAGCCTGGTAAGTAAACATCTATGTCAATCATTCTTCACTCTTCATAAGTGTGAGGATAGTGAAAATGTGATTCTAGAGCATAAGGACCCCATGATCAGTGATGGAGCAGGGGAAACGAAATAATTTTGTACCCCTTGGAAGTTAATGACCCCATAATAATTAATGATACTAACCATTTGAAAACGCATGAACTAATCAACAAATACACCTTTTTAGTAGACATTACACGTGGGAAATTGCTAAATGTTGCAAAATCTAATTTATTTACAAATATGAAGCAAAATAACATTAGTATTGTGATTTGGGTAGTAAATAGAGTGAATTGCATGATTTGTGTTGCGTAATAGAATTGTATTGTGGCAAAGAATGCAGATGGTAAGTAAAATGGCTTTAAATGTCGCTTCTGCTAGGTAATATCTAACACGGGTCTTTAGAATGGCGGGTGGTAAACAGAAAGGCTTATTTTCCATATTTTAATTTCTATTGTGTTTGTTCTTATATTAGTTTCGTTCGGGCCTGCTAGGCCATGCTTCTAAAATGGCCGCTGGAAAGGACGAGATCGCGTGCGCTGAATAAGATGGCCCCTGCGCAGACTCAGCATGAATACTCCAGTCACGTGTATGCGGCGTGTGCTCGGAGTGAGAGATGTCAAGGCCAATCTGACCTGCAACGAGGAGCGTGCCAAGTGTTCAGCATATATGCCTGGGAACGGATGGGAAAATCGAGCGACAGGGGATGAACTAATGTGTGACCATCAAAGATTGTTACAAAATGGATGAACAAATTGGACTACTTTGGATACCGTGATCATGAGACTTATTGGGTGCTTTATTGTCCCCAAACCGGTTCGAACAAGGAGGGCGATGAGGTGACCATCACCACCCCTCCAATGGACCAATTAGCGTGATTCTTGCCCCTAAGGATTGCAACTTTTAAGTGTAGTGAGCCAGATAATAGAATATAAGAGAGTCTGCTCTTACGTTGTGAAAAAAACTTGCTTTTCATTTTTCCACCTTGATGCTGCGAGAGACTCTGTCATTTTGGACTTTGAACTTTGACTGGGGATCAGAGTTCTGCAGAAGAAACAAAATAAGTGGCCTCGGTGACAAACACCTCTTGCACAGCTTCTAAAATCAACACTCTTACTGAAAGTAGCTGGCTCGACAATCTGATGTGACCTTTGGCGATAATTCTACCACGAAGAAATCTCACAGTTTATGGTTAAATCGTGGGGTTTATATACTGTTTGAACACTGATTTTATCTCATAATTGCAAAACAAAGCAGTATTCGGAGACACTAAAGACAAAGCTAACATGTAAGACTAAACTAAAATGGCCACATGTTGATCTTAAGCACCCATCTTTGTAAACAATAAGAAGCATGGCAGCCCACACAGTAATGGGCCATATTGTAAAGGCTGCGTCCATTTAACAAAAACAAAATAAAAATGTCAGCCTACAGAGTAGGCAGCCATAATGATATCAGCATTTTTGCGTGTGTTCTAAGAACTCCACAATTTCTATTAGAGATAAAGAACAGCTAACAGCAGGCAATAAATGTAAACAGGACAAAGCAACAGAGAAAATGACATGGTGTGGGTGAGCATATCTGAGATGTATTCCCTTACAACACAACTATGTAATAATTGCATTCTCTTGGCGTATGCAGACAATATACACTTATGGCAGTGTTGAGCAATCAAAGATGTACGCTTCTCAAAAGCATAGTTGTGAAATTTAAACCAGCGAGACATACCTGGCTGGGTGCATGCATGGAGCTGCCAGACCCGCTTATGGCCCTACAACAGGAGAGCTGCTGCAGCTCCTGATGTTGCCTGTAATGCAGCAGACTTGGGAACTGTACAAATTTAATTAGAAGGTGATAAGATTAGTACATTCTGTCTTCATTCTACAGAGGGGGATTGGGCAGGCTGCGTGAGTGGAGTGGAGATGGAAAGGAGCAGATGTGTGCTGTGTGATGATAGGACAGGTATTTTGTTCTTGCCTGGCCTGACGTTGAGAGTCCCTTAAACAAGCAGGTCATATAGCTGGTCAGTGTGCATGGTGGAGAGGATGCGCTCCTTGAGGGGGAGAGACAGGCGTGGAATTCAGGTCTGCTACCCCACAGAGCCTTTGACACCTGTATTTTAGAACTCTTCTTCACCTGCTGCCTCATCTCAGTGGGACATTTCAGTTTGAAATGCCCCACAAACTGTGCCTCCACTCCCAAAGCAGCCATAGACTCTGTGACTTCCTGCCACATGGCTGCATTTGTTTCTCCACTAAGGGTGTGTGGAAGGACATCATATAGTTCCCTGTAGTGATCCACTGTAAGGTTAAATATGAGTTATGTGTCCTCCTTAGTGAAGTTCTGTTTCCTTTTGAGTGGGATGAGCTGCAAACTCGAATCCAAACAGCATGCAGTATGAGGGGAAGAGAGCAAACCCCAGATTGTAGACTGTATTGATGTGCTTCCAATGTCAGGTGTGTGTGATTGTCCTTAGAAGATGGCTGTTTCATTAATCGCCCCCATTTGTAGTCCCAGCTAACATAGGCAGAGCTCTCCCCTCAATGTTATATAGATCTATGATTATCTGTGCACGTTTAAAATATATGTGTAAAGTTACTAGTGTTAACATTACAGGTATAATTTCAAACCTAGGTGTCCTCACACCTTCATGTAAGGATGGTGAAGACATGGACTCCTGTTACTGGCTATACATCTCCAACAGAAGTTTTTGATTTACATCTAGGTTGAAATTTACACCTAGGCATAGGTTTAAATCTACATGTATATAGCTGTCCCAGTGGTCGAAGCAGGTGGCATCTACTGGGCATAATATTTGCAATATTTTTAAATTTTTAAAAAACATATCTTGTACTTAAAAAAAAAAAAAACACCCTTCATGGATGCTTAATGCTAACCTTGAGGTGCCTCTGGCTGAAAGGGAATGGAGGAGGTCTCTTGAGCTGTAAAGCTAAGGTAGAGATAGTAGCTAAAATAAAAAGAAATAGGCCGTGTGGCCAGGGCATCTGCTACCTGAAAGAAATGTAAATGTGTGCAACTGGTTAATCAACAGATCCAAAGGCAGCTAGGGATCAGGATGTGGCTTTAATTGATGGAGTAATTTGAGCCTTCATGGTGACAAAGATGTATTCTTTTTGAAGGATAATGTAAGGGTGTTACCAGCTGAGTTCTGGAGTGCGCTCTTCTAATACAAAGTTTTTAGATTTGCACTAGGCATAGTCTGATTGTGCATTACTAAAATATTTAGTTTGAAAACATTTGTTATACCTTAAATATGAAATCACTTCGCATGTTCATCAAGATCCCCAGTTATTCAAGTTTGCTTGTCAACCAGTTGAAGGTATGGCCTGCAATCACCTTAGGTTGCCCTTGATGTTGGTTGAGCCTCACATTTATGCCAAGTAATTTTGTATCCTGAAAAGGAGGACAAATTGTCCACCAAGGACAGTAAGGCTGGCAGTGAAGAGGCACCGCTCATCAGCATGCACAAAATACCATTGCGTACAACCAGCTGCGGTCCGTGCAGGTAACACCGGTGGGGCAGTGGGGCCGTGTAGGGGGGGATTTTGAGGGACGATGCCAAGGGAAAATTAAATAAATAATTATTTTTCCCTTGGTATCGTCCCTCGAAATCCCCCCTTACCGGTCCCACTGCCCTACCGCTGTTACCTGCATGGACCGAGGCTGCGTACAACATAGTCTTCGACTCTCCTATTGTAGTTCATACCCATCCAATTGTCTCTGTGTGTTCGAGCGCTATGGCCAATGGCTCCAAATCCAACACAAGAAGTAAGGGTGGCACTAGCCAATCCATTCTGGTACCCCGTTGCATTGGGAAAGGATTTGATAAGAAACCACCACAGTTCACTTGTGCCTTAGGGTTCTAGTAAACCCATTGTACTTTGGATAAGAAGTTTTGCCCCAGCCCATATTTTTAAAGGATCTTAAAAAGAATTTTAATGCGTTAACTCCACTACACTCAATTGAAGGCTTTCTCCACATCTCGGAATAAGGCCACTGCGTCTTAAAGGGTTCATAAAGGATTTGACAGGGTAAACAATTGATGTCTGGAAATTCAATCTGGGATAAAGCCCATCTGTGATTCATGGATCAATGACAGAGTAGCTCTGTGTTGTGCATTCTGTTAGCCAAAACCTTGGCTAGTATTTTATTTCAGTATAAATGACATGAGCAATAGTTAGCATATTGTAAAGGATCTTTGCTTGTTCCAGGGATCACTATTATAAGGGCACTCTTAGAGAAATATGAAACATGCTGTATACAATCAATATTTTGCCTATGTTTCTAGAACTCACTCAAGAAGCCATGTTCACATAGGGATTTCTTGTTAGGTAGGTCAGCGATCACCTCTTCCAGTTCGTCAATTGGGATTCCCCCATCTCAGAGCTACCTCCCTGCCTCAGACTGAGGTGGGATGGGTAGGTGGTCAAAGAAAGCACTGTCAACTTTTCATTATTGAAGTTGTCTGATTAGTACAAGCTTTTCTGACATGTCACCAAAGTTTCCACAATATCTATAATAAAAGAAAGAATTGCATCAACAGCCATTTCCAATTCCTTCTGCTTGAAGTGGGCAGTGAGCGAGCAACCCACATTTTCACTGTCCTCTTAATAACACAATCTCAAATTAGCTAACACGTATTCTGCCTTGTCGGTGAACAAGGAATTCAGAGCCAACTTCTTACTCTTCAATTCATGCAGGAGGACTGTCCGATAGGTGGCCATTAGAAAGTATGGCCAGTTCTTTCATAGACTGTTTTATCCTAGTCTGTTTCTCTGCGTTCATCTGGTAGACTAAGGCACTGTCGGTCATTAAAACATCACACCAGGCGACATTGCCTGTCACCTCATAGGATTTGTGGGGAGTCAACAGAGTGTTAGTTCCCATCCAGGAACATCCGAAGCTGAGATTTAAGTTTGTGTTTTTGCTCCGGGATATTGAATTTAGAGTTGTTCATGTGCAATGCTTTCACCAGAGAACCATACATGTTTTCACCTTTTGGGAAGTAGAATCTGTTGCGTAACGCCCAACCGCTAGAGGCTGGGATGAGATATGGGAGAATCTCGAGGCTACACTCAGGAATGATACTAGGCCCCCATAGATGACCAGGCTGCTATAGCAACAGCTGGACCAGACTTACTGATTAGCGCCGTTGATGGCCCAAAGACGGCTCCGACCCTCTCCAACCATTGCGCTTAAAGCTCTACCAGTTCTAAGGTTCCAACCCTACATGCCCATCACAATGATACATTTCCCCTCCCAATTATTAACCTGTAAAGAAGATACATAAATGGACCCAATATAATCCTCCAGTGTCCCTCCCTGTTGCCTCCTGTTCACTCTATTTTGATCTTGATATTTGTCGTGATGCAAATGTCAATATCCACCCAGCACATTCTCAATACCTCTGTAGGTCTTGTTAAATCAGTTTGCTGCCACTGTTCGAGACTATCTGATTAATGAGTATCATATATATGGCAATCAAACTAGTAGAGATGATATTGCTATTTAAATGTATCTTAAGAAACCTCACATTATATGTTTCAGTTAATACTGTTGTCTCAATTGTAAGGGTTTGTTACAAAATGCCAATATAGATGTTAACAAAAAATAGAATCTGGGGCGTGATCTGATATCCTGCTTTTCAATATATCACAAGACACAAACATTGGAAGCTATGGGCTATTTGCTAAATATACTCTGTGCGAGGTTTTAACCCTTGTGCACATTATAGTAAAGTGTATTCTCTGCCTGTTGGAAGAGTCAATCTCCAGATGTCAACAAAGGCATGGTCTTGTAAGGTGTCTCTCAGTCAGTAAAGTTAGATTTTTATAGAGGACCTGATCCGTCCAGTAGCCGATCCACTACCAGATTCTATTTACCCCCTCTTAGTGTGTCTAAATCCTACCAGTAATCTATTGAGGGTCTCCAACATTCCTCTTTGCACAGCGTCTTTAATTTCTACCCAATGCATTTCGGGATAATTCCCTTCCTCAGGGGTCTCCCCACCATCCTAAGCAGCTTTTCCGCCTGCCAGATTTTGATGGCGGCCGGTGTGCAGGCGGGCGGAAAGCCCAACCACCACGCATCCGATGGGCTCCTTGAGCCCGCCGGTGCAGCGGAGGGCCTCCCAATCCCTAATGGCCATAAGGATTAGGATGCTCCCTCCCCGCCAGCCTTTCCATGCCAGTTCACCTGCCATGAAAAGGCTGGCGGGGATGGACATTGGGGGCCCGTAGCGGGCCCCCCTTCAACCTTGGCCCTTTTCTTTGGGTGTGGGGGGTCACCTATGGTGCCCCCCTACATATCCTTGTACAAAGTGACAGGCACTGCATGGTGTCTGTCACTTAGTACAGGGATATGTAAAACATTCCTTTTTAACATTGCGGCAGGTGCTGCAGCCAGCAGCACCCGCCGCAATGTTAAAGGTGGGTGATGCAACCGCCACGGTGGCGGTCGCAACCTAATTCCTATTGTGGGACTGCCGCCTTGTTGGCGGGCAGTCCCAAATAGGAGATGATGGCGGACGGACTGAAGTCCGTCCGCCATCGTAATCAGGCCCTATTTTCGAATGGACCCCTGTACATCATGGTCTGTTTAGGTCACCCGTGTGCTTAATTGCTTGCAGGTGTCCCAAAAAAACCGGACAGAGTGCATATCAAGGTGGCACGCCTTAAACCGAGTTAAAAGTGGTAGTAATAATTTTGAGTGCATTCTACCATTCCTGGTATGCATCTGTTTTTCTCTCCCCCATGCCAGTGCACTTTTGGCTGCCTTTGCATGAAAACACAGAGTGCAAAGGTTTGTACCTTCTATCAAGTATAGGTTTTGTTAAGACTTTTACCATTTTATATGTGTGCTGCACACACGAAAAGTTGGAAAAATGAGAAGAGTTCTAAAACATGTTCCTTTATTGTGTCTGTCACAAGAAAGCACAAGTTTTTGGCGCAAATCCCTGTTTACCAATGTTAGAAAATAGGGATTTGTGTCAAAACCCATGGATGGTAGCATGGGAATGCCCATGTATCACCCATGGCACGGCCCCTTGGTGCACAGTAACGCAAAGTAGTGCAGAGTGCTACTTTACATTACTGTGGCCAACTTCGAATGCAAATCAGGATCTGAGTTGGAAAGTAAATACACAACTACGATTTGCACCGGGTTCGCATTGGTGGCAAATGAGGAGCTGTAAGTTAAATCTGTGGTTGGCATTCTTTTCAGTGCCCCTTGTGCTCTCACTGAGGTAGGCTGGGTGGTGACTACAGACAGTACCCAAATCTCAGTGAAAGCATCATGGAGTATTGAAACAGATGATGGCAAGTGTTTCCAGGTTGTCATTCTATAGCTCCCCTGGTTGCCAGAGGAGGTGCCAGAGCAAAAGGAGCAGTAGCGGGTCGTGGAGGGAGTGCTGCGGGCGGGGGAGGGGCAGGGTGGGGGGTAGTAAACTACGGCATACGGCCGAACAGAGTTAAGTAACTAAGGGGCCCATTACGATGTCTGGCGGAAGCACTACCGCCGTGCTGGCGGATGCAAAAACCACCAGTTACCGTCCGCACGCAGCAGTCCACACGCCCGCCCGATTACGATGCGAAAAGTCAGCCAAACACCGCCGGCAAGCCAGCGACACCGTCCGCCATCAAAGTGCGCCCGTACACGTAGCGGCGCAGCCCAATTGACACACACCGTCCGACGAAACACGTACCGCCCGGCGTACAAATTACGATGACGCAAACCAACGGATCCCACGGCTAAGAGATACCGTACGTCAAACCGAAGCGGTAACACGAACGCCGAGCACGGACACCGAAGAAGCGGCTCCCCCGAGCATGAATCCAGCACTGCAGGCCCTCCCTATGCTCTATCTGATGCACCACCAAGGACACAACGTACCGCGAAGACGCAGGTAGGCACACACACAACAAGTGCACGCAAACAGCGCACACAGTGCAAGGGCGGAAAAAGCGGACAACCCCCCACCCCCGCGTGTACACGACACATCCACCATTGCATCCACATATGACACACAGGCCAAATTGTAACATCTCGTAACACATGTGTACACACCACCTGGGACTAGGAACCAACGACCCTGTCACGGCCCCAAAGCGGCGATGACGCTGCCACACATGCGCACAACGCAGAGGCCAACCGCAGCGCCATGCATGCGTCGCACACAGACACAGGGACACAACCAAGCAGCACACACACCAGCCCCACCCCGAACGCACATGACACGTGACAGGCCTGCCACAGACATGTCCCCAACGCCCAATTCACGGTCAACACCCAACGTCACACAACCGACGCACACATGTCAGTGAAGTCACGCAACAGCAGGACACACCCCAGTGTAACAAACATGGCGAAGCACACAGCGGCGGCAACACCAACCAGGAGAAGCAGGGCCCCTTCGGGAAGAGGAACGCCAGTACCACACTGAAACACCCATACCACCCTGCACACATGAACAAGACATACAAAACGGAACACCAAAGAGCCCGGGGACCGACAACAGGTGGCTCCAACAAGAACACCCACACACAAGGCACAACGTATAGAGGAAACGCAGCCTGCCGCCCACACACAGGAGAGGAGACAGCACTGAATGACCTTCCATTCCAACTCCGAAACCACATCCCGACTAAACAAGCTGGAGAATACAGCCATTGTCCCAAAAAAGCCCAACACAGGCATGCAGAGGAAACCGACCACAGGGCAGATAGCGCATATCACCTAAGAACATTCCGAACGGGAAAAAGAAATGAAAACACTCCCCCATGTCGTTCCCATGCAAGTTATCTGGAAGGAGGCACACACCACTGACCTTGACCATACAGAGAAGCATGTGGGATGAGGGCCCGTCTCCTCCGCACAAGCTAACAGAACACAAGTCCTGCCTCCCTACGACCATCACACTTCCCAGCAACTTAGGAGCTTGCACTCTGCAGACTGCACAGACAGCCGGAGCACGCCACCACATCGCCCTGCAGCAAAATGGCACTTTCAACACACCTACCCAACTACGCCGGACAGGTCAAGCTGTACAAACACAACCTGACACAGATATTGGGATGCGAACCCCTGTCCCTGCTGAACGTAAGTTACCGACTGACTTACCGCATCACATTGTTCAGCTGCGTCATACCCGTCTTCTACTGTCGGAGGTGTCCCTACCAGCATCCTGTGGAGTTGTGTCTCTCCAACCCGGCATGTCTAAAGGCGGACCTGCTACAACTATTCCTCCCTCTGGACGCACACGACAGGGCCTGCTCTGCCTATGGGGGCATGGCGTATGTGGCCAACATCGCACCCGCACTAAAATGGGACCACTGTGCCTCCACACGACGGATCATCGAGCACAGCTACATCGAATGTCACCCAGCATGCCCCATCATGCTCCTCCAAGGGACAACTTACGAACAACACCTTGACAGCCACCATCCGCTACATTGGCTGGCAAACATGTATACCACCAATGACATGGAAGCCCTGCTGGACGGCATCGCATACCTGACAACCTGTCAATTCGTCGGACCCCGACGCAAGTCCCCCAATTGACCTATGATGTCCAACCCCGCACCCATGCTTAGCTTCCGCACGGACTGGCCAGTCACCACCACAACAGCCATGCCAAACGACCGGCAACTGTTACCACACCATCAACGACATCGCCATGACATCGGATATGACCGGGACATGCACACTGTTCCCCATCACATCCAGGAACACCGCATGCATCGTGGAAGGCAGTGGCATGGGGTCTGTGTATCGCACCCACATGGACGGAACTGCACGAACAACCAGGACACGACATGGATCCAGCGCCCATGGACACACACACCGCTCAGTGGACATGAATAGGTCGCCTGGAGTCTGTGGGTGCTGCACCCCTCCCACCCCCGCCCCGGGAATCCCATACCAGGACCTTTGCATGGACGACAAGTGCATACAACAACAACACGACCCCAGTGACTGTGACATGTCCAGTAACCACCACATTGCAACAACAAGTGGCACGCCGCTGCATGCACGCAAGCCCATGCCCTGATGTCATCTCACATGCACGCGTGCATGAGGAACAACCGCAGCAAACCTGTCACATGGAACTGAGATGGACTGTGCCCATGATGCCAAGCGGTCTGGTAGGCTACTTGTATACCGTCTGTGTCAAAGTCCGCAGCTCCGCAGCTATACGTAAATGTACATTAGCACAGCCTTGGCCAAGCAGATGTAACTCTGAAGCCCACATCCCACATGCAACAGCTAATCACATGTAACCCTACACCCTATCCCATTTGTAATCATGCTCAGTATATCCTCAACATGTATTCCGCTGCCAGTAGTGTCCACTATACTGCATCACAGAGGACAGAAGACTCAATATAATGTTTGAAACCAAAACTGTCTCCGCTGATTCAATTCACAAGTACGAATGAGAGAGGATGAGAGGATGTGAAGTACACGGCAGTCGTGACATGACCATGTAGTCCACTGGCATTGGATGTCAACGCAAATGAGTAGCACAACTGTGGAAGACACACATGTGTCGTGTGAAGTCGTATGGACGCAGTGCACAGGTGGGTGGGTGTGACGGGTAGATGCGCACATGCCAAGTTGGAGCACGCCGTGTTGGGAGGGGTCATGAACAGTACACCACCGCTTCCCTGGGCATTGTGAGAGGACACCTGTCGGGGGAAGTGAACACGTGTGTGCACAGCAGCCGGGCACACGAACAATGCGGTACCAGGCGCACACGTCAGCCCACCCTCTGTGGACAAGCTGGATCCTGTTGTGCGCCCGCCATGCCCCTTGACAAGGCACACACAGCCCCAGTCGACCAGGTGTAACCCCAACATAGTCAATCCGCACAGGCGATACAGGGCACGGGATGGCAGTAGAGCATGGTGTGTGAGAGGTCTCCTCGCGCTCCTCCTGGTCATATCACGCAGGCAATAGAACCTCAACGTGTAGCATGGCACAAGTCAAATGGAAGTGTAGGGGGGACGCACCACAGCACGAGCAGCACTGACGTTACGGGAGGTGGCTCGCACCATCCCATCCATTGCCCATTATTCCAACCACGCCACATGCCATTGCGACAAAGTGCAAGCGCGTGCGCCACCACCCCCGAGCCCTCCCCAGAGAGGCCAAAGAGTGAATGTGTGGTCCATCAGCTACAGACGGACGCGGCCTGGCCGCAAGGGCAGCCACAGCCTCTGGGTGTCGCAGGTGGCGGATCCGGAAGGCGAAGACTGTGATGCATAGTCCATGCAGGCCGGGTCTCCATTTGGGGCACCACGCAGGTGGACGGCGTCCCGCCACACATCATACCCTGAGACAGCCCACTCGTGCAACTGGACCCACACATACACTCCTTGCCCTCTCTGGTGCGAGCTTGGGGCTGCCTGTGCAAGCGCTAGCCTCGCAGGTGCACATGCATATTGGGGGAGCGAGGGGAGGACATGAGGGCTGGGGCGAAGATGACTGTATCACTGTCAGTGAGTACAAGGGATGAGCCAGATGTGGACAGGAAGAGACGTGTCCCGTGTGTACTGCAACTAGTCGCCAATCCAACTACCCCCCCATGTCCGGAATGTAAGCCCGCACCTAGGCCCGCCCATCCGCCACATCGAATATACCACCAGCACAACAACCTTCCCATTCGAAACACTGACTGGGGGTGGCGACCAGTGAACAATCATGTGTAGCCTACCCACGCGTACATGTGGGCCCTCCATGATCCATGTCACCTGCGGCAAAGTCATGACATGCGCAATGAGGGAAGTGAGGAGAGCTGTCCGCCCCACGCACAGAAGGTGCATCAGCTCCACAGACCCAGCAGCGAGTCCAGCAGGGGTCACATGTGCAGGGGCAGCTGTGCCTGGTGTGAAGGCACATGCATATAGACAGCACATCGACCAATGTGTAGTCTGCCCACATCTACAGTCCATCATCATGCGGACATAGGAATTGAACACAGGGCAACACATCTGAGTTGGTGCACCCACCGTGACCAACAATGCGCAATTATCGACGTACCCGCCCTGTGCATGGCCCCCACCCAACGGAGGCACATCCAGTGCCACCATCCCACACACACAAGCCTTCCACGAAACATGCTGTGTCCAATGGTCAGTACAGAGTCAGCGCCCATCTGGTGGATCCTGAACAGGAGATACATGCACACACATGCCAGCTCCCACTATGTACGTCTGCCACCTGGCACGTGCAATGTAACCTCTCACCTGTGACGTGTGTCTGCAAGCACACAGCCGTTTTGGCATGGGGCTGTCAATGTGGACACCTGTCAATGTTTCGGGAGGTGTGATCCGTACAGTGCTGTACATAGGGTGCAGTGCTGACACCTACTACTGTCTCATATCCCCTCGTGCCACAGGTCCCACTTGTTTTGGCCGCTCAGCCTGTGCCCACATCGTCGTCGTCATGTGCCATACTCATCCAGCCTCGGAAGCAGTGCCATGCTCAGCAGACATTCATGTTGCCGTGGCGTTGCCGCTTGACGAATATGCAGTCAGTCGCCATCAGCACGCCCCGCAAGTCATTGGGGCCTAGATCCCCATGTGCATGCTCATGGCAGTGGTTTGTATCACTAGCCATTGCCATTGGCGGGAGACCTGTGTAAGTGTATTGTGGCCGTGCCGTCCCTGCTTGACAGCTGGGCTGTGACTCATGTGCTTGCTCAGTCATGTCAGTGATGTGAATGCGAAATTGCTATGTGTTGTGTTGCTTTGACATGTGTCCACTGCCATCTTCCCTAGGCGGAGACCGAACATTGACCGCCCATACCAATTGCTGGCGGACATGGACGATACTGAGGTCATAAGGAAGTTTCGGCTGGACAGGCCAACCCTGCATCGACTGTGTGCCATGTTGGAACCCCATCTCCGTCCCCGCAGGGTGTATCCGACAGCATTCACCCCCACGGCTAAGGTGATGGCCGCCATGCATTTCTTCGCCACTGGGTCATTCCAGCACACAGTGGGCAGTGGAGGAGGGATGTCCCAGCCCATGTTCAGCAAGGTGCTGAGGGATGTACTGGCAGCCATGATGCTGTACCGAAACAGGTACATCAGATTCCCCAGGGCTCGTGAATTGGCGGCAGTGAAGGGTGCATTCTATGCCCTTGGCAGGATCCCACACGTCGTTGGTGCCATTGATTGCACACATGTTGGCCTTGTTCCACCACAGGCCACTGAGCACCTGTACCGCAACAGGAAGCACACGCACTCCCTGAATGTGCAAGTGGTGTGCCTTGCGGACATGGTGATAACCCACGTGTGTGCAAAGTTCCCAGGCTCGGCCCATGACGCACACATAATGCGCAACAGCATCTTGCCACGACTGATGTCCAATCTGCAACAGGATTGTGGCTGTATTGTCGGTGAGTATGTGGAGTGGTGTAGCGTGCTGGCTGTGCGATGCTGTCCCCTGTCCAGTTGGAATAGCAACGGTTCTCTGTGTCCCTCACACCCAGGTGACTCTGCGTACCCGAATGGGGCATGGCTGCTCAGTCCATTGAGAAATCCTCGCACCCCAGCAGACGTTCGCTACAATGAGGCACATGGGAGGACCAGACGTGTGGTCGAGCGTACCTTTGGCCTCCTCAAGTCCAGGTACAGGTGCCTGGACCGCACAGGGGGTGCGCTGGCGTACTCCCCACAGAAGGTGTGCCAGATAGTGGTGGCGTGCTGCATGCTGCACAATCTGGCCATTTGGAAGCAGATCCCCCTCATTGTGGATGACGGAGATCAACCAGGGCCCCAGCCCGCAGACTAGGACAGCTCGAGTGAGGAGGACAGCAGAGAGGAGGAAGCTGGGAATGTGCGCCAGCAGCTCATCGCCCGCTACTTCACTTGACGGTGAGTGTCCATGTACGACGGCTGATGTGTCTGTATTTGTGCAGGTGTGTGTGTGCTGTGTCAGGGTGGCCTTTTGTTCACTGCGTGCTGTGTGTCAACGCTCCATGCCCAGGTTAGTATGCTACTGATGGTGGCTGTGGCATTGTGCCCTATTGCTCTGTGCGATGTGTGTACATTGCTTGTAGTTGTTGACATGTACTCTGTGATGGGTGTGTGACACACTCATTGAATGTGCTCCTGTTCTGTCTCCCACCCCTAGGTCCCTACAGGCCCTCCGGTTCCATTGCCATGCCATGCATCAGGTGCCGTTCCGCTCAAGGTGGCCGTTGTATTCCGTACAATTAAAACACAGGGCACAGACAGCAGTTTGTGGATGAGGTGCATTTATTTCAAACTGTGACATGTGATTGTGTGTAAGGTGATGACAAAAGTGGTGCGTGCAGTGACAATGAGCTGTCGGTCATGGCTGCGTGATGCTCAGGGTGTACCCACTGGTTCTATGTCCATAGTCCAACACACACATGCCATCCAGATGGCTGTGTGGAGTGGGATCGTAGTCCAAGTCAATGCAGTGGGTGGTCAAGGAAGGCTGGCTGGCTGCCTCACTTGCGTCTGGAGCGTGCGAAGTCCTCCCGGGAGATCTGTTTCCACTTTGGACGGCCCCTTCCACGTTTGCGAGGGGGGGTGCCTGCTTGCGACCTGCTGGTGGTTGAGGTGTGCTCACTGGCTGTGGACGCAGGGGAACTGGACACTGCTGCTCGAGCCTGCGCCCCGGCAGGTGGTGACGGAGGGGAGCTGCTGTCCCTGGCTGTGACCTCACCGCCACCACCAGCTGGCCCATGAGGTCCACGAGTTGGCCCATACGGGCGTCCATGGACCTCAGCACCCCCAGCACCTCACGCGTGTCTGTAGCAGACCTGGCCCATTGTCCTTGGGCCTCTTCATAGGCCCCAAGGACCCTGGCAATTTGAGGCAGGGCATGGTTCCCAGGGGAGACTGGCGTTTCCCTGACCCTGCTCCTCCTACCAGTCCTGCTGCCACCGGCCTGCCCACTATCCACATTGCTCACCACGGTCCTCGCCCTGGCTCCCAGGGTGGATCCAGTGGGCCGGGCCACCACCTGCGCTAGTGCTGGGGCCAGCGAAGACGTGGTAGCGGTTGCGGCAGTGGTAGTGGCCGCAATGACCGTGGGTGTGGCCGCAATGACCGTGGGTGTGGCCGCAATGACCGTGGGTGTGTCCACAATGACCGTGGCTGCAGGGGGCTGTGAATGTACAACAGCCCTGGATGATGGGTTGGTGGGTAGGTGGGGGCCTGGGGAGCGGCTGGGCCCTGCCACACCGGATGGGCCTGCTGGGTGGTCCGTGTCCGAGGAGGAGGACAGATCCTCCACATCCGTGTGTCCTTGTTGGGGGCTTGCAGGCTGGCTGTGCTGGCTGCTGTCTCCATCCCCAGCATCCATCACTTCGTCACCTGTGGGGAGAATGAGATTTGTTAATGTGTTGCACCTGGCGAAGTATGTATTTGTCATCTGACATTCACAGTTCGTGCAATCTCGTACATGGGTTTCCCGGAGGCGTGTGTGTGGCTGTACCATTTGTAGTTGTGTGTGCTTGGCAATGGGACTGTGTGCTGTGCACATGTGGCATGGGACGGATTGGCCATGCCGATGGGTGTGTTGCTGTGCTCCTACTTATTGTGACTCTGGTGTATGCGGGCTCCTGGCCCATCCTGGGTCTGGTTTGTACTTTGCTTTTGGGGTTCAAATGGGACGCTTAGGAACGCATATGGCAACATGGGGGCCATGCCCCAGAAACGCATTTGGGATGGAATATGCTTTTGGGCTACATGCTGTGAGCCATGGGTGCCGAACGTGACATGTGTTGTGGCAGCATGACAGTGCATGGTCTGAGGTGTGTGCATGCCTGACATGCCCTGCATATTTGCTGTCTCTTGTGATTACTGGACATGGCATTGGACGCATCGTTATGAGTGTGTGATGGTTGTGTGCCACCCGACGTATTGCAGTTGTCCCATCTCCTTGGTGTGCGTGCTGCCCTGTGCCATGTGCATCACTGCAGTGCTCGGGGGGTGTGGCCCATGTTGTGTGTTGTTGCTCACAGTGTGGCGTGCGCTTCATTGACTTCTGGCACATGGTTGGTCATGGGCATGTATCTTAGCGTGACTGCTGTATGTGTGGCAGCTGTTCGGATGACATGCCTTTCATGAGACTGGGGCTGACGGATGGGATGGATGGGATGTTGTATGTGCATGGTGTGTCTGTGTGTTTGATGGGTTCAGTGGTGTTCGTGTGCATTTATGTTGTTCCGCTCTGTTGCGTCTAGTGTTGTTTGTCTTACATAGGCGTAGTTGTGGGGTGTGTGGTTGACAGGCAGTAGGGGCTACATGGACAGGACTTCAATGGTGTTTCGGTTGTGTGTGATGGGTTGCACAGTGGCTGCCGTGTGGCACTATATTCAGTGTGGCTTGTGCATGCAGACGTGGCTCCTTGGGTGTTGCTGTGTCTGTGATGGGTCATGTGGGGTGTGAGTCTGTGGTTCATGTCCGTGTGCACATTGTTCACTTGTTCGTGACAGTGGGCGGTGCTGCGTGTTCGTCTGCTACGTGACATGTCCCATGTGTTGGTCGTGTTACGGTCCTCATGCCTCCAGTAATCCAGCCCTGTCCAGTTTCCCACCTGCAGGTTGTTCGGGCGTGCACTGTACTGGATGCCACATGGTTCTAAGCGGGGGTGCTCCATGTTGCAGGTCTGTGGGGGTGGGGGCGGTGTTGTGGGTCGTGGTGATGGCTGGACACCCACTGACACCGATTGTTGTGGACCGTGATGTCTACCTTTCGGCTGTCGGTGTGCACTGCGGTGGCTGACACGTGGCTGTGGGGTGTGGGGGATGCTCCTCCTTGCTGTGCTGTGGGACTAGGGGCCTGGTGTGTGTTGTACTTGAGCTGTCCACCCTCCCACCCACTGCACTTTGTGTTCCTGCCACTTACCTGTTACTTGTCGGTTAGTGCAGCTATGGCGGACACATGGGTGTGGTGGGTGCTCGTTGTGGTGCTTCTGGCATACTTGGGGACCTGTTGGTGGTTACGTGGCTGGCTGAGTGTACACATGCCCCCACGTATCTTTCAGTTGTTAGGTTTGGGCTGTGTGTGGTGGTGTCTGTTGCATGTGTGTGTGATGTGTTGTGTATTGTGTGCTGGACATGGGGGTGTTTGTCCCTGGGAGCTGTGGCATGGTGGTAGTGCATGTGAGTACATAGCGGTGTGCTGGTATACATTAGTTTGTACTTACCAGCCTCCACTCCCCCTGCTAATCCGGTGAGGATCTCCGGGTGAATGATGACTCGCACCTTCTCCTCCCACGCTTTGAAGGTCTTGAAAAGCGCGGGATTCCCTCCGCCAGTGACGGCAGCCAGCTCTCTGTTTTTGTTCTCCTTCTTCTTGACCAGGCTTTTGACGTCATTCCACCGTTTGTTGATTTCTCCTCAGTTCCTGGGCAGGGTCCCGACTGCATTGACCTGGTCTACGATCCGGTTCCACATTCTGTTTCTGGTGGCTAGTGGTGTGTGCTGGACCAGGTTTCCATAGATTTGTGGGTGCACCTTGATGATCTCGTCGACCATGACCGTCAGCTCAATGGGCGTGAACTTGGGCATTCTTTGTGGTGCCATGGTGTTTGTGGTGCTGGTGCGGTGTGTGTTGTGTAATTTGCAGGGGGTTTGTGGTGCCGGTGTTTGGTGGTGGTGGTGGTGGTTGTGATGTGTGCGTTTCTGTGGTGTGCTGCTGTCCTTGCTGTGTCACTGAGTCCTCTCCTCTCTGGTTTGCAATGTTGCAAGGGGTTGTGGTCTGTGGGAGTGCTGCTTTTGTACTTACCTATGTGGGTGTGTCCTCATGGTCTGTTGTTTTCAGGTGTGTTGTGTCTGGTGTTCTGGCCTTTGTGGTTTTTGTTTGTCCAGGGGGTGTGTTTTCGGGATGTGTACTGTGCTTGTGTATTTGTGCGTGCCTTGCTGTGTGGACTTGTTGGCCATGTTGTGTGCGATTGTTTTTGTCAGCGGATGGTTTCTGTGCAGGGACGTGGCCGCCATGGCTTCTGCCGTGTCAGTTTTCATCGGCGTTGTTTGCGCTGGCGGGCGGTATATTTGTAGTTTTCCCGCGCTCATGGCGGTGCGATCGTAATTTCACGTGCGGTGTGTCGGCCGTGAGGGCGGGCGGTTTTGTGTTGTCGTGCGTGTTTCCGTCCGTGGCGGGCGGTTTGACTCCGACTCGGACGAGGGCGGACGGTATCTTGTGTGATTTTTCCGCCGATGGCGGTTTTCGGTTTGTGTCATCGTAATGGCGTGGTCGGTGTTCAGACGGTGTGTGCGGGCAGATTTTTGCCGCTTTCATGCGCGGCGGATTTTTTTCCGCCGGGTATCGTAATGGGCCTTTAAATAAATAAAACGAATTACATTGCGCACGCTGCATCGCCATTTGCAATGCAGCGCGCGCAATGTAATTTGTTTTATTTATTTATTTAGTTACTTAACGTTCGGCCGTATGCCGTAGTTTACTACCCCCATCCTGCCCCTCCCCCGCCCCACCGCCCCGCAGCACTCCCTCCAGGAGCCGCTACTGAAAAGGTGCCCTCTCTGCATGCCCCCCAGGCACTATGGCTAGTTGTCCCAAGAAACGGAGGAGTTTGGATGAGAACAATAAATATCCTAGTAGCCAACAAGCGATGTTCAACAAATCCCTAAACAATGTCTTTCTGACCGGGAATTGGGGGGTGGAGGGTGAATAGCCTGCCAGTGTGTTTACATGCTCTCACCTCAGCTCACATAAATTCCAAAGGTCCATGAAGGAGTCAACTCAGGTAGTGCAGCCTCCAGTCATCCATGTGCCCTGACAGGACAATCTAGAGTTCTGACATCACGTCCGCGGAGCAGAGGTGGGAGATCAGAGGGACGGGGGGGGGGGAGGCTGACCCCACAGTTCATCGCCCAGCAGCAGAGTGTGTAGACTCCTGCATGGTACTGTCCTCTACCTGCTGCCAACATGGATCGGCATGCCTTCCCAAGGAACAGCGCTGCCACAGGATTGTAGTTCCAATAGAGATGGTGTCCTAGGCCTCCAAGCTCCTATGTGCCATGGACACTAGGGCATACGCGCCCTAAACCTGTCCATTGGTCACCCCTGTCTTGTCAATTACTGCCGGGGATGCAGGTAAGCTGCAGTGCCCCGAGGGGGTGGGGTCCAGAAAGTTGGTGAGGAGCAGCTACACTGAAGCAACCATCAGCGCCTGGTGAATATCTAATGCCAGCCCACCGTCGGTTCAACTGCTTTGGACCCGGAGATCCCCGTCTGCCGTAGAGTTCTCTGGAGTGAGGACCTTCACCAGAGACCTAAGAGGAAGGGGCCTTAATGATCACAGGCCAATCTCGGCCTCCTTTTATCGAATAATTGATATGATGTTCAGAGTTGAGGGCCTGGGCGTGGTTGTACTATTTCAGTTTTTAAATTGGTATTTCTAAAATAGTAAGTCATTTTGATGTACATCTAAAATTCATAGCTATAAACAGCTGAAGTCAGAAAAAAATTATGAATGAAGCTATAATCCCCAGTTATGAAATATAAATACAATTTTAAATTATAGTATATATTTAGTTCAGTGCCATCTTAAATAGGAAACCGAGAACTTCGCCACTATCGTTTGAAATATAAGATCACCAAAGCAAAAAGCAATGTGAATGGCAATAAATGTCTTGTTGAAGGAATATACATACTCGCCTGCTGGCCTGTAAGTTGATCCTCTTTGGGACTGTGTGTATTTTGTGCTTGTAAGTGTCACGTGAAGGCCAAGACAATAATTAATCATACCTTTAAATTTCACAGGAAGAACCCCAAGGGGTTCTGGACCACAAAGCCCCCAGCAGTGAAACTTGTGCCTCAAAAGCCACTTTGTGGAATACACTGCCAGCTCTGTTGAGTACCATATCAGCTACTGTGGTAGAGTGACAAAATAATACAGGTACAGACAGACTAGTAGGGAGTCAGTCACAAACCGACTGTCAGTCAGGCTCATGGACAGACAAAACGATATACAGGTAAAAGGACACAAAAACCATGGGGCACACTTACTGTGACTTCACACAACGCGGCATAGCAAGGGAAAGGGGGAAAGCGGAAATGCTCCATATTTACAAAGATATGGAGCATTTCTTCTCTCTCCTAGTGCTGACGCACTGCAGGGCCGGACTGGCCGTAGCGGGCACCGGGCGTTTCCCGGGTGGGCCGCCAGGGTGGGGGCCGGTTTTGGGCCCCTGGGGGGCCGTTTTTGTTACCGGGGCCGGCAATATCGGCCCCTGGTAACAAAATCGGCCGAAATCGGCCCTAGAAAACAGTTCGGCTTCACACCCCCCTCCCCCCCAGGGGGGGGGGGCGGCCGAGCAGTTTGCCAGGGCCAGTTTCGGATGCCAGTCCGGCCCTGACGCACTGTGTATTGGCTATCGCCAACGCAAGCACCACTGCACCATAGTGCAAGGATGCCTGCTTTACAGGCAGGTTTGTTTTTGTGCAGGAAAGGATACTTTCTCCAAAGCAACAATCCTTAAGGAATATTCCTCTTTCTATGTGTGCTGCAGAATGTAGCACATATGGAAAGAGGAAGTAATGAGGAGAAATAAAGATATTGGGGCAGATTTACAAGCCCCTTGCGCCACTTTTGCGTCACTTTTAACATGGGAAAAGTGACGCAAAAGTGGCGCAAGGGGCTTGTAAATCTGCCCCATTTTCTCCTTAGTACCCCTGCCGGGTAGGCTCGCCATTTTTGTGCAAAACCAGGTTTACAAGACTTTGTAAATCTACGTTTGCATCAAAATACATGGATGGATGCATGGGAACGCCCATGCTCCACCCAAGTAACGTCTACTGGACGCAAGGTAATGCAAGGCAGTGCTATATAGTGCATCATGTTGCTTTGTATTCACTAAATGACGCAAAGCGGCTTTGTGTGGCTTAGTAAATGCCAAAAAGTATTTAGCGTTAGGGCTGCACCACAAAAGAGACGCAACCCTGATGCAACATCATAGAAAATCTGAGCACATGTATGTAGAAATACATGTAGGTAGACCCGGACAGACAGAGAGAGCCCAACAGACAGCCACAATTATATAGACAGACACAAACAAAGAGACAGGGAAACAAGCAAAAAGAGATATATAAAGCAGAAAAGGGTAGGCAGCTAGAGATGCAGAACTCAGAATAACTATCATAAACTGATAGACACTGTCAGGTGGGTTAGCAAAAATGACAGATCAGCAGGGTCAAAACCATACATTGAGAAAGACAGGCAGCGAGAATGACAAAAAGGTAGAAAGGCTGCTAAACAGAGAGACGGGCAGACAGACAAGCATAGACGTCCTGTCAGAGAAACACTGTGACAATGAGACATATATATATAAATAAATACTCAAGATAATATAGCTCAAAATACATTCAGTTTAACAGCACTCGGTAAGATACGCTTAGTAAGTTCCAGAAATGCTGTTCTGGGTCAAAATCGAATGCCTATGCAAGGCTGTGAACTAATAATCATATGTGAACAATTCACTTCTACTCATAGGAATCCATGACAGCATGTACTGTGAGACGCTATTCACACAGAACAATTACCTCAAAAATAGAGGAAGCATGTATTCAGACAATAAAGAAATAACAAAAGCACGAAGATTTATCAGAGAGGTTATCAAACAGCTCATGAAATCAAGACCCTGAGACATTCATATATACATATTTGGACACTAGTTTCTCTTTTTGCAACTTTGCTTCTTCGCATATTCAAGCAAACCACTTCCCATGCACAGTAGCAATGCAATCAAAACAAGCAGGTTCAGTTCCAATCTAAACAACCAGAGGACCAGAGCCAGCCATTCACCACCCCTTGAATTTAATCTCAGCGCTTACCACTTCATTGCACAATATTATTGTTCGCTGTCACGTAGTAATGTAAACCACAAAAGTGGCTTTCCATATCAAGTTTCAAAGCAAGCATTTTCGAAATAAGTTTCACAGGAATTTTGAACTTTTGTTAACTGCAACAATAATGACAAAATTGACATAAACAATAAATACATTAATATTGGTGACATTACATGCACATAGTGAGAAACAGCAACATCCCTACTGATGTCCATACGCACAAAGAGTAACAACCTTGCAGCCACATAGACCAGAAGGCAGGCACACATGCACACAGATCCAAAGGCACCTATGCGCATAGACCGCTTGACATGTAATTACCCATAGCATAAAACAAAGTGGGTTTGTTTGATAGCTCCATTTACAACACAATGGATACAATGCAATGTGTATCCAGTCCTATACTTTCCTTTACAAACGATTGTTATAAAATGTATTGGTGTTTTCAATAAGATGAAGAATACATCTCCCAGAATGCACTGGTTTGTTAAATAAAGGAACATTTTCAAAAGCACGATTCCCAGCTGACATCAAACAAGATGGTTGAATATTTACTCATTTCAAACTAATTCAATGCGTCTCGGTATGTTACAGGAGGAAAGATCACAAGGAAATTTTACGCACATTTGTTTGGGTTCTTTTACACTGCTAAATGTACATTTGTTGTTCATCATTGTCTTCTTTTCTTCTATCTGTTTTTACACAAATTAAATATTTTGCAAAAGAACATTAACTCTTGCACGTTATCCAGTAAAACAGCATTGTTGAGGTCAATAAATGAAAGTACCTTGACACCTCTTGTATGCTTAAGCCATCTGCTTGACTGCAACAATAGTAGTTCACCCCACTGAGCACTACACCACTAGACCCTACTATCTCATAGCATGGCCTCATTAATCAGTACTTCACCATCACCTCACCAATACACAAGCAGAGTCCCAGCACAATTGCATCACTAGCATCCCACCACCCCGGCACTGTGCCAGCAGTACCACCAACAGCACCTCACTACCAATCCCAGTACTGTGCCACCACACTGGAACACAAAAGTAAAGGCCTCCAGTCATACAACCCCCATTTCCATCCCACTAGTTTATGCACTATACTACTAGCTCTAGCACTGAATAACTATTGTTTTACCTTTTCAAACCTCCACACTGCTACCTCCACCACCTGCTGTCTTTTGTCACCTTGGCACTATTCCCACCACCGCAGTGAATCACTGCCCACCACTGTAATACCACCCCGCCACTCACAGAATTAATACACCTACTAGAAACATTAAAGGGATCTGCTTGTCAGTGAAGTCTATTAGGTGGGCATGATTGTTGCAAAAACTGATGCGTCTACCTCATGGAAGTCTGTCAAAAGTAAGACAGAGATTTAGGGATCTGGTGTCGGTAACTGATAGCAATTTGACAACCATTCTGTGGTCAGTCCATTGGCTTGATTGTGTCATGACCCCCTCATGCGCCCTCTGTGTAGTGGGCCTAGCATACAGGGCTCATGTTGCTTTACCCCTGTGTAGGAAAGTGGGTTTCTGTTGCAGTAACCCCCCCACTTTTTGCCTGATAACTGATGCACTTTTCCTTGGTGTGCCCTGGGTCCCTGCCAATCAGGTACCCAGGGCCTGTGTTCCTTCCCTAAAACTGCATTACAGCCTAAACCCAATTGGCCTCTCTGGCCACAGGTAAGCCCCTGGTAAATGGTGCCCTAGGTACCCAGGGCACTGTGACCAGAGAAGGCCTCTAAGGTCTGCAGCACTTATTGTGCCACCCTTGGAGGCCCTGTACCCTGACACACACACACTGCCCTTGCAGGCTGGGTGTCTTGGTGCAGAACAAAACAGAGAGTCGACATGGCACACATCCCTGTGTGCCATGCCCACAAACACACTGCCCTGGCATACCTCAGTCACCCCTCTAGCTGGGTGCCCTATGCCAGTGGTGAGGGTACAGGTGCATGAGCCCTGTGCCCCTACAGTACCCAGGTCCATTCCTGGGCACTGTAAGTGCAGTGCTGGCATTCCGAGTATATGGTGCTGGGAGGTCGTCAGCACGAACTCCACAGCACCATGATGGCTGCACTGAAGACTGAGAAGTTTGGTATCAAACTTCTCAGCACAGTAAGCCCACACTGATGCCAGTGTGGGATTTACTGTAAAATGCACGACAGAGGGCAACTTAGAGTTGCCCCCTGAACCTAACCTACAATCCACGTCTTGTCTGAGGGGCTGCCTAGGCTGCCACACAGCAGACATGTTGCTGGACCCCTGGGTAGAGAGCCATCCGCTCTCCCGGGCCTGCAACAATGCACGTCCTGGGCGAGGTGCTAGGCCTCCTCCCCCAGGATGGGCAGGGGGAAGCTTCAAAGGCATTCCGCCTTTGTGAGCTTCCCAGACCACTTGCTGTACTCAGCAACTGGTCCCCACCGGTTCTTCCCCCATCCGGGCGGGAAGACTGGCGGGAAACACCAAGGGAGGAAAGGGGGTGTGCCACCCTCTGCCAACCCCACCCCTCAGGTGGGGAGGCGAGGTGAAGCACATCTCCGGGCTCTCGCCATCTTGAAGATGGGGAGCCCTGCCCAATCAGGACTAGGCTCCTGCCCCCTCCCACAGGAGAGTGGCAGGATAGGGGGTGTACCCACCCCAGGGCAGGGACCCATTGGTCCCTGCCTTTACCTACCTGTAACGCCCCTAAATCTAGTATTTAGGGGCACCCTGAACCTTCCTTCCTCAGATTCCCGCAACCTAAGAAGAAAAAGGATGAAAGAAGACGCCCAGCAGAGGAGACTGCAGAGAACAACTGACTTGGCCCCAGCCCTACCGGCCCGTCTGCAGTTTCCAGAGATCCTGCGCCAAAAATCGTCTTGTCCTGCAGCCAGCGACCTCCAGAACCCCAGGGAGGAATGACTGCCTTCAACAAAGACCGGATCTCCTGTGAACAGCAGCTCTGTTCAAAAGAAACATCAAACAAAGACTCAGAGCCTGCTGAGGAAAAAGAAACCCGATGCCTGGAACCACCACTGCACCCGTTGCCTACAGCCCGAGTTCAAGTGGCCCACCGGTCCCAGCGAGGTCCCCCAGCGCTCCAGAGTCCGAGTCCACTGTGGGTTGACCCTTCCAGGACTCCCCGACGTCGCCTGCAGCCTCTGCACGGAGACCCCCCCCCAACCGCGAGTGGCCCGGTAAGGTGAAATCCAACCTCAAAAGACACCCCTGCATCCAGCCGCCCGGCGCCCTGGAGAAAGGAACCTGAGGTGCAACTACGTCCCCGAGCCCTCCAACTTACCTGCCCAGCTGTTGGTTCCTCCTGGAAGTCTTCCTGGACCGAGCCTGCAGCTGAAAACCAAAACCGAAAATCTCCATTGAAATCAACAGGGCACCCGACCTCAAAACAGCACCCTGCACCCGGCCGCCCTAGTGCCGCTGAAGGTGCCCCTTTTGTGCTAACTTGGTCCCCAACTTGCCCTGAGCTTAACCCTAGGAGCTTTGCTCCCACAACCCCGTGGCCTGCTTGCCAGCCGCCACCAACCGGAGTCCCCCTATCCTCCATAGGATAACATTGGGCCTCAACACTCTGCACCCGGCCGCCCTAGTGCCGCTGAGGGTGCAACAACAGTGCATCACTGACCCTGGGAGACCCCTGAGTCTAACCCCAGAACCCTAACTCAAAAGACCGACTACTTACCTCGAAACCGATAACTCATTTTTCCCCATAGGATAACATTGACACTTTTTCTTCCAAAAAGTTTCTAAGTGTCGACTTTTGAAAACTAAGAATATTCCTTAGAAATCGCACAAATAACCTAACCGAATTTTCTCAACTGTTTGCAGGAAAGGTCCCAGTGCTGAACCTAGGTGTCCAGCACTGAGTAACAAAAGTAATTAAAAAGTAACTTACCTGTGAATTGAATTTCCTTCCATAGGATAACATTGGTGGTTCTTTGTGAAAATGTTTCTAAGTGTCAACTTTTGAAATACAAGAATATTCTTTAAAAATCATACAAACTACAAAAACGTAATTACTTACCTGTTTTAAGTAAATGTCCCAGTGCTGAATCTAGGAGTCCAGCACTGGATTACAAAAGTAACGTTAAAGTAACTTACCGGCGAATTGAATTTCCTTCCATAGGGTAACATTGACTGGTTTCACTTGGAAAGTGTCGAGTTTTGAGACTTTAAAATATTCACCTAAAACCAGTCTAATTACGAAATCGAATTTACTCACCTGCTATCAGGAGAGATCCCAGTGCTGGATCTTGGTGCCCAGCACTGACCCTAAAAAGTAATCACAACTGTACTTACCGGTAACTTGAATTTCCTTCCATAGGATAACATTGCCTGGTTTTTGCTGAAAAAGTTTCTAAGTGTCGAGTTTGCAAACTTACAAATATTAGTTAAAAATCGCCTATATAACAAAAACACACGGGCCGATTCCGATTCAGGCCGGAAATCTCCCCGACCGAGCCGGACCCGGAGAGATTTCTGATCGAATCGGACCCTAGCAGTCCGACCGAACGAGTACGATGCGCACGTATGCTATCGGACTCGATTCGGTCGGACTCCCATTGAAGTCAATGGGAGCCAGTCGTACGACGCGTACACGGGCTCCCATTGACTCAATGGGCACGACGCGAACAAGGGCGCCCCCTACAGCGTGTTCGCTCACCTACGCTTCCAGGGGGGTCCGACACGGACCCCCAAAGTGCGGCTCCGACAGCTCCTTGGAGCCGGACTGCGCGAGTCGGTCGGAGCGGTCGAGGTGCGCATCGTACTTACCCGGCCGGGGAACGTCTCCATTGCGCGGTGCGCGTCGTCCCCGTGCGAGTCGGTCGGAGCGGTCGGGTCCTGCGAACGAGTCGGTCGGGGATTTCGCGACCGCACGCATCGTACTCGCTCGCCCGGACGCACGTACGACTCGGTCGGGAAATAGGGCTCCGAATCGGATCCGGTTAAGCCAAATCCGATTCGGTGCCCTACCGGCCGAGATCGGAATCGGCCCCACATTCTTTCAACTGTTTACAGGAGATGCACCAGTGCTGGATCCAGGATCCAACACTGAGTAAGAAAAAGTAACGATAACACTACTTACCTGCTAAGTGAATCTCCTCCCATAGGATAACATTGGTGATTCTATGTGAAAAAGTTTCTAAGTGCCAACTTTTAAAATACAATAATATTCCTTAAAAATCACAACTGTAACCAAAACGTTTTTACTCAACTGTTTACAGGAGATGTCCCAGGACTGAATCTAGGATCCAGTCCTGTGGTTAGAAAAGTAATCCAAAAAGTAATCTATTGCATTTAACTAGAAATTCCCATTGAGCTCAATGTATAATTGTGTTTAAAATTGTGTTGCCTTTTGCAACAACTGTAACTATTGCATTCAAAAGTCTATTGCCTATTGAAAGTATTTACCTAAAGCATCTCATTCTGAGAAAGTATATTTTGATACCTATTGTTGGTTCTAAAATAAAACAAGCATATATTTTTATATACAAACCATTGGCCTAGAGTTCAGTTCTTGAGTGTTTGGCTTCATTTGCTGACTGAGGGGCCGATTCCGATCTCGGTCGGAGGCGTACCCAACACCATTCGGTCGGGAAAAAAGCCATGCGAAAGCCTGTTTCCCGACCGATCCGTACAGTACACCGAACGAGCAAGTACGATGCGCACAACAGCAAAAAATCCGGCCGAGCCGTACTCACCCAAACCAGGTCCTGTTCTCCGACCGAGGCGAATCCGGAAACGCCGAATCGAGTCGCACGGAAGGAAAAATGCAGCCCCGTCCGGCCGGACAAGTACGATGCGCTTCCTGTACGCGCCGAACCCGTCGCTACGCACGGCACGTCAAAGCATCCGGGAGAGGCGCACATAAGCTGCGATTCGCGCCACAACACGATCCACGGCTACGAGACGAACACGGCACCGACGAGGACGAGGCGAAGTGACGAGGACGACGCGAAGCAACGAGAAGGACGAACGACACGAACCAACCATGAATCCCTTCGTCCCGATCATACCAATATTCTACATCTACTACCGGAACAGGCACGGACGCGTACGGCGCAGAAGGTAAGCCAGACACCAACCACAAAACACATACAACACGTACACGACACATCACACACACACACGGGGATGCTGAATATACTTACACCAGCAACAGCAGCACCATAGGGGCGGGATGCCCATCACCAATGCCACATATGCACACAGGAACCTGAATGCGCACCACCACCCCTACCCAGGGGGGGCTGGATGCCTACCACCACTACCACCCTCACCCAGGGGGGGCTGGATGACTACCACTACTACCACCCTCACCCAGGGGGGCTGGATGCCTACCACTACTACCACCCTTAGCCAGGGGGGCAGGATGCCTACCACTACTACCACCCTTAGCCAGGGGGGCTGGATGCCTACCACTACTACCACCCTTAGCCAGGGGGGCTTGATGCCTACCACTACTACCACCCTTAGCCAGGGGGGCTGGATGCCTACCACTACTACCACCCTTAGCCAGGGGGGGCTGGATGCCTACCACTACTACCACCCTTAGCCAGGGGGGGCAGGATGCCTACCACTACTACCACCCTTAGCCAGGGGGGGCTTGATGCCTACCACTACTACCACCCTTAGCCAGGGGGGGCTTGATGCCTACCACTACTACCACCCTTAGCCAGGGGGGGCAGGATGCCTACCACTACTACCACCCTTAGCCAGGGGGGCAGGATGCCTACCACTACTACCACCCTTAGCCAGGGGGGCAGGATGCCTACCACTACTACCACCCTTAGCCAGGGGGGCTGGATGCCTACCACTACTACCACCCTTAGCCAGGGGGGCTTGATGCCTACCACTACTACCACCCTTAGCCAGGGGGGCTTGATGCCTACCACTACTACCACCCTTAGCCAGGGGGGCAGGATGCCTACCACTTCTACCACCCTTAGCCAGGGGGGCAGGATGCCTACCACTACTACCACCCTTAGCCAGGGGGGGCTTGATGCCTACCACTACTACCACCCTTAGCCAGGGGGGGCTTGATGCCTACCACTACTACCACCCTTAGCCAGGGGGGGCAGGATGCCTACCACTACTACCACCCTTAGCCAGTGGGGGCTTGATGCCTACCACTACTACCACCCTTAGCCAGGGGGGGCAGGATGCCTACCACTACTACCACCCTTAGCCAGGGGGGCAGGATGCCTACCACTACTACCACCCTTAGCCAGGGGGGCAGGATGCCTACCACTACTACCACCCTTAGCCAGGGGGCTTGATGCCTACCACTACTACCACCCTTAGCCAGGGGGGCTTGATGCCTACCACTACTACCACCCTTAGCCAGGGGGGGCAGGATGCCTACCACTACTACCACCCTTAGCCAGGGGGGGCTTGATGCCTACCACTACTACCACACTTAGCCAGGGGGAGCAGGATGCCTACCACTACTACCACCCTTAGCCAGGGAGGGCAGGATGCCTACCACTACTACCACCCTTAGCCAGGGGGGCTGGATGCCTACCACTACTACCACCCTTAGCCAGGGGGGCTTGATGCCTACCACTACTACCACCCTTAGCCAGGGGGGCAGGATGCCTACCACTACTACCACCCTTAGCCAGGGGGGCAGGATGCCTACCACTACTACCACCCTTAGCCAGGGGGGCAGGATGCCTACCACTACTACCACCCTTAGCCAGGGGGGCTTGATGCCCACCACTACTACCACCCTTAGCCAGGGGGGCTGGATGCCTACCACTACTACCACCCTTAGCCAGGGGGCTTGATGCCCACCACTACTACCACCCTTAGCCAGGGGGGCAGGATGCCTACCACTACTACCACCCTTAGCCAGGGGGGCAGGATGCCTACCACTACTACCACCCTTAGCCAGGGGGGCTTGATGCCTACCACTACTACCACCCTTAGCCAGGGGGGCAGGATGCCTACCACTACTACCACCCTTAGCCAGGGGGGCTGGATGCCTACCACTACTACCACCCTTAGCCAGGGGGGTTTGATGCCTACCACTACTACCACCCTTAGCCAGGGGGGCAGGATGCCTACCACTACTACCACCCTTAGCCAGGGGGGCAGGATGCCTACCACTACTACCACCCTTAGCCAGGGGGGCAGGATGCCTACCACTACTACCACCCTTAGCCAGGGGGGCTTGATGCCTACCACTACTACCACCCCCACTCATAGGATGGACAATGCATGACACAACAAGCACACCACAACCTAGGGAATGCAAGATAAAGACATCCCCCCACCACCATGACAAGCGTGTGTAGGCTGTGTCAAATGCCTACAACACCGAACATGACTTTGAACATACAATGTGACCCCCTAGCACATGTGCCACACATATATGTGTGTGGCACCCACAATGCAAGCAGCCCATGACCATTGTGGCAATGGGGCCTAAACCCCCATCATCACAGTGACCAAAAGGTAAGTGTGGGGTCCATAGCCGAAGCACATTTTGACCATTGTGGCAATGGGGTCTAAACCCCCATCATCACAGTGACCAAAAGGTAAGTGTGGGGTACATAGCCGAAGCACATTTTGACCATTGTGGCAATGGGGTCTAAACCCCCATCATCACAGTGACCAAAAGGCAAGTGTGGGGTCCACAGCTGAAGCACATTTTGACCATTGTGGCAATGGGGTCTAAACCCCCATCATCACAGTGACCAAAAGGCAAGTGTGGGGTCCATAGCTGAAGCACATTTTGACCATTGTGGCAATGGGGTCTACACCCCCATCATCACAGTGACCAAAAGGTAAGTGTTGACAAAGAAAGAGCTGCAACTGCCAAACTGCATGGATCATTCCTGGTCACAGAACCAAAAACTCATCTGTGGCAAAGTAGTGTATGTGTCCCATTGCAACATAAATTGGGTGAGCCAAATACTGCAGTGCAAATGAGACATTCCTTTGGCCATGTGCAGACAAACAACACCCATGGGGGCTGACACCGTCAACATTCATCAATGACACAATGACAGAAGTGACCATCAGAATGCAGAACCACATATTTGCACCAATGGGCACACAAATGCAGATACCCTGTGGAGACAGCAGATGTGAGGTGAACAGATACCATACCATGGCAGCAATGGGACACACAAACCATGATCACTGTGCTGACCGATGACCTAGGAGTCCCAGGGACAGCAGGGGAAACACACCAAACAGCCAATGGCACACCCAAGATATGCCAATGCAGTGGTGCAGATGCACAAACACAAACAGGCAGACCAACACTGTCATCATACACAGCAGGTGAGGGGTGGGGGTGCCAGTGTCCCCAGGCAACCACACAACACATGAGGAGAGCTGAATACCAATCATACAGATGTGCATACACTGCCACACTAAGGTAACTCATGGATCCAAATCCCCTATGTGGGCAAGCAGGCATTGTCAGATGAGAGGGAGCACAAAACACACATGTCACACAGGCACGTAGGAACAACAACTGACACAGCAAGACACAGACACACCACAGCACCACCCCCAGGGCCCCCACAATGTGGTGACCCTGGGCTGAATAAAAATCCCACTGTGATGACAAAGCTAAATGTCGTTCACACTGTGAACCACATTCAGGTGTCCTGAGCAACAAACTACCATCACACCTACACAAGCACAAATCAATCAGCATGGCCAGTAAGCCAAGGCCAACATGGAGGCAGGGGACTAGCTGGGCAACGACTCCCATCTGCACACACTCAAGACCACACCCCTCGACCTCCAACAATGTGCAGCAGTGAAGTACACATGCACTGGTGACATTGCACATGCACCCATGACCATTCCAGGGTGGTGGGTGGGAACCAAGGTGCAGAAACACATCACACATGGCCACTCAACAAGACTCCTGAATGTCTGACACACTGCACACTACGCTGTACATGGACATGACGGCGATACCACACCAACCAATGGGATCCCAGCCACAGTCACACACCAATGAAGAAGCCAAGGTCACCCACAAAGAACACACATAGACAACAACCAACATTGCAGCCCGGACCCTGAGGAGTGCCAGCAGTCACACACACAACGTGTCACAATCACTGAAAGATAACACGAACTGAAAATCACATGACAGGGGCAAACAACAAGTGCCAAGGGGAAACCTGACTGTGACCCATCTGCGTCTGCACACAAACTCAGCCCTGACAGCAAACACACCTATGGGTGACACCCTGATGACCAGTAATGTGCCATGCACCCACATCACAGAGAACACAGGGAGAAGACTTTGGGGGAACATAGCTCAAGTCAGCAAGCATCACAAACAGGTACAACACTAGGGATCACAGCATGCGCAGATAAATGGAAGTGAACACACAGACATGCACATACAACACACACCTTGGGCGCAGGCAATGTCACACGTGTACACACTGCCATGAGGGGACTCCACTCCTGTGTGAGGAAAGCTGTGCCATATGTTGCCTCAGTAGGGCCCCATCATGTCAGCTGAGCACTTGGTCACACAATCAACAATTAGCACCAAATGAGGGCTCCCATCACATCAGCCTGGTCATGGATGTGCCAACGGAATCATCAGCACAGATCCAACACACTTGTATAGCAATGTTGCACTGACTACACGGATGAGTCCTTCCCCATTGATGCCCAAACCTGCATGTCCAGTGGAGATGGCAACACGGTCAGGGAAGTAGACAAATCCAACAATGGAAGGCACAACAGATGTGCAGGGGTGGAAGCCACAGATATGAAATTGCTAATGTAAGTAGGAAATCCCATTGCCAAATACTGAACACATGACACCCTCAGATGCTGCTATGGATGACATGGATACACCACATGATAGGACACATTCCCCCTGGACCACATGGGTTCCTGCACAGTAACACTTCATAACCATGAGACCAGATATCACCATAACTGCAGCAAGGGCATGGTTAGCAGCACCAACAACATGTACATCTGAAGCATGAGCACTAGAGAAAAGAAAGTTGCTTTATTCAGCATATGTGTTGATTGAAAACGACGTCCAGAAAAAAAGAGCAAAGGCCAATGGCCAGTCCATTGTCAAAGTTCAAACAGGGTGACACTGGCAGATGTCACCCTACGCATGCCTGCACAAAACCAGGGACAATCCACTAGGAGGGGCAACCGGGGGCAGGCCAGGCACCGCAGGGACAGGATCAGGGCTCACCAGGGGGAGTCAGGGAAGGGGTGGTGGGTGCTGGAGAGCCACTGACAACTGCAGTGGAGGTGTCTGACATGGTGTGTGCCGGCACAACTGGGGGGCATGACTCAGATGTCGTGGGTGCCGGCACAACTGCAGTGGACCCTGCAGATGCAGTGGACAGGTCCACCACTGCAGTGCCCAAGTCAGACAGGGCGGTAGTGGACTCCACTGCAGTGCCTACCTCCAGGGGAGGAGAATGGGGAACAGGCAAGGTGGGTTGGACAGAGGGGAGGACACCCTCACCACATCAGTGGCACAGACAAGCGCAGCGGGGGGTGTGGTGCTGGGAGAGCAAGTGGCAGGGGAGAAGGCCGGAGCATCTTGGGGATGGTATATCTGTGGGTGGGGGAACCTGGGGCAGGGTGTGGTGGGGGCACCTGTGGAGTGGGGGCCTGAGGGATGGAGGAAGGAGACCTGGTGCTTGAGCTGCAGGGCGGTGGCGGGGTCTTGCTCTTAGGACTCCGTGGGGACTTGCGGGTGGGGGCCTCAGTCCGTCTGCGCCTGGGGGAGGGTGTCCGGGGGCGAGGGGCACTCTGCTCCGTGTGGGTGGGCTTCCTCTTCCCCGGGATGCTGGAGCAGCTTCATCGGTGGGGAAGAGGCCGAGGTCACAGAGGAAGAGCTGCTGTGACTTTGGGGTTGCAGGTGAGGCAAGGGAGGGTGCTTTGGAGGGAGAGGGAACTGAGGACTGCGCAGTGCATGTGGATGCGTGTGTGTGTTCCAGGGCCCCATCCCCTGTGAGTCTGGCTTCAGTCCCCTGAATGTGCGTGCGTGTGCGTTTTGTCATTGGCGTGCGTGTCAGTGTGCTGGATGTGTGTGTGCTGGTGTGTGCCTGTGCCAGTGTGTGTGTGCTTGGGATGGGTAAGGTGCTGGGGAGTGTGCATGGAGCAGAGGCAGGAGGGGTGAGGGACCATTTGAGGAGGGACACTGCTGCCGTCAGGGAGGAGTCCATGGACCTATTGCCCCTCTGTAGGTCAGACATGCCCGATGAGATGCCCTCCATGAACGACACCAGCTGAGTCAACAGCGCGGTGTGCGCATGGAGGACACTTAGCATGGCTGTCTG